>VXBP01002061.1:19747-129492 GCA_013400115.1 Rhinopomastus cyanomelas | reverse complement strand
CACCCCCTAGTTCCCAGTCTGTCCAGTGGGAGGGCCAGTCAGGCACTCACTGGCTGCTGCTTTGAGTCAGAGGAGGGTTGAATTCTAGGGGGGTTTGGCTGCCAACGGTAATTCCTGAGAGAAAGAGACTCCAGTAGAATAAATCCCAGTAGTAAAACGGCCTGATGCTCTGAGTCACTCATCTCACAGAACCACAGAACATGAGGGATTGGAAGGGACCTTGAATTATCATCCAGTCCAATCCCCCTGCCACAGCAGGATCCCCTAGATCCAGTCACACAGGAACAGTCCTGGTGGGGGTGAAATGTCTCCAGAGAAGGAGACTCCACAGCCCCCCTGGGCAGCCCCTGCCAGGGCTCTGGCACCCTCCCTGGGAACAAGGTCCTTCTCACACTGATGTGGAACCTCCTCTGCTCCAGCTCACACCCGCTGCCCCTTGTCCTGTCACTGGGTGCCCCAGAGCAGAGCCTGGCTCCATCCTCCTGTCACCCACCCTTCACATATTGACCAACATTCATGGGGTCACCCCTCAGTCTCCTTGTTTCCCAGCTCCAGAGCCCCAGCTCCCTCAGCTTTGCTCACCAGAGAGATGCTCCACTCTGTCCATCGTCTTAAGAATCTTTAGGGTGGAACACAGCATCAGCTTGTAGATGTGACCAAAAGACTGGGCTCCAGAGGAGTTGGGGACCTTATCTGACTCTTAAGCTTCACTTTATGACAGTGAATATACTGTGTTGCTGAGGTGGCTGCAGCCTCTCCAATGAAGCCCTGTGCCATTGCACCATGGCCCCACTGCTGCACCGGGAGGGGAATGGGATGTTCTATCGAATGGATGGGTGCGAGGGTGTCTATGAATATAGAATGTACATCCCCAGGACAGGCTTATCGTGGCAGTTTTAACACTCCCGAGATGTGGACTTGGGGTGGTCTCTCTGTTTTTGTAGGGAAAAGAGAGACACACGAAGGCTGAAAAAGAGCTGCAGGACACGTGCAGGCGTTGCAGTGAACAGAGCAGGAGGGACTGTTTGCGAACATAAGCTCATAACAATCTGTTGGACGATGGAGAAGGAGCAGAGAAAACTAAAGACAAGTGGCTTGGTTTTTCTGTTTTAATTTAAAGGTAGGACAGTGCATGTCTGCTTTGGTTGGGAAAGTGCGTGTATCTGCTGTGGCTCCCAGCGAAAGACGAGTAATAGAGAACAACACATTTCTTCTGGAGGTGCTAAGTGATCACTGCAAAGTCCTCTGCAGTTGTGGTGATTTGGAATGATAAAATCTAATAAGCTTGAACACAGACTGAAGAACTGCTGTGTTACTGTCCCCCTACAGCACCAACAACAGCAAACTCAGCCGCAGTGCCCAAGCCAGCCCTCATTTACCAGTCCGTTTTGGAAATTACGCTTACTATTAGTAAATTAAGTGGCAATCTAAACCACAAAAGGCTTGTGGTTTCATTTTGCACAGTAAAAATCCTTTGAAAGCTGCAGATAGTGTGTTTTATAGACAATGGGATGGCAGCAGGGGGACAGATGCTTCATCTGGAGGGAGGCTTTGGAAGATGCTGTTATCAGCACTCCGGCCAGCTGAGCTGTGATACCTCCCTGTCAAATCCATCAGTGAATGAGAGTCATTCTCTGGGACTAAGAATTTGCATTTGTAGAGCTAGTCCCCCCCCCGAAAGGCTCTGGCAGTCTTCAGGAGCGCTCAGTCACGCCTTTTGTAGAGACGCGTGTGGACGCTGAGTGCACCAGCGCATCCTCAGGCACCTGGTTTCAACGCTTCTTTCCTCCTGCAAACATCAGAAAGGCTGCACAAGCAAGTGCGATGTGTTTAGTCGCATTCCTGACACATTTTGAAACCCTCAGGCAACTTAATGATACAGGAGGAAGGCTCTTCGAGGAACTGTTTCCACAAGTCCCTTTAAAGTTTGGTCTGAGTAGACATCAGCCAGTCCCCTTGCACGATGAACCACCTGCAGCCAGGCTCCAGCTACTGCGCACAGAAACAAGCGATTATAAACCTCCTTCCAGTACTCACCTGGTCCTATGACTATTTGTATAATTAGCTACACAAAACTCGTTTAAACTTCTCCACCCAGCGTCAGAACCTCCCTGCATGCCTGGGAAATGCATAAATAACGCAAGACGTGTGGTCAGATTCCCAGCTGGGCACCAATGGGTGAGCTGCTTCTTCAGGCTCAGGGCTTTCTAGAGCGCATCCAGCCCAGGTTTTGATGTAAACTGTGGATTTGCCCTGCTCCTGGCAACAGAGGTGTGTTCAGCCCCAGCTACCAGCCTTGTTTTCTGGAAACAAGTTCTCACAAGACTTGTAGAATGATGGTAAATGTCACCTGGGATACAGGCACTGCAAACACAGTCTGTGGCTCAATTCAGCACGACAGACTTTATTCACAGCAGACAAACCTGATCGGTTAGGTAAGCCTTGCATTCAGATCACACACTTGCTCCTGACTCAGGTTTCTGAAGACCCCTCACTCTAAAATGTGCAGTTCTCTGACTTCTCCCAGGACATGGATTCTCCTGATGATGGCCCACACCATGGGCCAGCACAGATGTCTGGATTACTCAGTATGTACTTATATCCTGGCTTTACCCGTGAGAAACAGTGAACTTCACAAACACTGTATCTGATCCATAAAACCAGCATTGCCTTGTTCTTGGAATCCCTGCCGCGGATTCACACGCTCTGCATTGCTCAGAAAGTCATCCAATGGGCACAGAGCTATTCCTCCATGTCTGGGGCCAACTGTGCCCTTCTCTGTGGTCTCAGAGTGAATTAAACTCTGACGGTTGTCCGAACGACCACTTCTCCTCCCTGCTCACGGAATCAAGTCCTTGCATGACTCTGCAGTACAGCGTCGGTCCTGCCTGTTTCATCTGGCCATGCCCGCACTTACGAAGGCCGGTGGAAAAGCTGCCCTGGGCCTGGCACCATTTGTAGGAAGGGCTCATGTTGGGGCTTGTCTGCAGTCTTGTTTAGTGTCTGAGCCCACAGAGCCAGGGTGAGAAGCGCTGGAGACCTGAAATGGAGATGGTGGCAGCAGAGGAGATGACATCAAACTACTAGTTCAAGAAATCGACAGGATGGGTAAGGCTCCTATGAAAGAAATGGGAAAGGGAAGAGAAGGAGATGGACACCACACGTGAAGCTCCCTGTGAGCTGAACGTGCTGTGTTTGTGTGCTTGTGCTCCCAAACACGGCTGGCTGCGCTGCAGCAGAAAAAACACCAGTGTGTTTTGATAACATATTGATCTTTAATCTATAGAGAGAGCAAAGTTCAAAGTTTACCAGTACAAAAGAGTAACAAATAAGTTTGAAGACAAATAAGAGACTAACACATTCTCGTCGCCCTTCCTCCTGCCAAAGCTCAGGGTCCATCACTTCTGTGGCACAAGCTCCACTGCAGTGTTTGCTTTTCTCAGCGAATGTTGACAACTGAAACAAAACACCTTTACTTTCAGAAAGGCTTCTCCAGGCACCAGCTCAAGACGGGCTGCTGTTACGATGAGCTGGTCACAATTCAGATCCCACGCGTTAGTTGAACAGACCGGGATGAACTCTCTGCTTGCTGCAGCGTTCCTGCCTCTTCACGTCAGCTCCTAGAGGCCGGCAGTCCATCAGCCACTGCATCGATCAGGCAGCTGTTTGCTTGTTGCTCAAGAGCTTAACGTTTTCCACTCGGGTACCCTGCTCCCAATTCACTCATCCATGAGGTCTTGTTCCGCTCAAGCGCAACTACAAGCAATCACTGTGGGGGAGGGAGAATGATGGAGAAGGTATGAAAACATCTAAGAACCGCATTAGGTCAGCAACAGAAAAGCCTCAGACAGGGGCCATGCGAGCAGCCCCTCCCGATAGCAACTGCTCCGCTTCCTTCAGCTTTACTGGTAGTGGCCCCTGAGGCAAACCAAAATGTTGATGGGGGCAACCAGCTGTAGGGAAAGAAGACCAAATACTCTGTTCAGCCTTCCCTGACTGTAGTTAGGACTGTAAAATTCTGACCCATTTAAACTGCTTCTGCTTAGCCCTGACCCCAGAAACAGGCGTTTAGGTCTCTGCTGGACCAGACCAGAGTGACACTGCAATCCTCTGTGCTCCCAGGATTGCTTTACTGATAACCCAAGTGAACCCCAACACCACTGGCCATGGAGGGTGTCTCAGGCAGGGGCACGAGGACATGTTTTTCTACAAGAGCCGCAATTGTAGGGTAACTGCTTTGGATCTGTTAGTGGTTGGGTTCTCACTGAACGTCTTTGGAAAGCACGACGACGACAATAAAACCAAGACATGATAAAATACTGCCAGCGAGGAAAGGACTGGTCAGTCAAAGACTGCAGTGCAAATGAAAAGAGCCATTTACACCCTTCCCTGGGCCTGGCCAGCGTGAAACACCCAGCACTGCTTGGACAAAGCTGAGCGCACAGCAGACCCTTCGGCATAATTCTGCCTGGGTGGCAGCAGTGACAGGCAGAACCAGGCACGCTGCTGCACCCGACACACAGACTCAGGCCTCTGTGCTCTGCTCCTCAAAACGCTAGTTTTTACAACAAATGGTGTAAATGCAAACTTGTACATCTCCAACGGGCTTTACCTATCCCAAGGAAGACACATACATTGTATGTGGTAATTTCCAGAGCGAGCCATTACATTTTCACAGCCTGAAAAGCACGACGAGGTCTGTTTAAATATTTCATCTCTACAGAGTGAATTTACATTTTCACGTACAAAGTGCAAACACTACAGGGTTTTTATTGCTCTGCTGTGAGGACACCTCCCACGTGTCAAAGAGATTTGCCTCCAGTCAGTGAGCTGCTCATCCTTGCTTCTTGGCAACTTGCTGAAAGACAGAAAGAATTCCAATTACTAACGATGCTTTCAGGTAATGGGGTGCCAACCAGCGAGCTGCGTTGCAGCAGCGCCCGCACGCTGCGGTCACCACAACGGTTCTGCACAAATACCCATCAGGTAAAACGTTCTCCACCCTGTGGCCCTTCCTGGCACCCACGAACAAAGGTATAAGCAACGGCCTCATTCTTCTTACCTGTGGCTCTTTCAGCCTGCCCCTGTCAGGCACAGCTGTAGCAGCTGCCTGCGCAAGTTCCTGGTGCAGTGGACCTGTCTGTGGTGGTCAGTGTGATATGTGAGGAGCGGGCTGTTGGCCAGACTCCTAGGAACACTCTATTGTTTCCTTGTAAACCTTTTGCCAGGCTGCAGAAGAACCTCTGGGTGTTGCTGACAGTGTGAGCATCTGCCGGACAGGTGGGCAAGAGGAATACACTTGGCACAGCCCCTGATGTGTCAGATACTCAGCCTCCCTCAGAACAACCACAGCTGGGATTCAGCATTCTGGTGCACGTGTCTGTGTCTGGTGTCTCTCGGCGGCTGGCTCGTGCGGGCACACACACAGGCATGCGCACGTAAAGCAACCCTTCAGAAACATGCGTCTGGGCACAGCGAGGCGCGCGCAGAGCTGAAGGGCTGCAGGAAACGCAGAGAGGACGAGCTCTGGAGTGGCCATCTCTGAGCGGTGCAGATCTGATCGCTGCTCCTTAGCTGAGTGGCTTGCACCTTCTGCATTTGCAGCCCTGTGTTGTTTGAGTACAGCCCTGCCAAGAGACGGTCTGCTGAGCCAAACCAACGGCCAGGCTGCCGTTTGTCAGCAACAAGCTTTAAAGTAACTGCTGCTGAGTCTGCAAGATTCAAACCCATCGCTGCTCCAGGACGCTTCTGTTAGTGATCCTGCCAGGTAGGATCAGATGACAAAGAAGGGCAGAGAGCCTGTCGCGCCTCAAGTGTGGCGCACGTGTGCCAGTGACTGCCATCACACAACTAAAATCACCCCTTTGCCTGCTGTTGGGTTCTGACAGGATAATTGTTTTCAGGCTGCTTCCTTTAAAGTGATTTGCGGAGTGAAATGGAAAACTTACGACCACAAACATTTGTTTAAGCAAACAGGAACTTATCACAACCCTCAAGCCGTGAGAGCACTTTACCTTCCATCTCTGCTAAAACCCACAACCAAGGCTGAGCTGGCTCTCAGAAGCATGAGCCTCACATCAAACAAATCAGAGACCAAGCAAGCAACAGACTGTGTAGCAGCAAGAGGAAGATCTGTGCTGCCTTGCGGGGAGGTTAACCCCTGGTTCCAGCTTCTAGCAAACCAGCCTAGCTTTCTGACAGCTGGGAAGTCATCAACCACAGCTACGGCTTCAGGATCAAGCTCAGGCTGAGGCCAGACTCCTGTCTTCCCAACCCCGGGGTTCCACGAGTGGGTCCTGCACCACGCTTCTATCAGCACCTTTTAAAACAAAGCATCATTTACAGACACTCTTGTGGGCATTCATCACTTATGGCTTCGGACTAATGCAGAACTGGGACAAGAATGGTGCGGAGATGACTCTCCTGCCGGCAGACTCAAAATTCCTTCTCCAGAGCCATGCAAAAGCACTAGGAAGTTGTGACCGCGTTACACAGGAGAGTGACTTTTTAGGATGAATGCTTACAAAAACAGGCAAACACAAACAACAAACCCTTCGTTAACCATTTTTCCTGAGCTCAGGTGAGAGCCTGAGTCCCTCCATTTCAACACAAACCTTCCCACAATTTAAAGACTCTGCCTTGATGCCTTTTATGACTCTGGATGCCTTGAGAAGCCCCAGCTCTGCAAATGACATGCTCTGGTTTTATACAGAAAAGAAAAATCAGGGCTTTGCAGGAGAGTGATGCACAAGTCCACGGTGGGTTACACTGTCAGAGGACCTGACCGTTCCCTTGACCTTGACCTGACCGTTGTGCAGACCTGACCTGCTTTAGCTTCAACACGTGTTGACAGACTGATGCAAATCCCAGCTCTCCAGCACCATCTCACTCAGCCAGCAAAGGCGCATGATAGCGACAGAGTTTTTCTCTACACTAAGATGGTAAAAGGTGTCTGCAGTCACCATGTAATGACTCAGTGTTTTTGTGAGGTGTACAGATGCCACGGAGCATGGGAAGTGCCTGACTCTGCTCACAGAGTGAGTTCATTCAGAGTGAGTTTGTGTCCCTGCTGTGACACCAGAGAGTTAAAAGAACTATGTTAAAGCGAGAGTTGAGTATAGACAGGGCAGTGCACATTTGAAACTGCGTGGGAACGCTGTTATTCCCCACTGCAGAGGACTCTCAGGAGGACTCAGCCGCACTCATCTAGTTGTCACGAACCTGTGTGCCAGTTCACACCTCTAGCCCCAGGCACATCCAGCTCTGCATTTGTGCCTGTTCCCTCCGCGCTGCAGCGGCGGGCTCGGCTCCTCTCAGGCAGAACGTGGGTCAGTTTGTCAGCTGCTGCGCTGCTCCTCGCCTGCAGAGCGGCAAGTGAATGTGGTCTGAAGCTGCAACGGTAACGGCTAAACCCCCAAGGAGCTCAGCTGGGCAAGGCAGCAGCAGAGACCTTGCTCTCCTCAGCACTCACCTGCCTGCTGGACGAAGCGCTCTCTGCGTTGGCTTTGGGGGCTGCTAAAGGAGAGAAAAGAAAACATTACGAGTACAGTTTGCAAGTCCCATGCAGCACCCTGAGAATTGAAAACCTACTTCTGGAAAGGGATTTTTAGAGCAGGGCACATCTCCCAGTGAACGAAATAGAGCATTTCAGCCCTTCACTGGAACCACTGGTGTTTCCTTCCCTCAACACTGGCGATGCTCATTTCATGAAGTTACAGCGGCTGAATGAGAACATTTCTTGCCAGTTAACAAGAGACCTTTGCCTAGAGCAGACTGCCTCTGGCCCATGTTGAACATTTCAAACTTCTTTAGTAGTTAATGAATTCTGGCCACGATCCCCGGTGGGAAAGACGGGCGGACAGGCAGATTGTCTGCAAAACATTCAGCTGGCGTCAGGACACTGCACAGGAACAGCTCTAGAGGCCAGAAATGTCGTTCAAATTCGATCTGTGAACCAGCAAGAGTATCACTGGTTTTAAGTGTCTCTGTGCACCATTTAAGAGGGTGATTTAAATGGGGAAAAGCAACACCAAACCCAGCTGCACGACTCTGCTGACCCATTTAACCTCAGAGGCAAACCTGGGAGGCTGGGAAGGAACTCACTTGTGGCTGTCCACGCTAGTTCCATGCTAGTCAGTCAAACTATGCTGTGTGAAAGTGGAATGAAACCCAACTCTGAAAAGCACTGCAGCAACAGGCGTTCTCCTGAGAACAAGCAGCTCTGCTCTGCAGCTCCCTGGCTTTCCATGCGGCTCCACCTGGTGCTCACAAGGCCAGACCAATATAGAGCCACCTCCTTGTTTCTGTTTCCACCCCACCTGTTCCTAGAAGTATAACTGCGGCTGCACCGAGGTGGCAACTGACCACTTGTGCAAAGGAGAGGGTGGATCAGAAAGGAACCTTTAATGATCAAGCAGGAGAAACCAACCAGCCTGTCAATATCCCAGCAAGAGCTGTTCTCACTGCCTCGAGCTCACAAGTCTGTTTTTCCAGGAAAGCAACCCAATGATCTGGTTCAGCATTTGTTTCCAACTGGATACCATTAGTTTAGCAAAGCAAAAGTTCTGAAGTGTTTTTTCCTTCCAAAAAACAAACGTTTTCATTACTGACCACGTTTTTGGTGAGGGTCTAGTGACAAGCTCCAGTTATGGTGAACATACCTTCTCTTTCACCTAAACCTGTTTGTGATCTCCAGGCAATGCCACGCATTTCACAACTTTCTGTTCCAAAACAGTGTATCTCCATCTCTGATTTTGTTCAGCGGAGAGGGTGTAGGCAAAGCTGGTCGCTTCGAGTCTGGCTGCAGCTTTTCGTTAGGTCCTGGGACAACTACTCTGGACCCCAATTTCACCCACAATAAGAGACCAAGGAGTGCCTGCCAGCTGCAGCCAGACAGCAGCATCCTGTAGAGGATCTTAACAACACATAAATGTCCATCGTGTCCTCTAGTTTAATCCACTCATCTGCCAAACAGTGTGAATGGAAAAGGGTGTTTTAATTTCCTAACTTACAGGCACAGAGGTAACAAGCCAACCACCTTCACACGTACATACATTTCTCTATAAGATTTTAACTTCACATATCTATATTTAACTTCAGCAGCTAAGTGAAAATTGCAAGGTGGACTATTATGTCCACAAGAAGCACCAACAGACCCTCCAAAGTGTTCTGTGTTTGCTGAGGGAGCTGTTTCTATTCTGCCACAGAACATGTGTTAGTATAGTGTAGACCTGTCTTGGGCAGTTTCCAGACTTGAATACAACTAATTCTGTGGGTTACGTGTTATTTCTGACTGCATTTGCCACAGGACGTCTTTTGCACTGCCTGCGACACCTCTGTTTCACTGCCATGGCTTCCCTTTAGGGTTCCCAGACAAGCAAAGCAATTTGCCGACATTTGTGTTCTGCGGCTCCTCACGGGGTGGGGGGCCGGCTCCTTACAATTGTTTTTGAAATGTATTTTCCATTTTCAGGAATCGCATCATTTAGCCCTGCAGAGACCACCACACGCTGTATTTATTGTGCCCCTTTCTACCCAGTTGGCAGCAGGCTGAGGGGGCCGTGTACCAGCGGCTGTCCCACCTGCCTGGCCAATGACCCCACTCCTCGCTGTATCTCCAAAACACGCCTGAGAAATGAGAAGTCATTAGAAAATTTCATCATGCTCCTCCTTCCCAGCAGGCATCCAAAAAGCTTCCAAAAGGTGTGATGCTTCCCCTCACTTGGGGCACACTACTGTAATGACATTAAACAGGCTTTTCTATGACAGTTAACGCTGTCGTAGCCCCTCAGGGCTCCTTCTGTAACACATTTAATGGTCAGAACATCAAAGGGTAACTTTGGATTCTGTGGAGCAAGATGATGCTCTGCCTACACAGAGGCAGCTTTCCTGCCACCTGCCCCAGGCGGCAGCCGCCTCCGTTACAAGCAGGTGTATTGCTCTGCTGCGGGTGCTTCTGGCACACACACGTGTCAGGCATCACCTCCTGTGGGGAGTCCGGTGGGAAAGGCAGTTAGAAAAGGCTCTTACTATGGCGCTTCTTTGGTTCTGCTTCACCTTCTTCTTTTGTTACTCCCAGGCAGCCCATTAGTTCTTGGACTGACAAGGACTTGTCATTGTTCACATCACAGTATTCCACAAACTTCTTCACACATTTCTTGGGCTTCGATTTCTTTCTCAGGAATCTCTTAAAAGGCTTGATCTCCTTCTTGCCTATGTCACCGCTGGAATTTTTATCCAGCTGCTTGAAATACCAGTGCACAACTCTCTCCTCCAGAGTGTGATTTGGATCAGGCTCTGAAACCCTGAAACAGGAAACAAGACTTTAGTCTCAATTCAAAAACATAAACCTCAGCTTACAGAGGAGTTCAGAGCAGTTCAATCACTGTCAGGTGCCTCATTACATACACGTCCCTACTTCTGGCCATCAGCTTCTAGGAGGGAGTCTCTCCTTCTTCACTTCTTGGCCAACGTAGCCTAACTTTATCCTAAGGGCTGAAATCTGCCCGTAGTTAACTCTCTGAAACTGTGGGGAGATCAGCACCACCCTCGGAAAAGTGCTTTCCCCTTTCATTCCCTGAAACAGACAACGGCGAAAAGTGAGAGCGGCAGTTCCATAGGGAGCAGACACCCCAAATGCACAACAGAGCCTGTTGAGGTCAGTCGGCAGCCAGCGTCACCAAACACCCGGCCTCCGGCTGCAACCCACGACGGATCGGCAGATGCTCTTAGACGGAAAGCACCTAAACGTATTGGACTGCAGGGTGAACAACCCTGCTCAGATGCTCAGCGCCTGACCTGCTGACAGGCACAGTCTGGCAGCACTACGGCACCTTTGACGCTGCCTGTGTCTCTTGCAACTAGGCAAAGTGTGGACCCGTAAGGCAGCACGCAGGCATCAAGCACAGCCTGAGCAGCAGCTGCCGATGAACTCTAAACTCTGTGCTGCTGCCACTGGGAGCGTCCAGCTACCCAGTGCATCTCTGTTTAGGGGACATCGCCCACAGTGGTGAATTTGAGGTAATCTGTCTAGGTAGGGTCTGGGAAAAACACCCTTTGTGAAGGCAGAAAAAGAACTACTTCTTAAACATTTCATTCACCGCTTCCAGAACCCTTTTATCGCCACAGAGAAAAGGATCTGAATCCCACCGGCTAGAGGACAGCGACGGATCAGAGACTGCATGCACCATGTCTGTGGATAGGGCATCCAAAACGCTGGTCAGGAACTCGTTCTTCTTAGCCCCAGGACAACCTAGAAAAACAGAGGGTTTTTTCTTGTCTTATTTCCTTCTTTTACGATGTGTTGAGTTACGGCGATTATTCACAGTTAGAGAGCTGCGACTACCTGGCCACAGCTACCCCACAAACTGTGGACACGTAGGTGACACAGGTCAGACAGGCATCTAAATTCAGGTACCAATCGGTAACACAGAGGAGTCCTTTATAAACATCCTTCTGAACTCCAGCAAGTGGAATCTGGTCTCTGTGCCTTGGGTTCCTTTCCATCTGTGCTGGGCACTAGGTTTCCTTCTCGAAGGCAGATTTTCCAAAGAATAACTTTGAAACAACGGCAATTTTTAGAGGACACGGACCGTTTGAGATGTGGAGCAGAAGCTCACAGCACTGCACGCCTTTCAGTTTCGCTTCTGCTCCTCTGAACTGCCACTGGATTTCCAGCACACGTTCTCGCAGGGCCCTGGTTTTCCAGTCACCTCCTTGTCTCTTTCACTTTTCTCTTGGGCACTGGGGCTAACTCACTACACAGCACCCAGCCCCACCAGACACTGTGTGATCCTACAGTGACGCTACATCATCCTCATAATTACATCCCCTATGCCATGAAGCCCTTCTCCGGAAGAGACTGACAGCACATCTCAGCCACACAACGGATCAGATGAACACACACTGAACAACCTGCTTCTAGAGCCCTACAGCTGGAGCAGATAAACATGACCAGACCATGGATGCTGACATGTGGAGGTTTGCTTATAGATACAGCCTCCTCTCCCCAGTTCCTAGAGCTCTGAACCAAACATTAGGTTCTTGAGCCCCAGCTTTGAGAGGGGCTGCTGAGTTAAACACCAGGATAAGGCACAAGCAGGGTCACACAGATGCCAAGCCTGAAGCCCACAGCAGTGCTTGAACAGCCAAGTCTGTGCTCAAGGTCCATTGGCCAGCAGTTCTGTTCTCATGTGAAAGAGGGAAACGCTCTGAAGGTTTGTGGAAAAGGAAGATTAGTCAATCAGTAAGGCGTCATTATTCCACTACACTCCTCAGTGACCTCTGGAGCAGGCAGCAGGATTATCTTCGATGCAGGGAGATGCTCCATGCCCAGCTTCTCATCCACTAGCACCCCCAAGTCCTTGTCCTCAGGTCTGCTCTCTATCCCCTCTTCCCCCAGCCTGTGTTGATAGGGACCTAACCCAGGTGCAGGACCCTGAATTTGGTCATGTTGAACCCCATGAGGTTCACCTGGGCCCACTTCTCCAGCCTGTCCAGGTCCTTCTGTATAGCATCCCATCCCTCCACCTTACGACAGCATCACTCAGCTCGGTGTCACCTGCAAACTGGTGTCTGTGTCACTGATAACAATATCACACAGTGCAGGTCCCAGCAGTGACCCCCGAGAGGCACCCCTGCCGCTGCGTGTTAGTTACAAATGGGGCGCTGAAACATCAGAAGGAACAAAAGGTATGCTTTGGGTAGTCCACACCGCTGTCCAGGGAGCTGCTGATCCAAATAATGACTTAGCTGGCTCTTTATGTGACGAAGCACATATGTAGGGGAAAGCATCCACTGCTAAACTCTCAAGACATCACAGGGGAGAAATTCACAGTTTAAAGGCTGCCTCTGACAGTTTCACCGCAGGTTAAGGTAGGTCTCTAAATGTGGATGCAGAGAGCTGCAACAGCAGCTGGCAGCAATAAAAACCCTCTAACAGAGAAGAAACCTTGCTGATAAAACAAACACAATCAGTTGCTGTGAAACTTGTTAAATTGTAAGTTAGCTCCTTAACAACAACTGACACCCAGCAAAATCCTCATCAGCAAAACACAGAAAATACTCCATCTGCCCCTCTGAAAATGGTTGTCAGGGTGGGGGTAGTCACCCAGCAGCTCACCTCACAGTGGAACCTCTGTTCTGTGCAGGTGTGATTAAACCAGAGCAGTTCTGGCCTTTTATTTTCAGCAACCTTGTGGACGAAGTGTCCGGGCTGGGGCAGCTTTAGCTTGATTGCGATCAATGAGTCACTCTCACAGCACCAAGTGCTGAAGGGGAAAGACTAGTCTTCCGCGGGAGCCTTCTGCCTCGCAGTACAGTTTATGTACTTGAGCTTCTTCCGCTGCCGACCGTCCCGTGAGAGTCTGACATCTCGCGTAAGTAATCACTTGTTAGAGGGCTGAAGTTGAAAGCACATGGGGTTCACCTACAACTTCGGAGCTGTAACGCAGAATCGAGCGCTTGCTTTAAGGGTAGTGTTGCCGAGAGCAAACCTCAGACCAAGAATTACAGAGCATGGACGGCGGGAATGCACAAACACCTCATTCCAGCTGCCATACAAAGGCAGCCACAGAATCGTCCTTGTTCATTAGGTATCTCACACGTGCATCCATCTCTCTACCAGTAAATACAACTTTAGTACTGAGGGCGGAATTAAATCTGGGGGCAGCTTCCTACAACCCTTCTAAAACGCACACTCAAAAGCCTCAGAGACCCCAGGTGGGGTAAAAGTGCCTGCGATGAGGTCTATGCAAATCCGTTGTGCAAAGTCATTTACGCTCAAACTACTGTTATCCTGTGGGTCCGTGTGGTGGAAATACGGCACAGTGTCTGCAGCAGAAACACGCATGATCCCACAAACAGTTGCAGGCAACCGAGTGACGCAGTAAGGCTGGGGCACTCATCGACAGGAAGAGAAGTTCATTACCTTTATTTCAGTTCACAAAACGTTGCTGTCAATCAGGACATCACAGGATACCACAGGCAGCGTGCAATGACTGCCTTCTGATTACCAGTTATAGTTTGGTTGTTCCTCTGTGAGAGGTCAAAAGTTTGTTGACAAGCGAGTTTCTTGCTGGTAACAGCTCAGAGGTGTCCCTGTCAGAACAGGCTGAGATGAACCAGCCAGGATGCTGCAACCCTCTCAGATGTCATTCCAGACAAAGGCTGCCCATGGGCTGAATCATTGCCCCGGGACATGCTTAGAAGTCATGCAGATGTGGTGCCCAAGGAGGCAGTTTAGCAGGGGTCTTGGTACAGTCAGGTTAATGGTTGGACTCCACGATCTTAAAGGTCTCCTCCAACCTGAACAGCCCTATGGTTCTATGAAAACTCAAAGCAGAACTTGAGTAGGCCCATGGGCAGTAGTTGCCTTTCTCAACACTCTCTGGTAGACTGCCACCTTTCTAGTTCTGACTGGTGACAGGAAGTGATCTGAAAACGCAGACAAGGTGGTTTTGATTCTCTGCTGCCTACCTGGACACAAGGCAGCTGGTGTAGTCTTTGTCTACATAGCATCTACCACAGTTTTGGAGGCTAACAACTTAACTCGGCACTTTAAGTAGAATCTGCAGTTGTGAGCATCTAGGTTCAGCCTGTGCCAGAGCAAACGGGCGGCCTTTAGAGACTTGTCACTTTACACTGAACACAACCTGCATTTCAGCCGTGCGCATGAAATGCAGCGCATTTGACTGAAGCGACACCAGTCAGTCACCCGCTGCCTAAACACAAAGAGTTTCGCAATTAGACAGGGTCTGCAAAAACAGTCCAGAGGAGAAAAACGGCTTGATGTGACTTTGAAAAGATTTTATTTCCACTTAACACACTGCAAATCATAACTGCCTGTCCCTGCAGCTGTTCATTCTGATGGCAGCAACACTTCCAACAGCATCTCATTAAACTGGAATACTTTGGAACCCGGTTCTGCACCACATGGCAGACATCCGCATCCGCACATTAACACTCTGAGCACCTCAACAGTTAACAACTGACATTATTCTGGGAGTCAGAACGAACTCCTGTTCATTACTTCCAATTCACTTGTACGTTCATCATGCTGTTGTGTTTCCTCTCAGGAGATGGGATGAAATAACCATATTCAGTTACCTCCATTTAAATCTCCACTGAGAAGGAAAAGCTGTGACAGAAATGTGTGCTGTTGCCATTCTGGAAGTGACCTCAGGGACAAGGTGCCTAATTCTGCCTTCCTGCTGCAAAGACTGAACTGTGGGGACCAGCTTGGTGGGGATGGTGGGGATGAATCCAAGCAGCCCATTCCTTGGAAACACGCAGGAAAAATAGTCTTTTCTACAAAAATGACACTGAATTTAGTGGGTTTTGGATGTCCCTTGCTGAGAGCATTGGATGCATCAACTGAAAATGCCCAAAGCACCCACTCTCAGCTAAAGCCAGCTGCACACGCTAAAAACCCGTGGCTGTTACAGCAGAGAGATGAAGGGAATTCGGAGCTGTTGGTCAATGGAACTGAAATAATGACTGTAACTCGCACACCCCACAAATCCATCCTCCCTGTAGTCTGTACACTCCTTTGGTACAACTGTGCACGCTCTGATGCTGATCCATTAGCAAACTACTCTCATTTCCCATCTCAACTGAATGCAAAGTTCTCATCAAAATGGGTGGTCCCTTACTTCAGTGGTCCTCAAGCTCAACACGTGACAATCCCCAACAATGAAAACTTCAAGAGACACGGAGTTTGGGTTCCTGACCGGTGCATGACTGGCAGCTACAAAAGGGTTCACATGCCGTACTGTAAAAAGCATGTAAAGGGTCTAATGCTGCTCGAAGGTGACCAAGAAGTACCCAACTGCTCATCCCACTTTGACCGAATAGCTGGGTGATGTGGGCACACAGCTGAGACAGGGGAGAGACAGAGGTTCAGCTCCCTGACGGAAACCAGACAAAGCAGGGAACTGAAACCCGGCTGGCTGTTATCCCAGAGGAGTTCCCTAATCTCTGACACTAGAAATTCAGGTTCAGTTCCCTGCTCTGCCTGGTGTGGCTCAGGGAGCTGAACCCAGGTCCTTTCCTCTTCAGCTGAGCGCTCTAATCATCAGACTGTTGTGTCCCCACAGAAGGGTTCCTTCTGCTGTGAGTAAACTCCTGAGAAGAAAGAGCGTCAGAAACGCCCTGTATTCCCACATCACATCTTCTCCAGGGAAACAGCAAATGCGTCAGACCAGGCAGCGAGCTCTTTACGTTAGGGCTCTATCCCACAGGGCGCGCAGAAACGCAGCCAACACCTTCCCAAAATCCTGGCACGTCTGTCAGCAGAGCACTTGCACTACGCCAAATGAAATCATGAGCTGAAAGGCTATCATGGCCTTCAGTCTCTTACTGGACCAAGGCCACTGCCCTTTGTACTCTGCAGAGCTGAACTCCCAATAACCAGGCTTTTTGCCCTGTGTGTTTTGAATCCAAGGATTTCTGCCTTCCCAAACAACAGGCAACCGCTGCTTAGGCAGCACTTTGTCCTCCTGCCATAGGATAAACCGCCGACTGAATGCCTTTTCTCCAGTGCCCACACACGTTGTTTGCAGGAACTCACTAAGGCTGCTGGACTCTATTTTCTGTCTTTAAATCCATCCTATTTAAAACTGAGTATTTAACTTGTCTGCTACTCAAGATAAATGTTTCTCTTAGGAGACGTAAAGACGGCAGACAATACAACTGCCAGTGGGACAAAGCTGGATTCAGAGCTCAGTAGAAAAAACAGGGGAGATGGAAGGAATAAAACACTCAGACATAGAGGGAAAGGGAAAAAACAATTTGTAGGGGCAGCAGGAAGCATGAAGTGTGTCAGCGGTTAGGTCTGTACTAGGAGCAGTGTGCCCAGCAGGAACAGGAAAGTGACTGCACCCCTGTACTCAGCACTGGGGAAGCTGCACCTCGAATACTGCATCCAGCTTTGGACCCCTCAATGCAGGAATGACACTGGGATGCTGGAGCATGTCCAGAGAAAGGCAACAAAGCTGGTCAGGGGTGCAGAGCGCAAGCCCTGTGAGGAACAGCTGAGGAAACTGGGGCTACCTAGCCTGAAGCAAAAGAGGCTTAGGGGAGACCTTGTAACAGAGTTGGACCCGACGATCTTGAAGGTCTCTCCCAACCCCTATGGAGACACAGGGGAGGGTGGGAGTTCTACGTTACCTTATTTCACATTGGGTTTTGGTGATCTTTAGCTTTTGTTTTTCAGGACGAACAGGATCACTTTTCATCTCTCAAGTGTTTGAGAGAGGTCACCAAAGCTGCTTTATGTGTTACTGGAACAGTTACTGGAAAACACTGCAGATCACTAGAACTGCTGAAGCCCACGACAGCGTAAATTGCTCTCCTCTGATGACAGGCAGTTAGCTGCAGCCTCTGCTGAAAACATTAGTGTAGAATGTCCTTGTTTTATCTGTACTGTGTCAGAGCACTCTGCCTTATCTGTAAACACGGAGAAGGCACAAACCACAAGGCAACTGGGAGGTGCAGGGGTTGCGGAATTAATCTTTCGCTGTTGGGGAAAGCAGCTCAGGTTTACGCTTGGTTACAAACAAGTTAACCCAGTTAATTCCCACTCGTCTCCAAAGCACAAACGTCACCAAAGGAAAGTGCTGAAGCTGAGTCAATGAACAAGAAAACAAATCTGTTTTCTTTGACTTGAGCCTGTGCAAGGGGAATGAATCTTTAATAGTTTTGAGAAATGCACCCCTCAGCATCAGGGCTGAAAACAGCCCCCACATGAGTGTCCCAGGCACCCCTCTGGTTCTGCACAGTTGAGCAGCTCCTGAAATTCACTGCATGGGGAAACACTTCAGCATCAGGACACTCACTGCACCCCACGAGGAGCTTCCTCTCTGCAAATCAGACTTAATTGAGGAAGTGGCATAACGTTACAGTAAGAGCCAGTGCATCCAGTGTCCTGGAGGGTTCTTCTTGCTCCCTCCGAGAGCCCACATTTGATGTGGAAGGAGTCCGAAGGGACTCCCTCAGGTAGCAGTTTTATGATAAGAGATGCACCTCTCTCCTCACACAAACCAGAGCTCGCTGACCTGCTGTACGGGTGACTCTCCTTGGGCAGACCACACAGAACCAGAGCAGTGTGTGTCAGCTCATATTCCCCCCAGCCCTCTGCCCGAGGAGACTATCAGGTGGAGCCTGCCCACAAGATACCCCACAGCCAGATAAGAACGAGAGCTGGCAACAACAAAGCGTTCACCCTGGTGCTCAGCTTAAGGCTGCGACAGCGGAGGAATTTGACAAAACAAGGTTTCACTGTAAGATAAACCACGCGGCTTTTACTCCTCCAGAAGAATCCTGCCTTCCCAAATAAACCTAGTTTGGCCAAGCCATCTGCCTGTGTCAGGGGCATTAACGAACCTAGACATACAAACAGCCTGCAATGAGCAGTGAGCTCTGTTTCCCTAAAGGTGGCAAGCGCCAGCACCACAGCACTGCCTTTCCTTTTACACAGGTCTGAGTTACGGCTGATTCCTGGTCGGCACGTGTCCAGCCACTGCTCTGCACACCGATCCCTTTCCTTGACAGGGCTGCTCCCTGTGCAGTAGGGTTGTGTGATGCCTTGAACCATGAGCTTGGCTCCGAGATGGCTGCGCATCCAGTTAACACAGGGGCCAGAGCACCTGTCTGAATGTTATTTCATCTTACAGGAACTTCAGGCGAGGGATGTCCTGTAATCCCTACTGCACTGTGATTTTCCTGTTGACAAACACATCCAGGGAACAAAGTGCTGCTACGAATCCAGCACAGGCCTTGAAACAGGCTTGTGGATGTGTGAGGCACCGATGTGAGGGCTCTGCGTGCTGTGAATTTTTTAATCAAGAGGCAGGAACAAGGGAGAAAGAAACAGCAGGCAAAGGAGGACATCAGCACTGGTCAAAGGAAGGTGGCTGCAAACAGTGCAGGACTGATTTGCATTCCAGTGCTTGCAAAAACACAAACTTAGGTCAACTGGCAATAGGAGAGTTCTGGGGCTTCAAGAAAAGTAGCAAAAACTGCTACTGTTTCACATTCAGGAAACAGTGTCATTCTCTTTACAACAAACACTGGCTTCCTCAGATCCTGCGTGCAACGGGCTAACTCTGCTCTTCTTGTCAAAACGTGACACCAGGACTGTCCACCCAGTGCTGATTATGTTTATCCCTGGCTTTGGGTCAAACTGATGCCGCTGTGTCAATGGCAGTTGGAGCACGAACTCTGTGTAGGTGCTGTTTATGCAGTTCAGATAATCCCAACCTCTGGTTGCTCTAATTAATCCGGTGCTCTAATTAAGTGGAAGAATCCTTTGCAGAAGCAGATAGGAAAACCAGGATTCTGCTAAATGGTTGAGAAGGAAGAGAGATATTTACTCAAAGTTCCTAATTAAGGAGGTGTCCTGGCTTGCCTCGGGGCCGTCCACAGAAAGGGACCTGTGCTAAGATGCATCAATCACATGTTTTAAGCAGCAATCTTTCTGCAGATGCAAGAGCAAAGATGTTGAAACACAGTTGTAAGAGCCAGAGTTTAAATTTTCTCTCATGCTTAAACACTATCTAATTTGTTAACGACTCTGCACAAGAAACCTGAAGGTATGGAGAGTAGATCCTTGGGGGTGGTAAACGTGGCCGTTTCCATGCTGCGAATGGACCCTCCACTCAGAAGCTTTATAAATGGAGGCTGATAAATGGGGCCCCAGGAGACACAGCCTCCATGCAGTGAACCTGACATCACCTAGTTCTGTTGGCCTCACTGGCACGGCAGGTCAAGTCTTCTCCCCAGAGGAATGTGTCATGCAGCCACCTCCAGGCAAACTGCAGGCACCAACGTGTGCCTCTAGGAAAGGAGGGCTGGCCAGACCAGTTCATCCCACCTCTGGCAGGGGAATAGCTCAAAACCCCTACTAGATCTCACAGACAGGAGAACATACAAAGAGCTCATTCATCACATCTCACCCCCAGCCCAGACTCACGCCCAAGTAAGGCAGCCTTACTCAGGAAGGAGTTCAACATGCCAGCGCAACACAGGGCTGTACACAGCTGCTATCACCCCTGTCTCACCTCCTGCAGCTCCTCCAGAGCCCAGCATCCGAGCCACCTTGCTGCAAAACAGGAGACCAGAAGCAAGAGATGAATATCCACTCCACTGTTTGGAAAGCAAAACACGACAGCTACACTCTAGGTCCCAGCACCACTCCAGAGAAAGTGAACACTTGTTAGAGACACCTGTTGCTGACATTTCCTGATGCCTCCTAACAACCTTGCTATTGAACCTCGCTTATTTCTTCCTTCCTGTGACACAAGCAGCAGTACAAATCCAAACCAAAACATAAACGTTCTCTCCAGTGAGCTCTTGGCAGGGGCGGGCACGTAAACACTCCGGTGCCTTTTGTAAGAGTAAACCCAGAACCCGTGACAGAGTCTGCTGTCAGCTCAGAGCAACAAATCAGGGGAATTGGAACTGTGGTTCTTCAGATTAATCGAATTTGTGTAAAGCACTCCTCAGAGCAAGCACACAGGGAAACTAGCGCTCGCTAGGGCAACCACAAGTCACTGCCAGGCACACAGACACACCGCTGCTTGCCAAGGCAATCACAAAGCTACTCGCAAGCAGCGATCAATGCGATCCTGTGGATTATACCCTCTACAACACAAGTAGAGACGTGACAAGTATTTATCCACGCTTGTTACTCTTAACGAAGCGACCCTAACATTCCAGAGCTCTGCCTACAAAAGCACAGTCTAGTTCCATCTGGACAGTGCATTCCCCTCCAGCAGAGCTAAGGAAAGCGGTCGCTTGTTTCTCTAAAGCAAATCACCACAGTTTGATTCGACACCTGAGAAAACTACTTACAGAGCTGGCTTCAGTACACCTGTAAGTTGAACCTACTCAAGACCCTTTCACAGGAGGGTTAGTTGAGAGGTATAAGAGGACCTCTGTGCGCACACGTGCGCGGTAGCACAAACACACATTTAAAGGCAGGGCCGCGCAAACCATCGCGCTACAGCTCTCAGCCTGCACAAACCAGAAACACGCTCTTCCCGTGTGGCGAAATCACCAGCGCACAGCGCTCAAATGAGCGCGGGGGGGGAAACTGCACTGCAGTGCACCCCGACGAACCCTGCACCTTCACATGCTACTGGGGAGGAAAAGAACAGAGAACTGTCCTGCACAAACCATTTCGAGAGCGTCAGAACATCCTGTTAGGAACATATCGATATCCTTCCAGCTCCTTCTGTAACACCGCCAGTTCAGCTGGGCAGATCTCCAAGGGATTCCCACCAACAAAATACTTCCCTGAATTACTCAGAACCAACTGCCCGACCGAGTAAAAGACAATTGCCTGTCTACGTTCAAAGGCCAATTGATCAGACAGACCGACGAACTTCCAAGGGTGGAAACACGTGTTGAGCATCTTCATGGAACACCTCCTTCTTCAGTGGCTCAGAGAGCTTGTTTTACGTCCGTTTGAACATTGCTTCTCTGAGATGGAAATGAGGAGGTGGAAAGCTCCAGCACTCGTGAAAGAGCAGCTCTTTTGAGTCAACGCTGACTCCTCAGAAGCACACACCCCGCACACGCACAGTAATGCAGCGTGGCTTCACGGTACCTGAAACGTTGAGGATCGAGACACGTCGGAGTAATGGCGGGTGAGGCTGCAGACACGAGTGACCACCGCAGTAATGCAGGTGTTGAATACGAAGTGCCGTGTGTTCCTGCCATCCTCAGCTGTGTAACACATCCATCGCAGCCGACCGCACAGTGGAACGTGCCCATCCACAGCTGTGTCTGGATCCTGCCGTCTGCTTCAGGCAGCCAGCGACACATTCCAAACTCCAGGTCTGCTCTGCAAACAAACCTTCCCAGCTCTAGTGAACATCTTCTGTGCTGACTGGGGAATCCTTTGCTTGTCAGCACTTCTCCCCACTGTGAAGTCGACAGCACAATGAAGGAGCCATAAAAGAATATTCACTCCCATTGAATGAATTCGACCTTTGCTCTGCATTTCCCTGTTCCTAAGCTGATTTCCAGCTGGAATACCAGAGTAAATCTAGAGTACGTACTTTTAGCCGCATAACTTACTCACGTATTTTGTGGGGCATCGCCTTTTGGACTCTACACAAATCACTATGATTTCAAGTAGAAGCAGTTTTATTGCTAAAACTTAGGCAATATATCCTCTCTGAGGACAGCAATTGGTCTGTCGAACACCCCAGCAACCCGCGCCGTGACCTCATTGGCCACCAGACACTGATGTCTACGAGGTGTCCTCGCGCACTGCCGCCCCCGCCTCTGGTGGGAAACAAAGACCGCGACGCGTGCTCATCGCAACACGTCAGCCGACCAGCCACGCGTTACAACACCCTTGCGCTTACAACGACGACTTCACAAAACCCTGGATTGCCACACATGCTCAAACAACCCAAATCTCAGGCTGACAAGGATGGATCCTATAACTCTGCAGTTAGGGAATAGGAGTAGTAGTCTGGGACTGAGAAACTGTCATTCCTCTGGTTCTGAGTGCCTGCATCTCATTTAGCTATCAGAGATTCCACAGCAGGTAGAGTGTCATGTGAAGGAACAAACCTGAACCTTTATTCTACAAACCCTTATGCTGATGCCTAACTTCATAGCTACGTGCAAAGGTTCCTTTGACTGTAATGGAAGTCATCACGGGAAGAACGTGGGTAGGTGTTTGCAGGATCAGGATTCTGTGGGTCCTGAATTGTGTTTAGGAACGTTTACATTTAATTGCTCCTAGACGACTTGCAGAGCAAGAGCCTTTACTGGAAGACACTTCTAGATGGCAAACAAACCCAGGAGCTTCACAAAGGGCAGAACTCGTGAATAACTGATTTCCCAAATTATTCACGGATTGATGCCATGTGTGATCGATGCCATCAGGGATCGGTGAACAGCAGCACCCCCACTGAGCTGTAAAGCAGCAAATTTCTGGGTCTTGTGAAACATCCCGAATCCTTGGGGTGAATTCCCAGATGTGTGTGTGGAGCAATTCCATTTTCTCTTTGACAGGTCTGAGCTGTGAAAACCTGCAAGTTGCACTGAACCCAAGGAATAACATGAGGTATTTGAAAACTGCCGAGATGGTCTCGCACACACTGCCGTCTGTGTGAACCAGCAGTCGTTCTACGTCTCCTGACCAAGCCCAGAAAAACACAACCTCCGCTGTCTAAACACCTGATGCCAAAAGGGACTTGGGGAAAAGCCAGTTGGCCTCAGCTCAGCCCATGTGAAACAGAGGTGACATGCGCTGGCAGGCTGGGACGCTTGGAGGAGCTGGCAGCCACTCTCACTGCCTCTATCCATCCACTGTCCAAGCTTCTCTGCAATCAGCCAGACTGCACATTTTCCAGGCACCATCTCATCATTCCATGTTTGAACAGTGCCCAGAGCAGTGGGATCCAAGACTATACAACCCTAAAATACTGTGAAGCCATCGACTGTACTAAGCACGGAGACTTCCCAAACCCATTGCCGGTCCCAGGCTCTCTACACCAACAGCAGTAACTGTGCAGCCTGTGTCTGTGCAGCACCTCCTCACCAACGCGTACGCGCAGCTGATCACATCTTTGATCCTGCATCACTAGCTGGACACAACCCAGCACTACCTTGGAGCTTTAGCTGGAAACTTTGCTTAACACTGATATTCTGCTTTCTAAAATAAAAAGAACCCCGTCAGGAGCAGCAACACTGACTTGGTCTCTTATGCTGATGACCACTTCCACCGGTTACCTGGAACAAAGCTGTGCTAGTACCTAGAAAGCCTGAGCACTACAAGTGCTCCCTAATTGTCAGCGACGGCCATGTTCTCACATGTATGACACAGACAGGGGAGAGCAGCCGGCGAAAATCACAAGAGGCTCTTCAGAAAAACATGCCCACTGAGGTGAGACCAGAGCATTAGCAGCTTTAACTACCTCTCGTTTATCTTCCTTGACAAGGAAACTCAACTTTTCGCTTGACACTGGATTCCTCATCAGCCAAAATCAATCTGATTTCTGTGTCAGACATCAACTCTGAACATTGGGAGTCTTGTGCTGCCTTCACTGTTAACAAGCTCCAACCTCACAAGTCTGCCCAGACCTCAAACATAACAGTCCCTGACATCAACCACAAAATCACTGAGGTAGTTTAGTATCAGCTCAGGGTAAACCGAAAACCTCCCTGAACTCACTGGGAACCAAGTGCTCATTGTATCTGGAGACTGGAACACTTGTCCAAGCGACTAAACGCAAAGAATTAGGGCTGAACCACTGTTGTTCCCTCTTGAAACGACAGCTGCAGAGACATCTTCATGCAGAAATGAGAACTCTGGTTTTTCCCCGCTCGCAGAACAAACTTGAGTGCTCCGTTTGTACTCTGCCACATGAAAAAGAGAAGCCCCACACCACGTGCTTCAGAGGAAAGTGGCTGGCGCAACCCGCGCTCGCTGGCGTGACAAGGCTTGGGTCTCCCTGCTCATCGTGATTACAGCCCTGGCAGGCTAAACGCTCTTCCCCTTTGCCGCTCAGCTCCATGAGGTCTCCCCGCCGTCTTTCAGAGTGCCCGGTGACAGCAGCTGCAGGCCTGCTGCTGGGAAACGCCGAGCTTACTCTGCAAAGTCTTCCCCTCTGCCTGTGGTGTTTTGTCTAGTCCTCACCCAAGACCTGCAGCCCAGTCGTCCCAAGTTATGAGACATTTCTCTCACAGCTTCAGTGCACCAGAAATTATCTCAAGACTGTTTTTAAACACATTTCTGGAAGCTTCGTAGCTGAGGAAGACAGGACCAAAGCTTGTCCAGTGAGGGCAAATGTTTTAATCCCTTTCAGATTCCAGTGCGACCAACACTCCACTCTGTTTCTGCTAGGACTTCACACTGAGCGCAGCCCACTCCTCAGTCTGGCCATGCCCACACCAGACCAAGCCCGCTGAGCTCTGTGTCACTCACCTCTCCAGAGACAATCTCTCTCTCTTGCATTGATCAAACGTGCAGAGAACTAAAAAATCTAATCTAACCCCAGTTTTGTTCCCACAACAGAGGGGAATAAAACGATCTTATCCTGATGTGAACTGACAAGGGCACTGCAAAGATGACACATTTTTTAGACTAATTTGAAGACAGAGGCAGATTTCCTACAGATTTAACTAGAACAAGGACTGTGAAGGACAGACGTGACTTCTATGGCCTGAACATCACGGAACCATAACCAGGGGAGACTGCCCTTCAACTACCGAGAGCAATCAGCCCTGCTTTCTCTGGCAGCACCTCGAGACACATGCTCGCACGAGTTGCTCCAAAGTCACCAAATTCAGTCGGCAGCAAATCGATACAGCGATACCTAACCGACATCTGGCTGTGGCACAGGGTAAGAGACCGCTTCGGCATTTCCTGCCACGAACAGGCAAAGCCCTGGAACGCCCAGAGCCAGAGGGGTCCGTCCCACTGACCTTGGAGCTGGCGCCCTCGGTACAGATCCTTTGTTTTTGCTGGGTGGGCTCTGGCGCTGCTGTCACACTTGGGTTGTTCGTACCTAAAGAGCAAAGAAGGAGAGAAGGAAACCAGCCATGGTCAATCTGATTGAGAACTGGTTTTCTGATTCTGTAGTTCAAATTCAGGTTACACCTTCTTTCATTCAGGGAGTAGCCTGGTTTTCATTCAGAGGGGGCAATGCAAATTCACCTGCCTGTTTTCCACTTCCCCCAAAGAAGGCAGAAAGTCTTCATTGTCCTGGTGTTGGCAGCAAATGAAAACATTATTATCTATTCCAAAGGCAGTTCTACAGGGAGGAAAACTGAGGAGGCAGAAAACTACGGGGCGTGCCGTGAAGAAATGCACTTAATTCTGTAAGAAAGGCAAACACAACGCTGAATCCCAAAGCTAGGGTCTCCTCCAACGCATCAACTCAGGAAGCCATGAGCGGCAGGATGCATCCTGACACTGATTCCCCTTGGGAACCAACAGAAGCCGTTCCAAACCTGGCAGTGCTCTGATTATTGACTACTGCGGCTCCAAAGCCACTGTTGCTTCATCCTCTGTAAAAAAGGGCTAGTTCATGTAAGAAGGGCTGAACACAGACATCGGTCATTTCAAACACAAGCAATCCCTAACTATTCTGGGGGGGGGGTGGAATCTTCTATTATCTTTGAAGAGTTAATTGATTTCCACATCACCTGATGAAGCTGCCCACTTGCCCGTCACATTTTGGCTGCTACAAGAAGGCACTCTGTTGTTTTCAAGGCCATGGGAGAGTGACAGGCACTTTCTTCCCTATTGAATGGCAGGAATAGAAGCTGCTTTGATAGCCTGGGCTGGCCGCAGATACCTGATGGATTAACCACCTCAATCAGCCAAGGAAAAAGTGAAAAGGAAACCTCTGAGCAGTCACTAATGCAGCATCTGGCAACTAGCCTGGTCTCTGATTATCCGATATCTGACTGAATTCCCCTTTTTCACTCTGTTACTGCCTGGAGCCTGCACACTCCTTTTTGGCCTCCACTCTTCTACCTTTTGGGCTGGTATTTGTGTTTAATTCACACGTCCTTCATCACACACAAAGTGAACCTATTCAAGTCCCGGGTGTGAAAATGCTGCCCTGTGAAAAGCACAGTTCACCCTGTAAAGCAACTGCAGAAAGACAAGGAATCCTTAGGAATTAACCCTACATGAACCACCACACTAGGAACAGGTAAGAAAAAGACACTTACCTCAGTTTTCATGGGGGAAGAGTGGAGAAGGTCATCTCCAAACAGAGCCCTGTCAGCTCAAGAATAACTCAGTCAAGAGACATCCCATGTCACTCTTCTGAACTTAAAAGAGAGAGAATCTCCAGCAGCAAATGTCTATCTAGAGTAGACAAGGGCTTACGAAGGCTGCTTTCTACCCTTGAGCAGTCTGCTGGGCATGGCTCATCTTACCCTTGATGGAACAGGGACTGTCTGACCAAAGTGGACAGACACACATCCAAGGGACCTGATGCAATCCACACAGAAGTGAGGGAGCTGGCTGAAGTCACTGTCACACCAGGCACAACTGTATTTGAAAGGACATAGAGACTGGAGGAGAGACAAAAACACTTTTGTCTTCAGGAAGGGCAAGGAGGAGCTGAAAAACAAGCCAGTCAGCCCTTCCTCCATTCCCGGGAAGGTTGTGAAGCAGATTTTCCTCAAAATTGTTTTGAAATACATAAAGGATGTGAAGGTGACTGGGTGTAGTCAGCACAGATTTATGACGAGCAAATCACACTTGGACAACCTTACAGCCTTCTGTGATGAGACAGTTTGCTCTGTGGGAGGAGCAGGACTCAAGAATCTCCAGAAGTACCTGCCCATTTCAACCACTCAGTGATTTTATAGTAAAATGATACTCATTCAGAAGAACTACAAAGAAATCACCGAAAGCCCCGTCGCTTGATGGCTACGAGGAGACGGTTTGGGCTACAATCAAACAAGGTGATGTAAGGCTCCACCACACTAGTGACAGGAGAGGCCAAAGGAGGATTAGCACGGAAAACAAACAGTGAACAAGCCTGTGGCTGGAGAACAGAAGAGAAGGAATGGGAGCCTCTGGAATCTCCAGAGGACATCTCTAGATCCCTGCACCATGTGTCAGTACTGACTTTACGGTTTCAGAACCAAACCTGGACCATTGTGTTTGGAGCGTTTACGAATGTCAGGCTGCCAGAGACAGCAGAACAACAGCGACTTTACGTGATGTTTATTTCAGACAGTGCTGTAACTGGCTTGCTACAGCCTATGGTATAAACAGCTACGGGGGGGTACATCAGCGCCTGAAGAACACATGAAAAACATTTCCCAAAAACACAGCATTTCACAGCGAGCGAACGACAATGGGGTCTTTTCACAAACTTTATGCAAATAATAAACTGTGTTTGTTTAAGCTTGGAAAGATTTATGGCTGCATCAGGATTCCCGTGCTGCCTGCCAGCTACACAAAAGCATCTACAGGATTCCTACAAAGTCTAAGCCCCAATCACCAGCCTAAACAATGTCCTTCGGAACCTGCTACCAGCCCTGCCTGCACCTGTTCTGTGCAGCTCCCAGCACGTCGCCAGGCATCCAGCCCACCTGAGATGTCTGCAGCTGCTGTTACTAACACACTGAAATGCTACTCCCTCTCCTTCTCAAGCAGTTGCTCCATCCCACCCAAGCCAGTCACATGAAATACATCGCGGGAACAATCTCTGAACAGTTCTGTGACTGGAGATGGTTTCTGTCACAGACCATCTTACTGGATGCGGCTTATACTCAGACTAAGAAGTGTCAGGGTTCCTCTGGGGTCATCCATTGTCTGCTCTGAGTCTTGGCTTCCTAGCACCAAACAGAGTGAACAAGAGGACTGCCCATGACAATGAAGAGAAAGGATCTCTGGCCATTTGGCCTTAACTTTCGATGTCTTACAAATATTCCACTTCATACTGAAAGAAAACGACAGCCGCCAGCACTAGGACTCTACTTGCTAGTTCATGCACACCGAGGCATCTTCTCACCTCAGCCTTTGAGCAGTGAAGGCGCATTCCCTTACCTGGTTGATGTTCCAGGGATGGGACGTCCCGTATCCACCAGAACGCACCAGCAGTAGCCTGTGGAGGGATGGCACTGTACTGGTTTGTAGAGGCCACCCTGGGCACACTCCGGAATGAACACATTGTCTTTCTGGGGTTGTTTAGCTTCCTCCAGGGCCGACTGAAGTTCTTGATCACATGATGATGCTTTTAAAGAGAAGATAGAAAGTACTGAAGAAGTTGTATGGAAAGGGCCTGCCAGGTTAATCAGTTCTGTATTTTTTTCTCTATATTCTTCACTATTGTATTGGAAGAGACACAGAACAACTATTTGTTTGTGCTGTCTGCTGCTAGGAGCTTCAGTTTCCTTTTCACAAGGCTGTTCCATAACACAGATGGATCCAGACAGGATCTGTGGACAATCTCTTTCTCTGCCACCATGAAGTCCTCACCCTCAGAACTCGACAGCCCTTAAACAACTTATTCTTTGACAAATTATTCATCAAAATCTTGATTTAGGTGTTTATAGTCTGCTCTTTCTTTTCCGTTCTGGAACAACCACTGAGCACTGCGGAAATTCCCCCACCCTTTGCTGGCGATCCCAGTACCAGTGAAGCATCATTTGCTCTGGAGACGTAAGACACACAAGAAGTGGGAACACATTTTAATCTCCACATTAATGATCTGTCCCAGATCTCCCCTACAGACGTGAGAAAAGCTCGTGTCTACACATCCCTAACCTTGGACTGGGACTGTGGACCGGGGAGCAAAGACCAGAACCCCCAGGGGCTGAGAATGGCAGTCAGCTCACACCAACAGGTAAAACACCACCTGTGCTGAGGAGTGTCGATCACTGCTAAGCGATGCGTGTGGCACTGCAGAGATAATAAAGAAGACGGTCAATTCACTCGAGCCATTGTTTCTCCAGGAACTTTACAGTCAAGTCTCCCGACAGCAAAACAGCTGTAGGACAACTCCCAAGCTAACCCAGTGAACAGAAACATTTGAGGAAAAGGAATGTTAAGAGCTCTACAAACACACAAATTACTGGCAGGAAGACGTTATGTCACTAGAATTGCACCCAACACACAAGTCTCTCCAGCTAAAGTCTTTGCACATTTAAAAAAGACTTTTTAAAGAAAAGTCAGTGGCCACTATTTGTTAAAAAACAATTCTGTGGGCAATATCTGCTCTTCTTCCAAGTCAGTTAAAAACTTGGGATGGAGATGCACTGATCTCTGAATCTCTGGCAGAACTTACTTCTTTGTTTTTCACAGTCCAACCCAACAAAACATGTTGGATACTGATGAATTTCCTAGTGCATCTGCAATGATTCTCAGCTGCAGTCTAGTCTCATCTACTCTTCTCCACAGGGTTCACAAAATGCTTCTGCAAATTTTAAGCCAAAACTGACAGGCGCCAGTTCCACACAGACTGCTGCTGCTCTCTGCCAGCTTCTTGCAAGTGTAGGCGACCCCGATCAGCCAGACTTGTGTCGCAGGAAGTTAAGCACGCAGCTGGCAATGTCACCCCAACAATGGGCCGGTGTCCAAACCCTGTGTTTTATTCCAACCCCTGTAAAAGGTTTAAAGGCACCCAAGTACATCATTGTTACCTTAACTACATGTGACCCCGCACTGCTGTGACCAACTGCCTGTGGAGCGTCATGAAGAGTCACGGCCAGCAGCCATTCATTTGCCAAGAGAATCAGTGAAAAATGACAGTGACTCGGAAGAAGTCTGGCGGTTTGACCAAACAATCTGAAAAGCAGCTGTGATCTGGAACTGGAACAGATGTGTGCCAGAAGTTCATAAAGAGAACAACACAGAGAGAGACCTCCACCACAACAAACATGGGATCAATATCTTAATTGTTAAAATGCATCGGGCTTTCTATGGAACGTGCCATGGCAGGAGCATTCCGCCTTTGAAGAGAAAAGCACAGACGCTCCAGCTCAGGGAATCTGCTTACACAGCCATCTTCCACTTAGTTCTTCAGTTTTGTCTCACTGGAAAAAACAGATGCTTTTCCAAGCACCCCGGTTCTACAAAGCAGTCAATGACTCCACATCGTCTACTACGTTAAGCCGGCCACACTGTGGTTCAGCTGGGGTCCTCAGCTTCAGGTTGGTAAACGTGTGGTTTCTGCCTACGCAGAGCCACGTTTTATTCCAGGTTCACAAGCTGTAGTGGTTCAGCCATCACATTGAAGCACTAGAGGGAAACAACACATCTCTTCCATCTCAAGCCTTTGGATCACCCAGTTACCCTGAAAACTGAATTTCTGAGTGCTGAAGAAAAATGCTGGCTCACCACCAAGTTTACAAACCTGATTTAAATGTCATCTGTGCTGCTGTTGCTGCCTGACACTGCTGATTCAAGATGCCTTAGTGGCCAGTAACAAAGAAGCAGCTCTATTGCTGCATCTTCTGTGAGTGAGACGGTTTCTCCAGCTGACAACAAACTCTGTGGAGCAATCTCATGTTCTGAATAAAGACTGCAGGGAATTCTTGTTGCCCAGTGACCGTAAGGAGATGGTCTGGATTTCAGTGAGTCACGGTGATTTGGTCCGCCTGCCCTTTCTCAACAGTTTCAAACTCTAACGAAAACCGAGTGCAGCCCAAAGCCATAAACAGCTGCAGGAGCACATCTGCTCATTCTACCAACCTCTCAGACACCACTAATTAACCTAAATCCAACCAGAGATCATTTACATGGCCCAGTCTTCTCCCAGCACCAATCACTACCTGCAGTGCATGGACAACGCTGGATGTGTCCACAGAACGGGTACTTCCCATTAGGCTGAATATTTGCTCACGGCCTGCGAGGAAGAGGTACCACTAACACACACCCAGCCTGCGTCCCAACACCAGGCGGCCACTAAAACCTGAGGCCAAATTACAGTACCGACAGCCATCCGGCCCCATGTTTTGGTTTACATTTCGTTCAGGTATGGAACAGCTTGAGGGTTCTCAAGGTCTGGAGAAAGCCGGCAACATTCCTACCCAGATTTCTTCTGTATTTTGGTGAACATCCATGGGAATAAAATAGTTGGGGTCCCTTCTGTGCACTTACCGAGTGCTCTTAATATCTCTGCTTTGCACTCGTGGAGCTTGGGTAGATGACTGCGGCTAAACACAAAGCTCATGGCTTCAACACAGCGCTGAAGGTTGATTTATGCCCTTCCCTCCACGTTGCAGAGCAGGATAAATCACAACCACGCACTCTCGTCCATCTGTACGGTTTCACATGCAGAGACACAGCGACACACAACGAGGAGGATCCAAGAACGCACCCAAGCCCACCAAAGCAAAGACCCAGAATACAGAGACAAGCAGTCGCCACGTAGCTCTGCCTGCACACAGCGCTTCAACTTTCACCCCGAGTTGCGCTGCATAGCCAAGAACACGTCAGGTCAGGATTTCTGCAACACGCAGGCGCTGGGTACACAAACAAGCCAAGGTTTGGGAGCCCCCAAGAAAAAGATCTCATTGAAAACAAGATGAATCGCTCTTTACCAAAAACTCAATTCCACTTCTGCTGGAATTTTCAGATCTTCTGGCTTCAGGAAGGTTCTGCACAGAGCTCTGCAAAGCTTTGTTTCTCTTGTGACTGGGAAGGCTAGAAACAGCGTCGGAAAGACGGACACCCCATCATCGCACAAGGAAAAGGGCTGCTGGCAACGGCATCTGCTAGTTGGCACTTTGTTCGTTTAACTTTCAGCTCAACTTCTTGAGTACAGAGACAAGAACACGATGTCTCAGAACTGTAACTGCTTCAAATTAATCAATTATTCATTTATGATCATTTTTCTCTCTCACAGAGGTCTCGCTCTGCTGCTGCACAGATTTTAAAGGGTCAAAGTGCCTGTTTTTAAAAGAGCTACTTCCATGTTTTGCCCCTTTTACTCAGATCCAATAGAACAGAAGGGTGAGGTTTGTCCGCTGACGATGGGAACTCAGAGAAGCCAGATCCATATGAAAGTGTCACAGTACCTGGCTCCAAAGGTTTGAATGTCAGCATTTTCTCCGGTGTAAGTAAAAGGGAGAGAAATACGAGGTCAGTGTGCGTTGGGGTGTGAGTCTGAGGGATATCAGAGATGCATTTTGTAAGTAAATGGGAGATAAATGTGAGGTCAGCGTGCACTGGGTTATGGTCCGAGTCATCCCAGAGATGCGTGTTGCATAAAAGCCACAATGGTTGTCCTGAACAGCTCCGTTACGGGGCTGGAGGGAGGAGACAGGTTATCATCTCTTGCTCGGTTTTGTTAACTGTCCTCCCCTAAAATGGGACAGGACACTGTGCATCCCACCAAGGCCCATCCTAAAGCACCCCAACAGGATGGACTGGCTTTCTTGCATAAGAGGAAGCATCGGTTCCTCTCATTGCTAGCTGTGGTTGCCTCATCCTGTCATCCACACTGCAAAGTAAAGCAAACAGAAAAGCAGCCTCCCAAACTGCAGCCAGCTGAAATCAGCAGCTGTCCCCAAACACAGCGACCAGCCGGCCGCTTTGCTGTAGCAATCGAGAGGCTCTCACCAAACACAGTGGCGCAGAGCTACCGCTGCGCTTTAGGAGTCTATTGACCGGGAAACATTCTTCTGCCAGTGGAAAATTCTCTCATTTTTAAACAAATATTCGAAGTGAAATTGAAGCTGGTTCACTTTTTCCAGGGAGCTGTGAAAACGAAGATGCCTGCCAGGTGAGCTGAGGGTGTTTGTTTGAACATCTCTGCTAAAGACAACAAAACAAACTGTGCAAACTGGGGTGGGTGCCTGACAGCATCCTCTGGCCCTGCAATGAGTCGGCCAGCTCACAGGAGCGTGTGTCAGTCCAGGGCTTCTCCTCAGTGACACCGGAGTGGTTGCTGCTCACTGTTTGGGAAGCTGAGACACGCCAACGGCTGGGTGTGACTTCGGACACTTGACCTTACGCACCCAAACAACTTGACCTTCAGGGGTGTACAGTGGCCCCTCTGGTTGCAGTCAGTGCCATGCCTCTGCCATTACCACGTGCTGCTAGTGCTGCTGGCACCGCACAGCATTTTCCAGCCCTCCTGCTCGACTCCTGCCCGAGGCAGCTGCGCTCCACCTGCGCTTCGTTTTGTGAGTGTCGATCCATTTTCATCCACCTTTCAGAAGGAGCCCTGACAGCCGTCACAAAGGCCAGCAGGAGGACTTGTGGCTGTTATAGGAAACACGAGCCCAGGGGGCAGCGATATTCAGCAAACGCTGAGACCTCGTTCAGGCAGCTCTCCCCCACACGTCTCAGAGTCCAGCACGTTCTGCCCCTCCGTCTAGTTCACAGGCCAACAGCAGACTGAACGGGCACCACAGGACGCTCGAGCTTTGCCCCCCGGTGCTCTGCTGCCGAAACAGGGATTCTCCCTTCTGCTGCAGCGCTTCAGGGGGTCTTCCTGCCACAGCCACAGCGCTGAGGTCTGTGCCAGTTCCTTCCCACCACCTCTTCTGTGTCTCAGCAGAGTGGGGCTGGGCAGGCAGCTCCCAGACAAGTCCCTTTCAAACCTGCTTGGTTTAAAACATCCAATTGTTTAAAAACTGTGCTAATGCTGAGAACAAAAATCCACCCTTGTGGCTAGTTGATTACTAACACCAGCCACTTTCTTCCTGCCTTACTTTTCATAGAATCACTACGGATTGGAAGGGACCTCGAGAGATCATCCAGTCCAATCCCCCTGACACAGCAGGATCACCTAAACCAAGGTCATACAGGAACACATCCACTCGGGTCTTGAACATCTCTAGTGAGGGAGACTCCATAACCCCGCTGGTCAGCCTGTTCCAGTGCTCCGTCACCCTCACTGTGAAGAAGTTCCTTCTCAGGTTGATGTGGAACCTCCTATGTTCCAGCTTACAACCATTGCCCCTCGTCCTATCACTACATTACACCGAGAACAGCCCAGCTCCATCCTCCTGACACCCACCCCTCAAATATTTGTAGACATTAATGAGGTCACCCTTTCCTCCTCTTGCAATGGGGAGGCAAGGAGCAGGTGGGAAGCGAGCGTGGATATCACCAGTGGCTCACACCTCTGCTACGAGAGCTGCGTTGCGCAACGAATGCTCTGAACAGAGCCAGCAGAGAGGTCTGTAAAGCACAACCCTCTGCTGGGTCACCCAGAAGGCACCGACCCTCTTCCTCAGCTGGACCCAGACAAACAACGGGGCAGGCAGGTCTGGGCAGAAGGTACCTGCACTGCTCTGGACCTGCACAAATGCAAAGGCTCGACTTACAGCAGGCGCCGCACAGCTCCTCGCCCCCAGAACGTTACCCCCACGCACGCCCTGCGCAGAGCTCGCAGGAGTCAGCGCTCACAGCAGGAGGGAGGCGCGGGATTCCCACAAAGGCCTGTCAGCCCACGTGGCCAGGCTTTGTGTGCAGTAAAGAGGATGAGCCAGAGCAGAGCGGAATCCAGTAACAACGCTTAGCACCAGTTGTCTCAGCTCCAACAACTTTTTAATAAAGTTTTATGTAGCAGTTTATTTCTTTACATATGGCCACGGTTAAACAGCCTAGCGTGGGTTTGGCTTTCAAAGCCACATCTTTGGCTCAGCTCTACCTTCAAATTGTGAAGAAATATAAGGGCCATGTGAATTAAAAATAAAAATGCAAATTCCAACCCACTTTGGTTTTTTTTAGAAAGGAACGGGTCTCTAAAGTGCAGCTAATGCTGCATTGCTGGGATGGGCTGCCCGGGGTGGGGGTTGAGTCCCCATCCCTGGATACGGTGAAAAGTTGCTCAGATGTGGTGTGCTCAGATGGGGATCTGGTTTAGGAGTGACCTTGTAGAGCAGGGTTGATGCTTGGACTCTATGATCCCAGGGGTCTTTTACAGCCTGACTGACTCTGTGATACTGTGTGATAGCAAAACATCCCCCTGCCTCTGAAGAACGTAAGAGCTCCCATCATACCTCAAAGCCCCAGAGCACAATTTCTGCTCCCACAAACACTCTGCAGCACACAACAGGGATCACCACAGCAAAGCTGGCCTCTAGCAGGCCTAAAACCATCGTCAAGTCTTTTTTGGTGATGCCAAGCAGCAAAGTCAAAGACTTACTGAACCAGAAAACTTAAAGCATGACTAACAATTGACTAACGGTCCCGAGTCCTTTACAGCTGATGACTGTTGTAAGTGTTCAGAAGAATCACTAAAGTGTTTATTATACCCCATAACTGACTTTCGTCAACTAAATGAGCCCTGTATAACATCTAACTGTCCATTGGGAATGGGAGTGGGAACAGGTCTCACCAAGTGTTGCTTCTCAAAGTGTCTGCTTGTTTTCCACAAATACTTGCCACCCTTCCAGACCTGCTCTCACCCTGTCTCCCCGCACAGACATGCATGTGCACCTCTCATTTATTTTAAGCCTCTCCGACCAACAGAGAAAGTCAGAAGAACCATTCCTGGTCAAGCAGTTCAAATAAAACAGGTTCTCCATGTTTAGCGTCTCCAGATAACAAGCAGCCCAGGAAACAGCACTGCTGACACTCTGTCACCGAATAAGGAAGCACTTCTACTGTCACTGATGCGAAGAGAGTCCTGTTATTCTTCCTGCATATCATACGCTGTAGGCTTTGTTTTTAATTTGGGAAGATCAAAGTTGCTTAATGGCTTGAAAATGACACAGAAAGAAGCTCAGAGCATGATGCTCCCAGGAGGCTGTGAAGCTGCTGCAACTGGAGCTGTTGCTAATTAAATCTGTCTTACTTCTATGAAGCATTCTGTGCCAAACCAATCAACCACTGACTTAATTAGTGAAGTCCACAAGGGTATTTAGTGGGACTTGTTTTCATCAGTCACAAAAAACAAGCACACGCTATAGAACAGTGAACAAGCCTGTGCTTTACAAACCTGCTCAGTGTGGTCCCACAGCAAGTACCACTGAACACCCCAAATCTAGCACCAAAGACAGGTGCATCTTCTTTCCACTGGTGGTCTACAAATACACTGACCGCAATTGTGCTGCTTGCAGAAGAAAGGGGAGGAATTTCTGTAGTTACCCACCACTTGCAAGGGAAGAGAGAGAAAACCCGGTGTCAGGTTTTACACAAATGAAACGAAGCCGGCATACAAATCCAAAGGCAGGAAGCGCAGACGCAAGCCCTAAATCAGTAAAAACCAGTTAGTTTGTGTCTCTGAACTCAGACGAGCGCAGCTACTTCAGCCGGTCAGCACTACACTTCCTTCGTCACCTCGGCCTCTCATCCTACCCCACGCGCGTAACGCTCCTGCTACTCAAACAGTCCTGTACAGGACCAGACCTCGGCTGGCTCTCTGCTGAAGCTTTTGCTTCTGCTTGCACTGATCTGCCCGGACTGCAGCAGCTTGACCAGAAGCACAGCCAGGGTGGGAGCACTGGAGTTCCTGGCCAGCTGCCCCAAATGTAAGCAATGAAACCACATTGTCTCCCTGTGCCGGCTGACGCCAGATGCTTTTGCATACAGCACTGCGTAGGCTGCTTAAGTCTCCCCAGTGACATCCCAAGAAGTAAAACTGGCAGAGAACACAGGCCAAGCCTGCAAGTGCTGGTCATTCAGGCAGCAGTGCTGATGCTGAGATACTTGCAGCAGGTTTTAGTAGGAAAACACAAGGAACTTCCATGAAATATCTCACAGCCTTCACTGTGGAAACGGTCTTCGTTGGAAAGGCAGTGGATTGATGCTGAAAATACCCTCCACTGGGAGCACTTTCTGGTCACCTAGTTGCTCATGCAGTGTGATAACTTCAGCATGGACACCACAACTGGACAAGGCATCCCTGCAACACCATCTGAAGTCCCACAGAGACAGGCAACGACACTTTTCCACACTGCACACTTAGCCAACCTAAGACTCAAAATCTCTCTCACATCCATTGCACTGTTCAACTGGTTGCTCCTAAGAACTCTCGGCTTAGTTTTGGAGTTACTGCACCTCCAGAACACAGCCTAGTGCTGCATGGCCCGTGCTTTAGTCCTGGCTTATTCTGCTCACAAAGCTCCCAGTTCGAGCCTGCAGCAGTCAAATGATGCAGCACTACAAAAAGAGCCCGGAGCAGCAGCATTTGAGATCGAGAAGCCAAAAACCAAAAGCCACGCAGTGGAAGCCAGCTCTTGACAAGGTAAAGCAGACTGCAAAAGAAGAACTGGGAACAGAGCAGGGAACTCTGTGAGTGGAACTCACAGTGGGAATGATCGATTCTGCCAGAGAAAACAAAGGCTGATAACACAGCAGAGCTGCGGTGAAGGCAGGCGCAAAACAACAAATTAAAGACAGCCTCTGACCCACAGGCCTTCTCACTCAGGGATAAAGGGCACAAAAACACCTGGGGTAAGGCAGTCTTGCCCTGGCCTTGCTGAGGACAGTGGATGCTCCACACAGACATCACACAGGACCATCCTGGCCAGAGTATCAAAAGGGCAGCTGTGTCAGGACACCCTCGAGATCAGCCCTCTCCTCAGGGTGAGCTGTGTGACGCTGTGTTCTCTGATGTGCATGAGGGGACTAATGACCATTCTGTGCTTTTCCATATGAATATGCTGCAGTGTTGAAAGCACATCCCTCACCTGGAGAGAACAAAGCAGTGCAGAAGGATTAATAAAGGTTAAAAAATGAGGAAGAAATCCTTTGATAGCTCTCTTCAGCCAGCGGAGCAGCTGAACCCTTGTGCTGACAGCACACCCATTACCTTGAGGAGGAATTCCAGCTATGCAGTGGCAGCAGGGTTGATGTGGACTGCCCTATTACCACCAATCCAGCAGACTGATAGATTGCACACTGGCTACTTAAGACAGGAGCATGCGCGGTGTTTCCAAGAGAGGCAATAAAACCATCAGCAGTCCTCTGACACGAACAGCACCATCTGCAGAGAAAAAACCCCTAAAAACACCCCTCAAGGCTGGATTCTCTTCCGCCCACATGAAGCTTCCGATGGCATTACCCTTCCAACTGCAATGGAGTCACTCTTCTTTACACAGCTCTGAGTAACATGAGGCTGCTGAAACGAAACCATCTCCTCCTACAGCCATTTGCTATTCTTCCATCGGATTGTTTGGTTAAAGGGCTGAAGTACACGATGTACACGATGACTAGTCACTGTTTCATATTTAGGATGTTGGTAGGGAAAGGGGCAGACGTGACCTTTCAAACCACTGACCTTTGTACTAATTGCTTTGGCTCTGTTACAGCTCAGAGGAACTAAAATCATACCCTAAAAGTGATCTTCAACTGCTTTTACTCTCTGAAGGCCAATAAAGTAGCAAGTTTGAATAACAAGACCTCCCTGGAACACAATGGAGCAGGGCAACCTACTGTGTAAGTGGTGATAACCTACAGGATTTCATAGCTCGTTAGGACTGCAACAGGGCTGATTAACAATTGTCCTTGTGACTGGCTGCGGTGCAAAACCGAGTCTCGAAGGGAAAACCTGTTTTTCATTCAGAGTGTTTGTTTTTCATAAATACTGTGACTTCTAATGACAACAAAACAAAAGCAAAGACCCACAACAAGTAGTTTCTTTGTGCTGGACTTCCCAGACAACCACAAAATCCAGAAACCCTAAAAGACTGAGGTATCTCTGAGTTTTTAAAGAGACCATTATGCAGTCACACATGGTCAGCCTCGGGACTCCAGCTCCTGAGAAAGAAGGAACTATGGCATTTTCAGAACTACAGCCCTGACACAGCAGCAGGATAAACCATTAAGATTGTGAATTATGAGCCTAACTACTCAGATTTCTTGCTGTTTGAATTTTCATTCTGAAAATATGATCTCTTAGCTGAAAATCACAGAGTCTCAGAGCATGAGGGATTGGAAGGGACCTCAAAAGATCATCCAGTCCAATCCTCCTGCCACAGCAAGATCCTCTAGATCCAGTCATTAGGGATTGGAAGGGGCCTTGAAAGATCATCCAATCTCCCTGACACAGCAGGATCATAGAAAAGATGATGGAGAATGGTGATTCATAGAATCACTACAGATTGGAAGGGACTTCGAGAGATCATCCAGTCCAATCCACCTGCAACAGCACGATCACCTAAACCAAGTCACACAGGAACCCGTCCAGTCAGGTCTTGAATATCTCCAGTGAGGGAGCCTCCACAACCCCCCTGGGCAGCCTGTTCCAGTGCTCTGTCACCCTCACCGTGAAGAAGTTCCTTCTCAGGTTAATGTGGAACCTCCTATGTTCCAGCTCACAACCATTGCCCCTCATCCTATCACTACATGACACCGAGAGCAGCCCAGTTTCACCCTCCTGACACCCACCCCTCAAATATTTGTAGACATTAATGAGGTCACCCCTCAGTCTCCTCTTCTCCAAGCTAAAGAGACCCAGCTCCCTCAGCCTCTCCTCAGAAGGGAGGTGCTCCACCTCTTTTATCATCCTTGTTTCCCTATGCTGAACTCTCTCCAGAAGCTCCACATCTGTCTTGAACTGAGGAGCCCAGAACTGGACACAATACTCCAGGTGCGGTCTCACCAGGGCAGAGTAGAGGGGGGAAAAGAACCTCTCTTGATCTCCTAGATCCAGTCCCGCAGGAATGTGCCCAGGCAGGTTTGAACATCTCCAGGAAGGAGACTCCACAACCCCCCTCTGGCAGCCCCTTCCAGGGTTCTGTCACCCCCACCAGGAAGAAGGTCCTTCTCAAAAAGACTTCCCTAAGCAGCAATTCTTTCCCTCAGAAGGCTGCCTTTCTAACCAGTCTGGCTTATTAAGCATCGCCCTATCTTTTCTCTAACGTTTTGTGGAGAGCCAAGAGAAGTTAAGACTTGAAATTTGATTTACAGCCTTAATCTTATTTAAACATCATCTTATTTGTGGTTGAGTGCAGATACTTGGCCTCTGCCTTAAACTGCAGCAGGTATTAAAAACAACGTAATGAAAACCAGGGGTCTGTCCCTCCAGCCCCTGATTCGTCTCCAGTAACATACAAATTGTTGCATTGATGCAGCTGCATTCGATGTGACTTCTAGGCAACGCGGAGCACACGGAAAGGCTCCTGTGTCTAGCACTCGCCTGGAACACACTGCTTTGAGAGAAGGCAGAGCGTGGTGGACAGGGTGGAGTGGAGCAGAAAGCCAGCCAGCAATAACACAGCGCTCGGGTACACACAGCGTCCTGCAGATGACATGATCTCCAAGTGCTTTTGCGAACTTTAGCAGCACAATCCGACTAGAACAAGCTCCCTCGAGCCAGTTACAGCCCTTGGTGTGGCTTTTCACAGAAAGAGGACTCTGCAGCAGCCCCAAACGAAAACACGGCGCATTGCTTTAAGGGCAGGCTGAGGGAAGGGATCCACGGATGACGGCACTTACTGGGACTGTGGCAGTCTGTAAGTGCAGACCCTGCAGTAAAGGCTGGGCTGATGGAACAGTTGCTTTGCAGACATGTGGCCAATGCACAGGTCTTGGGGTCTACTCTGCTTCTCTCACAAATTTCTCTTGCTCTGCACCAAATGGAAAACTCCAATGTTACTGATGAAGCCTCAAATTTTCTGTGCAACATGGAAGTTTACTCAAGAACTAAGGAAAAACCCGTGACACCTCAGAAAGTCACCGAGCTGCACATGAACAGCAGCACAAGCTGCCGCTCCTGTCAGGCCACGGTTTCAGAGACACACGTGGCTTGGCAAATAAGAGTACTGGGAGACACCGATGATAGATCGTCTCGTTAAAAATCCCTCCACATTTAAACCCCTGTGTCCATACCCAGACCTGCCAGGGTAGCTCAGAATGTCAGGAACACACACGTCAGGAAGCTGGGGAGAAACTGTGACTACAGCCACCAGGCCTCATTTACATCTCATGGCTCTCAGACCTTCCAAGGTCCATTAAGAGCAGCCAGTTTTGTGCAGAACACAGCCAGACCTTCATCGAAGACGTTAACGGGAGTATGTTGCCGTAACTGGCATCTTTGAGAGTTTTTATCAGCTCATAGATAAAGACATGAGGAGTTCTTCATCTTGCACAGTGTTGGAGAGACAGTGGTGGATATCCTTGGAGTGGTGGGACAACTGTCCTCACTGTCTGTGTTCCAAACACTGTCATGTCTTGTTAAAAGGCACAACCACCAAAGTTCTGGAAACACAAGTTTGAGGCTCTCTGACACCACAGTCACACCATTCATTTGTGACACAGCCTGAGCTCAGGAGCAGCACTGGATTCTTAATATTCTTAATACTTCAGAGAAAAACAAGATCATTGCTTAGATGCCAGTCAGCAAATTTAGGTGCCCGATCCTATTCGCTCACACTGGACCTGAGCTTCTTGCCCAAGAAAGCTCATCAGAATCAAGAAGGATGTTGCCTTTAATGTACTGATGAAGCTAGGTAAAGGCTACTTTGTCTGTTCATTGCTTTAGGATTGTTATTTGCAGGAGGGGTGGGCAAGGAAGGGGTGGCATCACTTCATGGAACATGGCATTACTCCTAAGTCATCACTGGGAGGATGACAGAAGGCCCAGCAGCACTTACTGCTGACCCTGCTGGACTTCTAGTTGTCTGCAAAATCTGGAAGACCTGTCTTCTAGACACCCTCTAGCCATTATTACAGCCACGTCTAGACCTAAACTATTCTGACTGAAGAGACACGTCCGTTTCCGAGAAATACCACGTCTCTGCGTGTGGTCCAGCCCAGCGTGTTTCTGTGCACAAACGCGATTGAAGTTATGTTTTTTGGCATCTGTCATTAAAATACCGACTGTTGGCCTGACCTCCTTCTGGAGATTTATGGAGCCTATTGATGCTTTTACGATCGTGCAATCTGATGTCTGCTGAACCATGGAGAGCTGCAGGTAGGTGGGGGAGTGTATGTCTGAAAACTAAAGGAAAACTTGGGCAGGACTGTTGGGTCATTTACTCGCTGCAGAAAGCAACGTGAAATCACGAGCAGCCAGGAGAGATCCCCATCTCTTGGCATCAAACCTGAACACAGGCAGTAAAAGAGAAATTATCAACCCGGCATCAGACAGAGGGGCTTTTTCTTTTGTCCATTTTGTACCCCCACAGCGGGGATCCAATAAAACCCTGAAACACCCCGAGCATAAGGAACATCAACTGGATGTAAAGCAGAACCCTGTTATTTAATGGTTTATCATGGGAAGATCTTCCCCTGCAGTGGGAGGAGAAGACTGGAAATGCCAGTGCTTGATCTTCATAAAAGATTGAACTAATAAGTAAAACTAAGAAATGAAAATGCTTGTGAAAAGGATGATTAAAGATAAGACAGCACTACGATAAGCTTGTAGCCCTTAAATTAAGACTGTATGATAACATACAAGCACTGTGAGCAGCTCTGGAAAGTTTTATCTTCTTGAAAACAGCTGAACTGAGAGAAAACTGTTATTTTCCTTTACCAGTTCAGGACAGGCACAGCAAGGCAAGGCAAAGCAATAGTTCTGCCTTCTACTGTCCTTTGATGTCTTTAATTCAGGTTCTCAGGGCTCATTTAGATGCCACTTCAGGTACTTTGGTATCACATATCCAACCTACATGGCAGAAGATCACAGATTCCCAGCAGGCTGTCACAGCTCCTAGCCCCTGCAGACATCAGATGCCAGAGGCTATAGGAAGGCACAAGGTGCTTCCTTCTCGGCAACCTATTCCCATGCTCTTGGTTTTGCCAGCTACAGCTGATGGATGCAGTTACACCACAAGTTTGGGAATGCAAATCTCATCTTTGAGAACTGCTTGTGAGAAGTCCTCACCAGTCAGAAGGAAACAATTTTCTACAGGACCTGAAACAAAACAGCAACAGATAAAAACACCCACTGAGTGTCCTATGTGATTCGGGTCTTGTAATGAGCAAACCACTCCCACTCCAGCTATTTCCCTATGCAAACTGATTTAGCTACTCGTTTAGCCCCCATTTCCGAGTGTACAACGCAGGGGTGACGCCCTCACTTCGCACACACGTTCATATCATGCTCCCAAATCCTCCCCTGCTCCCCCATTACTGCTAAATACAAGCAAATCTGAGCACAGAAGAATGGCCGGGGTCCTGCAGACCAGCACTAAACGGGGAACCCCTCGGAAAGGAAGGCAGCGAGCTTTGGAAATGCTGTCCTCTCTCTGTCACTTGTGTGCTTCCCTCAGTTTCCTAGGACATCTGTCGTGACTCCCTTCTTTTATAACTGGTTTCATGTCTCAAGTCTTCACATTGCCATATAAGCCTAATTCAGAACAGTTCTAGAAAACTGCTAATTAATTGGTAATAAACAAGGAACTGGGAGCAGGCAACTGGATCTCACCTTATCTTGGTATCTCACACATCTTCAACTGTACAAACTCATCTTGAGTCAGCATGGACAGTGACATCTGGAAAATGCCACCACAGATGAGATAACTGAGGCAGTGTGGTCTAGATGATCAGGTAGTGAGGTGGATCATGAACTGGCTCCAGGATAGAAGCCAGCGAGTAGCAGTTAATGGGATGGAGTCTGCCTGTATCTAGTGGAGTGCCCCAGGGATCGGTGCTGGGACCGGTCCTGTTCAATCTATTCGTTGATGACTTGGATGAGGGATTGGCATGCACTGTCAGCAAGTTTGCTGACAACACAAAGCTGGGTGGTGTCGCCAACACCCCTGCAGACTGTGCTGCCATTCAGCAAGACCTGGACAGGCTGGAGAGCTGGGCTGAGAAAAATCTAATGAGCTATAACAAGGGTAAATGTAGATTCTTAAATTTGGGAAAGAACAACCCTAGGTACCAGTACAGGCTGGGGACTGACCTGTTGAAGAGCAATGTAGGAGAAAGGGACCTGGGAGTGCTGGTGGCCAGCAGGATGGCTATGAGCCATCAATGTGCTCTTGTGGCCAAGAGGGCCAACAGCATCCTGGGGTGGATCAGAAGAGGGGGGGGGTGTAGTTAGCAGATCAAGAGAGGTTCTCCTCCCCCTCTACTCTGCACTGGTGAGACCACACCTGGAGTATTGTGTCCAGTTCTGGGCTCCTCAGTTGAAAAGGGATGTGGAGCTGCTGGAGGGGGTCCAGCGTAGGGCAACGAAGTTGATGAAGGAGGTGGAGCACCTCCTGTATGAGGAGAGGCTGAGAGAGCTGGGTCTCTTTAGCTTGGAGGAGACTGAGGGGTGACCTTATTAATGTCTACAAATATTTGAAGGGTGAGTATCAGGAGGATGCAGCCAGGCTCTTCTCAGTGTGATCTAGTGATAGGACGAGGGCAGTGGGTGTAAGCTGGAACAAGGAAGTTTTCCACATCAATATCAGAAGGAACTTCCTCACGGTGAGGGTGGCAGAGCACTGGAACAAGCTGCCCAGAGGAGTTGTAGAGCCTCCTTCTCTGAAGACATTTAAGACCCGTCTGGATGTGTTCCTGTGTTGCTTGGTCTAGGGGATCCTGCTGTTGCAGGGGGACTGGATGAGATGATTTTTCAAGGTCCCTTCCAATCTGTAACGATTCTATGATTGTATGAACTGTGCAATCCTCTACTCTTTGTGGAAGTGTGTTAAGAATGGTGACAGGCTGCTCTGCCTCAGCAGGCTCTGTGCCAGAACAGTTTCCTCTGGGTCAACTCTATTTTACAATGGATCACGCAGGGCTTCTCCTCCAGCACCTGCTTCAAGCACAACACTGGCAGACAGCATGATGTTGGCACAAGCACTGGCAACTGGTTTCTGATGAGAGTTTGCTTTCCAGGTTTGCCCCTAGAGCACAGCCCCACAGCTGTGTCAATACCCCAGCACCGCCGCAATACACATCAGGCCAAACAAAACAAAACGCCAGTGAATAACAGAGGCAGAGGATTACGAACAGCTCAGAAATCCCACATCAGAGCCACCAGTCAGACCTGAGCCTGAACCTTGAGTGGGGGCAGACCAGTTTGCACCCAGGAAAGCTCGGCCAAAATACTGCTTTGTGAAAGAAAGCCACAACACATGTTCCACTAAAGCTTCACAATGCAAACCATTTGCTCACTGACTCACTACCTTAGGATAAGAGTGAAATATCAGTGGTCATTACAATGGGCTTCAGCTCCACCAAGGGTTACGTTTCTGCTGGAGCTCTGCAAAGCAAGGACAGGATGTTCCTCTTACCTGAGCTTTTATTAGTCTTGTTTTGTCTACTCTTTACTTGTTCAGTCCATAGCGTTGGGTAGCGAGAAGCTATGTCTAGAAAAAGGAAAAAGTAAAAACAAATTAAAGAAACAAGTTTGTCAGTCAGTGTCTGGTCTCAAAGACACTTGGATCTAAACAAAAACAGACACCCTGGCTTCTATCAGGAGAGTCAAAACCGTCACTTGTGCAAAGCTATGAGGATTTCCTTCCCCATCCCATTCCTGCGAAAGGCTGAACGAAACACTTTTAGACTAGGATCTGTTCAACCAGAATAAAAATCACCCAGTGTGGACCTTAAACAAGTAATACGGTCAGACCAGCTTCTGTGAGGGTTGCGGCGAGCGTTGACGCAGCCACGATACAGGACTCTCACTGCACGAAGGCTGCGAGTTTCCCCACTCACAGATCACTGAACTTCCCCCAGGCAAATACACGGGACAAAACACCAGCTGCAATATTCCCAGGCAACATGCTGAAGGCAGAATTTACCCTTCGGATTCCTCGTGTGGCAACACATTCTTAAATTGCACTCTAGCTCTCTGCCCTGACCTTAGCGACCACTAAATGAGCTTGTCACCCTCTGTGGCTTCAGTGTCACCCCAAAACTATCATGGGAAACTCACTGCTTGTAAGTGAAGATTCTGTTGCATTGGCTGCTTTTAAACAGAAAGGGACACAAATGCCTTCAGCTACTTGCAGCTGCCCCAGCACTGGGCACAGCAGAGTGCCCTAGCACTTACACAGCGTTGTAGGAGGCACAATGCATCACTAGGTAGAATCATAGAATCACTACGGATCGGAAGGGACCTTGAAAGATCATCTAGTCCAATCCGCCTGCAACAGCACGATCACCTAAACCAAGTCACACAGGAACCCGTCCAGTCGGGTCTTGAATATCTCCGGTGAGGGAGACTCCACAAGCCCCCTGGGCAGCCTGTTCCAGTGCTCTGTCACCCTCACCGTGAAGAAGTTCCTTCTCAGGTTGATGTGGAACCTTCTATGTTCCAGCTCACAACCATTGCCCCTCGTCCTATCACTACATTACACCAAGAACAGCCCAGCTCCATCCTCCTGACACCCACCCCTCAAATATTTGTAGACATTAATGAGGTCATCCCTCAGTCTCCTCTTCTCCAAGTTAAAGAGACCCAGCTCTCTCAGCCTCTCCTCATACAGGAGGTGCTCCACCTCCTTCATCATCTTCGTTGCCCTATGCTGGACCCTCTCCAGCAGCTCCACATCTCTCTTGAACTGANATCCCTGGGGCACTCCACTAGATACAGGCCTCCAACTAGACTCTGTCCCATTGACCACCACTCTCTGACTGCAGCCAGTTCACCATCCACCTCACTACCCAAAAATCTAGACCACACTGCCTCAGTTTGGCTGCAAGGATGCTGTGAGAGGCCGTGTCAAACGCCTTACTCAAGTCAAGATAGATGACATCCATGGCTCTGCCCTCATCCATCCACCTGGTTACGCCCTCGTCAAAGGCTATCAGGTTGGTCAAGCATGACTTTCCCTTTCGTGAAGCTGTGCTGACTGTCCCTAATGACCCTCCTGTCCTTGATGTGCCTGGAGACAGCCTCTAGTACAAATTGTTCCATCACCTTTCCTGGGATGGAGGTGAGGCTGACCGGTCTGCAGTTACCTGGGTCTTCCTTCTTTCCCTTTTTAAAGATTGGGGTAACACTTGCTACCCTCCAGTCCCTAGGCACCTCTCCTGTTCCGCAGGACCTAGCAAAGATGATGGGGATCGGCTTAGCGATGACTGCCACCATCTCCCTTAGCACGTGTACGGTGTCTCGTTCCCTGTCTGTGCTCACCTTCTTCATCACCTTGAGGCTGAGTCTCCAGCGCAGGAGCCGAGGCATCATCTGTATTCAGAATGGAAAAGATTTGCAAGGAGACTACAATTATGAGAGTCAGCTAGATCAGTGCACAGACATGATTGACACTAAGGGTTGCACATAGCCCCGGCCAGCAAACAACAAACAGTTCATCACCAACAGACACCAGGCAGCAGGATCTAACATAACTACAGACCACGAACTATACAAGGGTGTCTTTTGGGGCTGTGGTTGGCGAAATGGCTGCAGGTTCCTTGCTGAGGCACAAAGTGATCAGGTTGCTTCCTGGACAGTAACTCTTGGTTTTCAGTGCTGCACATTGATGATTGGAGATTAGGGCTGACCAGAGCAGCATTTCTAAAGAAGTAATTAGCAAGTAATTACAAGAGGAGTACAAAAGCCTTCAGGAGTGAATGAGTGGCTGCAGACAAGTCAGCAGCTCTAAAGGAAAATTTCTCTCAGAAAACAGTCAGACTGATTTTTATAGGCAGGAGTCACAGATTAAAGAGAAAGAGTATTGCTCATGTAGTTCTTATCCTCCGGTCAGCTGTCTCCATCCATCCACTAACAATCATCACTGCAAGAAAAGAGGGAGGAAAATCTGCAGGAGTAACAAGATGAGGTAATTCAGGTTCAGTAAAACACGGCGGCAGCAGCAGCGCTGGAAAAGAGAAATTAAATGTGAAAAACTATTTGAGGTGCAGCACTGCAGCACTCTGTGGGAAAGAGCAGTGCCCAAAGCCCATCTGTGCTTTGTTATGTTTTCGTCATTGAAAACAACTGCAGGCATTGGGTCAAAAACCCACAAGCCTCGCCAGTAGATATTTTTCAGTCACTGCTGTTTTCTGTAGCTTGGAGCTAACTCCGCGGCCAGGGATTCTCACAGCAAATGGCACTGTCTGTGCAAGGGTTCTGTCAGCATTTACTTCAGGTTCACAAGTGGATCTTGTACCAGCAGAGTTTCCAGGCTGTTTTCCTGGCATTTTCACAGGAGCTAGATCCACAAGTAACTGAGAAGCTTCCTCTCGCATGTAGCTGCACCACAGTAACACTGACCAGCAGCTGTAAAGCCAACGCATGCTTAGCCACAGCAGAGATGTGGCTCACACACTGCTTCCATTCCTCTTGCCACTAGAGCTCAGAAAAGGCTCTCACTGCTCTTTTTGGTGTCACACCATCAGAGGGTTTCTGTGTCTTTCGCAAACCATGCAGAGGGCGTGCAGGCCCTCCAGCCTTCTCATTTGCAGGCCAGTTGACTGCAAACACAGACACCAAGGAAATACTGACAGCAGGTCAAACCAAACCTGCTGCCCTCAAACATCAGCCTCCACGCATCTCCCAAATCCAAAGCAGCAGCCACAGCAGTTTGTTTTCACTGCAGTTTGTTCTGACCAAAGCACAAGGAGACACATGCAATCGCAGGGGATTTGCTCCAGTGCCAGGACAGACTGTCATTTGCCACTGATCTGCCAGCATTGTTTGTGGAGTCCTCCAGGTGGTGGACTGAGACCACTGGTTCATTTCAGAGGCCATCAAGCATCCCAGTTTGCTGAGGATTAAGCCACAGACTGTCTATCACGATGTGACTCAGAAGAGCCAGACCTTCAGAGGGGACCTTCCTGCAGTCACTAGTACCAGGAGCCCAACCAGAAATTCGGTTGTGTCCAAATTCCATTTTTCTAGTAACTTTTGGGGCACACAGGCCTGTTTCTGACCCACTTAATCCTCTGTTACTGCCTAAAGTTCACATGTGACGACGTGACCTCTGCAATCGGCAGCCCTATCACAAGCAGCCTCGTGAACATTGTTCAGGCTGCATTTAACACAGCCAACGGAAGTTTTATTTCAGTGTTGAAACACCCAGAAAAAGACGACTGCAACAGAGATGGCCACCATCTTCCAAGACACCCCAGACTGAGAAGAACGCTGAGAACAGGAGACAGAGGGCTCTGTATCACAGTAAGTTTGCACTGTCTCGAGGGAGTCCACACGACCGTATCTGAAGGTGTGCTGCCCGCCCTCTGCAGCAGTGAGGATGTTGCGACGCTGCCTGAGCCTGCTGGGTAACAACAAGGGCAGGCAGTGACACTCCAGCACCCTGGTTAGTCCACAGGAACACGCAGAGGAAAGAGAAGCGGAGTGTCACGGCTCCTTCAGAAGCTGCTGCTGTGCCTTTTCTGGCTGAGCTGCAGAACACTTTCGACTTACCTGACTGCAAAGCCAAAGCACAGCTCCTAAACTCTGACTGTTGACCCTGTTCACTGCTCTCTGATGGTTTATTTAAAGCCACAGGTAGTGACCAGGTGGAATAATGGATGGGAGAAGGAAGTTGGGAGGAGTGAAGTCAGTCAGGCCAAGTCTGCCATGACACAACATCCCTGCACCCACACACAATCACCTGCGTGCACACACGGTGACACTCCTGCACTTGCTAAATGTCTACAACACAGGACACCGTGAAGAGCAGGCGTGCACGTACACACGTTGTCCATGCAGCTGCCACACGTGACGAATACATGACAATACCGGACAGATACGTGTCAATAGTTTATGGACAATCACCGTGTTCTGCCCCACAGCTACCACAGCTTCTGTTTCAAGGCCAGCTGAGATATCTACCTGCTTTTCCTGCACCTTCTCGTTGTGGCAGTCTCTCACTCGCTGAACCTGCAATTGGAAAAAGGAATTCAGAAAAGCACTGTTGTCACTTTTGTTCTCTGGGAATTGACAACAATCCTTTTCCTTACTGCAGCAGTAAGTATCAACAAATTCTCTCCCTGCAAACAAAGTCTCTCGGGTTGGCCGGCAGGCAGCTGTGCACGAACCGCTGTCCGTCTGACACTGCTTCAGGACTCGAGGGGATGCTGTTTGCTACTCAGACACAGGCAAGTGCGCTGGCTCCTGACAGATTGTCTTTTTCCTCCTGTTCTCTGACGAAAGCACCGTCCAGACGGGAAGAGCTCTGAAGTTTTACAGTCACTTGTATTTGGACTTCAGAAGACAACAAGGCCATTTTAACTGTAAGGCAGAGAAACTGCTTCACAGCATAATAAACCATGTCTCCATACCTCTGACATCTCACTGGCAGAAGCCCAGAGTAGTTTAACGGGCATTTTAACACCTGCTTCTCCATTTCTCCCCATTTCCTAGGACCCTGTGACTGTGGAATTTGTGTAGCTCCCTGCAGAGCTGACAGCAGAGATGCAGAGCTGTAAAAGCATCTTTTCATGTCTGGGGTTCTTCAGCAAAAGGACTGGGGGACATCGATCATTTTTAAGAAGCTTTCTCTTTAGCAGCCTCACGGGAATGTGTTTGATTTACTCCCCTTCTCAGCACTGCTCCTGCATCGGTCAGGACTGTTTCCATGGAATGAAAGGGCACGCTGAGATTTACCGGGTGAGTTTCAGCCAAGCGAAGTGTTGGTGCGGTGATAAATGGAAAGGAGGGAAGAAAAGCCTCATTCAGGTAAGGACACGGCACTTAAAGTGGAACTTTGCTATATGTCAGTTGTAGAGTTCTGAGCTTTTCAAAGCTGCTTGTATCTTCCACTTTTCCCCACCTGTGTCTCTAGCAAAAGAGACAGCTACTCTAGGAGCAACCAGACCAACACGGTGAGCAAAGAACAGCTCTTCCAGCCATTGTGGATGGACCAAAAATGTGCCTGTGACAAACTCCTGGGTAGCTTTAGGAAGCAACATTACACTGTGCAGCTAACCAGTAACAACAGTTGGATAGATTTAGAGGATGTTTCATCTACCCAGCGTTGCACAGCAAATGTGAAGAAAGGAGGTGGAATCCAGAAACCAAAGTCAACCTAAACTCTGCTTCACATTTCCTCTGTTAACATTAAAATGCGAAGTAGTCAAACCTTATCTGAAGGAACTAAAGGACTAACCCCAGAATTGAAAAGAAAGACTGAAAGTTTTCATTTATAAATAAACTTTCATGCATTCCATGGTGTCACGTTTCTTACGATAAAACAATCACAGGAGTTCACGTCCTGCCATCCCAACCGTCTGCACACAACCACCACCAAAGGGAAAAGGTGGCAAAGGTTTGTTTATTTCTGGGGAGGGGAGAGTTTGCTACCTGCAAACTGAGAAATCTGCACCAATGTCTTCAAAATCCCTACAGCATCCTGCTTGCAGAACACAGAGAACCAACGAAAAGGAACGTTCTGCTGTCAGCATCCCATCGCTCAGGGAGATCTGCCTGCAGGTTCAAAACGCAGCAAAGCATTGCCTGCAGCAAGGCTGGCGGTGACACTGTGTCAGAGATGACAGCAACCCTGAGACGGTGGTGAATCCACTACACCTGCGGGTATTTCTGTCCTAATCCCCAGGCACAGTGGTCCTGAATGAAAAGCACAAAAGGGAATTGACGGGGATCAGGGGAACATCAACAGTCTTTCTGGGAACAAACCCCCATACCTGTCATCCTAAAGAGATGGCATTTTAACACGCGCTGGAAAATCAGAGAGGGGTGCAGTTACCCTTCGGGCACGAGACCAAGTTTTCACAGAATCACAGAATGTTCCAGGTTGGAAGGGACCTCGAAAATCATCTAAGTCCAACCCCCCTGCTGGAGCAGGGTAAGCCTACAGCACCTGGTGCACCCAGTCTGTCTCCCATCCAAGTACAAAGCAGGCGCGACCCTGCTTAGCTAATCCAACATCCCATCTCTGTGTCTTTTTGCCTTCTTAGACCACACAACCTTCTGAGAAAATGTGTAGGTCCCTCTCTGCTGGAAGAGGCTTCTCTGTAGGCTTGGCAGAGTTAGGCTAATGGTTGGACTTGATGAATTTAAAGGTCTTTTTCAACCTAAACGGTTCTATGACCTCTTAAGGCTAAGCATATCACTCACCACCACTGCAACATCCTTTAGCACTGCTTGCAAACTGCTGTAGCTACTCTTCTTTCCCAAGGGACAAAGGGGTGGTGATGAGCAATAGAATATGAGAGCTCTGACACATACAGGAGAGGAAATGTGCAGAGATAACACTAAAGGGTCTCACAACAGCTGGAAAACCACTCTTTGAAGTCAGTGAAGAATATTTTTCCTCAAGGCTAATCAGGTACCAGGGTTAAACTCAGCTGTTCATGAGGCAATACAACAACCTGGACAGCAAACAAGTCTTACCCGGGCACCGGGGAGTTTTGTGGGCCACAGCAGTACCACTGATGGGACGGCCATTGGGAGTGACGCACCAGCAGTATCCAGTGTAACTGTGGCACTGAACCTGCGAGGAACAACACGAAGCACATGCAGTTTGTCAGGCACACGTCTGCTACCCCAGCGTTCACCACATGAGTACAAAAGATTGCTCCAGCAAACTCTACCGACAAGGCCTAGGACAACAAACCACAGTGACCGACCCTCCATCTCAAGCCAAGTGTGGAGGGTCCTTCAGAATCGAATGGCAAGGAAAACCATTGAAAGACGTGGTTGTTTACATCCGTTTCAGAAGAATGAGCTGCAGGTGCTATGAAAACCTCACAAGAAAGCAGCTCAGGGGACACATCAACTGGTCCTGAAACAAGCAACCTCGAGGTTTTTCCCACATAGAGAACATACTGTTCCACCCACGGAAGGAGCAGGACAGAGCGCCTCTGCCAGCATCATTCATATCTCGAGCCGTCAGAAAGGAAACTCTTGAAATTCCTCTAGAAATCCTTTGCATGATATCTCCTGGGGGCCGATATTACTGTGTCATCAGGGTTAAAATGAGGACTGTCTTCTGCACAGCTCTACAACCAAAACACAGTACAGAGGTGGCAGAAGGGGATCTTGGTCAGAATCAATACCACAAGGTAAGCTTCTAATGGCATCGTTTGAATTCTAAGGTCTAGCTGGAGTAAGAGAGTCTCAGACCATACGGTTCTGTAGAAAGTCAGCTGAGAACAACCTTAGCACTACAGAATGGACTCTGGCCACAAGATTTCTGGTTCAAATCAGGAACATATCTAAGATTCCAAGCATTTTAACATCGGATGAGTATTGAATGGGCTACCAGAACACCTCAGCTGACTCCACCTCGAGGAGCAGAGACTATATCACATGAGCAAGGGTAATGTTCACCTCTTTGCTGGCCAACTCTGAAAAAAGCCCAAACAAGAACTTGGGATTAAGCGTGAATTTTCCTTCCATTTTTAACATCACTGTTGCCACAAAATACATTTCCTTTCCACCTTACACTTCTACTGATTACATCTGTCTCTTCTTCATCCTCTGCAGATACAAATATTCTACCTCCCCCATTACGCAAGACACTGACTGAAAAACGTTCAACCTGGCTGTAGGTGCCGTCGTCATTGCACTCCGGGATAAACACTTGCTGGAACTCCTTGCGAGCCTGCTCCTGGGTGTACTTCCTCTCAGCCACGCATCTGGACACATCTAGAGAAAGGGACAAGACAGGTCAGCTGGATGATGTAATGTGAGAAAAAAAAGTGATAATCCAAATTAAGACAAATAAAGAAGCCTCTGACACCCTTGCACAAAGAAGGAGATTCATCGTCAGTGAAAAAGTGCAATCACTTCCAGTATTTTAAGAAAAGAAATTCAATGACAGGCAAATTCTGGACAACAATCCAGAACTGGGGAATGCGATGGAGAGATGCCTGAAGAGATGACCTTGAGGCTGCCAGAGGGCCTAAGTCCAAACAGGGCTTCTCCTGACAGTTTAACACAATCCATAGCTGCCAGTTTGTGCCCAACAATGTTCTTTCAGCCAAACCAGCCTTCTAGTGCTTTAGGAAAGATGAAGTAGGCAGAAGGAATAGACCTGACTTGTACTTCCTTATGTATCTTTACCCACCATTTACTGCAGACAGGCAGTCATCTCAGACAACCACAGGAGGACCTTCCAGGCTGGTAACGCACAATGCAGTATGGAAGCTTGGTGAAAGGAAACCCCAGAAGTCCTTTGTGTAGGATGAACTCATGACTGGTCATCTCCACTGAGCTCTGGAAAGCTCACTTGGCAATACTGGCATGGAAATCCCCCTTCAAGTCCCACGCAATCTGGGGTGGAAGTGCAGCACAGTAAGGACAGAAACTGCTCCTCAGCATCTGCACCCTGAAAACAAACTTGGGGTCCCTTAACTCTAACATTCTAACAGATTTCCATTCTGGTCCTGGGTTTGTGCGCACCACTTCTGTGCATTAATTTACTCTGCTCACAGAAGCGTTAGTTAGGACAGAGTTCATGGGGGTAAAATGCCCCAAATTCAAGTCATTTCATTTGTAATGGTTCAGTCTGAACAACAGTAATGGAATGATTTTGTTCCAGGAGAGACAGTCACAGAGATGCAGCGTCAACAAAACCAGACAGAAAAGTTCAACCATCCAGAAATGCGAGAACAACAACAAGGAACTGAGGATTGTGATTAACTTGTGCTCTGGAGCTTCAGTAAGTTCCCTCATCAAGGGGAAGTGATACCCAGTGGACTGTGCAGCTCAGGGAAAGTCTGTTAAGGTTTGCAGTGTCAAAAAGTTTTCCATAAAAAAAAGAAAAAAATAAGATTTTAAGCAGTCCTTGGTGTTGCGAGCATTCCTCCGAGCACGGCGGGGCTGCGCAGTACTTAACAACATGTGGTTTCAATGGAGCTGGTGCTTCAACTGAAAATAAATCTCTCCTTCGCTGGAGCTCTGTCCCCGTTTTTTCAATGACATGTGGTTCAGATGTCTGAAAGGAAAAGTTATGTAAATTCCATTGCAGAGGCTCCGGTACAGCACCAGCAGGGCTGCAAATTATCTCCAATAGTTAAACTATCATAGAATCAGGCCAAGGAGGAAGAGAATCTCTCCAACACCATCTGCCACTTCCTTCTAAATAACCTGATGCTCTAAAAAGGCCTCCAACACGTGGATAATCAAATGTGATTGACTACCAACGACTAGCACTCTTAGCAAAATATAAAACCCACAATCTAAGCCCTACTTTGCACAAAAACATTGGAGAGCTGCTGGGTATCACTGTGCTTCAGTGTACTGGGCACTGGGCTTCAGTGCATCCAAAATAATCCCGCGGGGAGGATCTCTTATCAGGTTACGCGTCCGAAACTTCATAGTCAAATATTATTCCCAGATCTGTTTTCTCATCTCACCAGGCTTCTGCCACAAAGGAATAACTGTGACACAGAGCAAGGATCCAAACCTGGACAGAAGAAAAGTAATAGGGCTGCCAAGAAAAAAAAAAGACGACATGTAAAAACATCCCTACTCTGAATACTAACGAAATTATTAATTCAGAGAAGCGAAACTCCTTCCAAATAAAACACCACTGGAGCTACAACAAAAGGAGCTACAGAATTTGTTATAATAAATTTGTAAGGTTACACCACCACATAGCTGCCGCTGTGCGTCCACTGCAATGGCTTCAAAATCCACTGTGTGATTTCCAACACGTTGTCCAAAAGAAAACAAGATTTCAGGAGATCCAAGAGCTAGACACCTGTGTAACAACAGCTGACAAGGGATGACAAAAATAACTCTGAGAATCGTAGAACCACCCTGGCTGGAAAGGACCTCCAGGATCACCAAGCCCAGCCCTCATCCCAACAGCTCCCTAGCCCCTACACCATGGCCTCAAGTGCTCGAGGTACTTGGTTCTTAACCACCTCCAGGGATGGGGACTCCAGCACCTCCTTCGGCAGCCTGTTCCAGTGCCCAACCACTCTCTCAGGAGAGAACTTCTTCCTGGGATCCAATCTAACCCTCCCCTGACACAACCTGAGGCCATCACTTTCCAGAGGGCAGACTGAAACATGAGCTCACATCAAGACACCAGACAAGAGACAAAAGTGCTTTGCGGGTCATAAGAGGCAGAAGTCAGTGACGTGACCCTCCAAGTGGCCATTCCTCACACTCTGCAAAGCCAAACCTGGGACTCGCTGTGCAAAGCCCTGTGAGCCCAGTTCCTGTCTACGGGCACCTCTGCACACCCCGCCCAAGTGACACTAACGAAGATGACTCACGTGAATATCAAGTTAGGATGATGACTCCAGGGTTGCGTGGCCTGCCTGAAGGAGCCTTTTAGGAATATAGGCATCTAAGGACATACTGGTGAAGCCTTTCAATTACAGACACAACCCTCCCCTTCAGGAGTAGTTCAGATCAGGATGGACTCTGCTATTTTGAAAGGAAGGCCAAGAATGAAAGGTGGTGGGATTGACTTACTTGGCACCTCTGCGCTGACTAACATACACACAGCTTTGGATTTGGATCAGCGTGAACCCTGACCAAAGCAGGCTAAACAATTCGGGCTGAATGGTGTCACACTGGTGACAAACAACCTGAAAGGAGAGGAAAGTCCAAGTCTGCAAGGTGCTGGAAGGATGCAAAGCGCTGAGCAGTGCTGTCTGTGACCGAAACGAGCCAGCCTGGCTTCACAGCTGTTGTACTGGATTTCTACTTCTAAAAGAAAATAAAGCTTTTTTGTTAAAAAAGAAAAGCCTGTTTTTGTTTAAACTTTTGGAACCATCCAGCAGAAAAAGAAAGGTCTTGAAACCGTTACTGGGTTCTGACCAGAGTTCCCACCATCCTTTCTTTCTCTTCCTAGCTTAAGGTTTAACCAGAAGTTCATTAGGCTCAAGCCAGAACCTGGTGTGTGAGGTGATGGGAAGCCCATGTGGTTCTGAGACTTGTGAGAGTCTGGCTGCGATGGAACCTCATTTACATGTGGGAACATTTAATTAGCAGACGACTGCCCAGGTATCCTTTGAGTTAAGTCAGTGACTGGCTTCATCCTCTGAATTCCAGGTAGGTGGGCTTTCACATCACAGAAGCTTAGTAGGAAAAGTAGCTCTTCTAGCACAGAAATCAGACACGAAAGCACACAAGTTGACACTAAATCAGCTCTTGTGCACTGTAGCAGCTGTCAAACTGGGTGAGTACTGGGCTCAATGCATTCTGGCACAGTGCAGTGGCCAGTGTGCTGGTTGCACCTCTGTGATACAGCACCAGCATGCACTGGCAGTATGAGTAGGTGCCTAAACAGAGAGGTTTAAGGCAACAATTCTTCGGGAGTAAAACCCAAAAGAAAAGATGCATGGGAGCAGCCAGAAATGCCCAGAACTGAGGAGACTACCTGCTGCTCAAGCAAGCCTTTCTGAATTGCACTGGTGACAATTCTGGCTTCCAGGGGAGACCAGAGTCCAGAAGACTCAGGGGAAAGCCAAAGCCACCTCAAATTTGCACTGTGCTCCTGCATGCAACAGGGAAGACATTCACCCAAGCGGTGAAGCGGCACCAGTACCTTGGCATGTGATCCAGAACCAGACTGTGCCACAGGTGACATCTGCGAGCACAGAACTGGCCAAGATGCTACTGGGAATGGCAGTCCATAGGGAATGGCAGCACCCAAGGAATCCTAGAAACAAGACCAGCCTCACCAACAGCACAGGGCAGACTTGGAACTGAACTGCTCAACTAATTACGTATCTCATTTCCAACAGGACAGCACTGAACACACTGAGCTTCAGGGAAAGAAAACAACATTCATCAACTTAACTGGCTGGCTAATCTTCAAATAATACATCAGCCAGAGAGAAGTTTATTGCTGCAGTGCAGAAGTTTATCCTAAGAACAATGACACAAACTCACCGAGGGTGTAAGCACCATCTCTGCAGTGACATTTAATACAACAGAATTTACATCAACCTGGGGGCTCCACAGGGAGATCTAACCCAGATTCTCTCATGGACAAGTAAACAGCTTCCTGAGAGAACAGATGAGTCTCCTGCAAAAGGTTTTGATTTAGTTCTTCCGGTACTTGTTGGTTTGCTACATATTTTAGTGAGAATAGTGACCTTCCCCAGTCCCAATGATCTGAGCAGATTTGCTGGCTATCAGAGAGATTGCTCTGTGTGACAGGGGCTCGCTGCCTATTTGTGCTTCAAATGCACTAGACAGCTTGTTTAGCTATTTGCTTATCCTGTCAAACAGATCAGAAACATTTACCTCCTCGTTGAAACTATGAAGTGGTTAACCTCAATCATTTGAAGAATACACTCCCTTGAGGGCTTTCCACAGACCCTTAGCTGTTCTTGCACTAAAGGAAAAGCTCTTCTAAAGTCACACAGCTGTGAACACGAGCACGTAGCCTGGACACACAGAACCCAAAACCCTCCTTCAGCTTTTCTGTAGATTTCCCCTATTTCATCTCAATTACATCTCAACAGTTATCTGCACTTACCCTCACACAAAGAAACACACAGTGCAACGAGCTGCTTAAATGTCACCTCAGCACATCAGTGAACTGTTCTATCAATGAACCAGACTGTCTTCTCCTGCCATGTTTCCTTCCCACTGCCATACAGGCTTTTGCCGATTGGCAACAACGGGGTGAAAGGCAAATGGTCTTAATTTATAGGTAACGGTGCAACTATGAGCCCTTCCAAGCACAAAGCATCGTTTTGGCTGCCATCGAGTACTCAAAACATGAAAGCTCTGGTACTCGACCAAGGTCCACGTATATCCCAAAGAAGTGATCGTTCCACCTGACACAGCACAGGAAGAGCTGCCAACTGCAGTGACAGGGAGCATACAGCAAGTTATAGATGCTCAGTGTTTCAGAGGTAGAGAGACTATTAGCCTCTCGGGTCGGGAAGGATGTCAGCGCAGCCACGCAGCCTGAGACAGCCATAAAACTCGGACAGGCTGCTTTGTGACAAAAGCTGGCTGGCTCTTCCACTGCTTGTTTTTATTGCTCTATTCTGGATTCAAACAAAACAGCAGGGCAATCTTAGCTCAAACTCCTCTCTGTTGGCACGAGACAGAGGCAGCAGCGTGGGGTTTCTCTGCTGTTTTCTTTCTTCCTTCAACATTTTGCAACCACCCAGCAATTCAGATAGCTGAGCTGCAAGATAAAATGAGGAATGCTGGGCTGGATTCCTTTTTGGCACAACTGTATTTCTCTCGGTCTGCAAACGACCACATTTGGAGAGGCACAGTCTGAGCAGAGCTGAATCAACTGTGTGCAAGAAAAGCTAGCCCTGTACAGTGTCCTGACCTGCCACAGACCAAAGGCCAGACCAGAGATTTGATAAACAGTTTGGAGAAGTCCAGTATGGGCCGATTTCTAACCAGCACTGGAGATGCGAGGTTTGCACCTCTTCACGGCTCCTAGCCCTCAGTGCAGCAGTTTTGTTTTAGCACCAGCAGCTCCCACTTCACTTGCTTCATAATTCTTTACAGTTTATACTAAACCTGCATGTTTTTTGTGTCCAGAATGTTCTTGTGTGGCTTGTTCCTGTGCAGCTAGGCAAGTTCTGCTTGGAGAAACATTGTCAGGAGAAAGCTGAGTCTTTTCAAAAAGAGATTAATTCCAATTGCAGTGAACTGCAGACGCTCCGTCGGCGTCCCTCGCACCACAGAAAACATCCCAAATACTATTAGGGCTGTATGCACCCCCACTAAACACCTACTAGAAAGTACAACCAAAAGAAAATTCCACTTGCTTCAGAGACTGCAGAAGGCCCGATTCTTCTGATTGAGACATAGTCTGTTCACCAAGACGCAGAACATGTTAATGCTTCCACTAGAGAGCCCCGTTACCAGTGAACTAGAAGGCTTATTTTAAAAACACCCCAGACACCACTTTGCAATACATCCTGCAACACATCCCCGTGTCATTATATTGTTCCCAGATAAAAAAACCCCCATAAGAGATGAAAAAATAAGTGAAGAGAAGAAGAAGGAGTGAGGGGAAGGTGAGAGCAGCGTTGTTTCCATCTGCAGACTGCAGCTCTCCGTGTACGTTTGGGATTATTTTGTAGACTGACCCCTCAGTCCAGCTCCACTTTCATTTTAGCCAGATTGACTTCCTGCATCTTCCAGCAAAACATCTCAGGAGGACGTCTGGCCTTTCAGGCAGTAGGTGGACTGGCCAGACCAATGTCCCTGCTGCCCACACTAACCTAAGCGACAGGGTCTGGTACTGTGAGCAGTCTCTAGGAACTACTGCAGAGAGCCCAACGCAGGCCTATCGAGGTGGTTAAAGGACTTTAGTATCTCTCACAAGGGGAAAGGCTGAGAGACTGGTCTGTTTAGACTGGAGAACAGAAGACTGAGGTAAGACCTTATCAATGATTATGAAGGTCTAAAGGGTAGATGTGAAGAGGATTCAGCCAGACACACGTGGTGCTCTGTGGCAGGACAGGGGGGAACAGGCACAAACTGAAACACAGAAAGCTCCATATGAACACGAGGAGAGAGTTCTTTGCTGCGAGGGTGACAGAGCACTGGAACAGGCTGCCCAGAGAAGGTATGGAGCCTCCTCCTCTGGAGGTACTCCAAACCCACCGGGACATGTTGCTGTGCAACCTGCTCTGGTGACCCTGCTTTAGGAGGGGGTTAGACTAGATGATTGTCAGAGGTTCCTATGACCCACGTCACTCTGTGATGCAGGACAGTTAGTCCCCTTTTTCTTCACCAAGGGGAAAGCCAGAAATGTACATTAACTCGTAACACCTCAAACCACCCCATCGCTCCCCTCATTCTTAACTCGCTGCATTAATAATTCAGATGGCTGGGACCTGTCATCAGGCTGAAAGCCCCATTCTAATAAAAGAAGCACTGGGTGTTTCTACCCTCAGAGAAAGTCAATAGCAAAGAGTAAAGCACCTTTGTAAGGGAAAACTTCGCTCAGATTTTGATGTCTTTAAATTGTGGGAACGAAGATAGTACCTTCTGTTGTGTCTATAACGGCCCATAAAAGCTGGGCAGTTCTAAACAACCAGCCTCTTCAAGACACCAGAAATGAATTAAGCTAAACACGAGCTCTCTAGAGTTTCCCGTGGAGAAAGGGGATCTGCACAGTTACAGAACAACAATGGCACCACTGTGTGCGATAGCTGCCCCGGGTGCTCACGAAGCAGCAAGGCCCTGCAAAACACCCAATATACCCTCCGAGCACCTGCCAGACTCGGCGCCAAGCCGCTCAAGACTTAAATATCACCCCGTGCAAAGCTCCCTGCACTGCCATTAGAGCACAGACCATGCAGACAGGGCTCAAGTCCAGCTTAACAGGTACCTGTAAACCCAGGCTGCTGCTGTGCACTGATGGTGAAGTAGGGAAAAGTGATGCCACTTGGCCGTGGTGACATCACCATGTTTGCCACCTGAGGTGAAACAATCACTTTCTGGTTGGCTCTGCTAAAACGACCCTTTATTTGTCAGTCAAGCATCACCTGCAATAACCAATTTCAGCACTGAAAAGCAACGGGCACACAATCAGTCTTAGGCTGAGGACATCCTTAGCCCTCCCTTTCAGAAGAGCGGCTGATAGAACTATTGGAAGCAGCTACTGAAGCTGTAGGCGGGTAAGCAAGTTGGGATTTTTCTCCTATAAAACCTGTTTGTACAGCTTGAACTATTTCTGGTGACAGCAGCCACAGGCAGGGATGAAGACTGTGATCGCTAAAAGTCTAAGACCACTGGCCTGTTGTGTGATGCCGGTCAAGTACATCACAGCCAATCACACCTGTGCTACCAATCAAAGGAACAACACGTAAACACTAGAGTGACGTTCACGTTGAGTCACCCGGAAGAGCGAAAGCATCTGACTGCGGCAGGCACGACATACGTGAGCTACCGTCTGCCTGCGGTGTGTAATTCCAAGTCCACAGTCGTACTGACAATGCTGTTCATTAATAAACAAACAGCAAACGAGCACTTTTCCAAGTCGCAGCTGTTGGCTGCAGAAAAATTTGTCAGCATCACCAAGAAGCCCTCCAGTCAAGCAACCTGGCGCGTCTCTATGGAGAAGACCACAGCGCAGATGAGGCTGTCAGCGTGGTGAGAAAGAAAGGAAACAAGAAGGAGAACCACTGTTTCCACAGACGTGCACAAGGCTGTGTGGTACAGCATGAAGAAAGCGTGCAGCGCTTCTCTCTGCCGTTCATGGGGGTCACAGAAGCACTGGCTCAGGCAGCTGTGCTAGGTTATCCTCGTTCACAGCAGTGAACAGATCCATCACCCTATATAGTGCCTCTCTATGAGCAGGCGGAGGACGAGCACAGCGTTTCCTCCAGGCAGGTGAGACAAAAGGGCTCTTTGAAGCCAGCTCGATGCTTTGGAGGTTGTCTGGAGCTAATGCAGAGAGATGATGTGGAAAACCGCCTCCCAGAAGGTGAATTTGTGTGGTGCCTGGGGCTTTCTCCCAGTCCTTCTCCTCCCCACCCTCTCTTTTGGCCAGAGAGAGGGAAAGTAAATCTTTATGACAACTGCTCCTCTCACATTTCAGAAAGAAGAGCACTACACTGGGAATCACCCCACAGCTCAGCCAGGAACGCAACACCAGCCTACTCCGGCAGCGAAAGGGTTTAACTGCGAATAGTCCGGAAAAATTGAAATCAAAGTGTGACATTCGCAGCTCACACCGTTCCTCCAGAGATGAAAGGTGAAGGTGGGTAAGAGGGAGGCAGAGGCATAGGTGGGAGAGGTCTGTGAGAGCTCTCAGCATTACAGACCTTTCGTTTCCTACCCCTTACCCCTCCAGCTAAATTATTTCACTTAAGAAACACAAGACCAGATTTGATCCAACCTGTCCACCTCTACCTCAGACTAAAACCACAGTAGACAAGAAACCTTGGGAGACAACAGTCTGAGGAGTTGACTTGAGCCTACCAATGATACGGTCCTTCAGAGCAAGGATGTGACCTTACAACTTCCTTCACAGGGACTTCTTACAGCATCAGTGGGTGGGGAAAGTCATGTGTTCGCAGACTGATAAAGATTCTCTACGTGTTGCACACTGTTTCTTTAGGTATAGAGACCCTCTGCACAATGAATAAGGATGGATTTCCACCTCCTTCCTTCTAGAAAACTACCGAAGTGCAGCACTCCTGGTCTTCAAAACACAGTTTCAGAAAGGATTTTAAGTCTATTGCTGCTCACTATGGTCAAGAGAAACTTGGCTTTGCTTACCTTTGCAGTTGCCCCGGTAGGCTATTTCCAGTTGAGGGTCTTTGCACTTTGCTCGTTGAAATTCACACCGGGACAGAAAAGTTCTTCCGTCAGAGGCACAGAGCGATTTCTGAGGGGAGCCTGCACAGTCCAGACTGCATTCCTTGTCTTTGTCTTGGTCCACTCTCAAAAACTAAAAGAAATAAATTCATGCTCTCGGAATGTTATTCCCATGTGAAAACTGCTCTGATCCCCTTCCCCAATGAGCAAATATTGCCCAAAGCTGAAAAGAAAGCCCTGCCTTTCTACCCTGTTAAACACTAGGTGATCCATCACACAGGGGGGGTTATCCAGCTGCTGCTTTGGAGCGGCAGCGGCTGCAATAGTGTGCAACAGGCACTAAATCCATCACTGCTACTAGGAAATCTCTGAGTCTTCAACTGCTACGAAGCAAAACCAGCTGCTTGGAGGTGGTGATGGCAGAAACACTCTTGACAACAAACATGAAGCAGCACTGGAGACTCGTCTGCTCTATTAGTTGCTCCTTAACTAGTCCACAATAACAACTGAAAATCATACCCTTCATCTATCACACGGCCTCAGTGCAAGAGGTCTGAAAAAAAGATGAGTGAGGTAGGAGAGCTTCATGAAACACAACAGAACTTACTCTTGGAACACTCACATTCAAAACCTAAGGAATTCCAGTGAAACAAGCATCAGATATATTTTACATAAATATTTGTATTTGCAATCTGTTTGGCTATAAAAACACATCTCAGGATTGAAGGGGGAAATAGTCGGATCCTGACCAGAATTTTTGCACAAGAAGGAAACTTCCCTTTGCTGGTGTTTTTGAGCAATTCTTCATTTTTAGCACTGATTAGCCTCAAAATCAAATTACTCACAAATTACAGAGAAACCTCAAACCTTTCTCCCTGCAGTTCAGCTACACAGCTGCAAAAATTATGAGCTTGTTCCTTTTCCTCCCAACTATTTTGCAGACCCTTCTTGCCGACAGAAGTCAACAATCTACTGCACTGAGTGGGAAGGGACTAAAGCTGAAGTCATCTCCCTGAACCTGCAATATGAGCAGCAGTGAAGACAGGCTGCCACGTCTCTGAGCAACCTCCAGATTGGGTCTGCAGGGCCTGCCTGGGTACCCCGATGAGCTGCAGCACAGGGTGGGGCTCAGTCAGGTCCCCCAAGCTTTGCCTGGGAGGCACCTGCTGGACTCAGCTCAGGCCCAGCTAGAACTGTGAAATGGACTTTCTAAGGAAAAAAGGTTTCTACACTGGGCCTCCGAAGTCCAGCTGCAGTCAGACAACTGCTCTGCCTCAGCCTTCCCCTGAGGATTCGGTGATAGGGAGTCAAGCAATCTGCCTCTTCTGTTTTGTGAGGCAGGACCTAAGTGCAGCCTGCCTCTGGGTGTAGGACTGGCCCTCTCTAACACCTGGGCACCATGCCACCCCAAGTTGAGCCTCAGCAACGTCCCTGGTGAGCAGAGAATTCCTTTTCAAAAGCACAGGAAGGGTCTGTGACCAGCAGAAAATCTTGTGGTGAAGATCAGGAAACAGAACCCAGGCAGCAGGGAAGAACATCACACAGAGCAGCAGTCCCGCCTCTGCCCCTCCTGCATCCGAGTTTTGTCATCTTTCCTGTTCCGAGCAGTCGCAGGAGCGGGGATGGGAATTGCCTGAGCGCGCTGGCGAACCAACACCGCGCAGCAGGCAGAAGACCCCCTTAATCACCCGAGGAGCGACATCCACTCCCTGGGGAGTGTGACTGTTCAGAGATGAAGCTGCATTTTAGAGGGCATTTATTCAAAGAGTCCCATTTCAGTATTCTGTTATTTCAAAGCCTTAGAGGAGATGGGGGTAAATTACAGGTTCAAGGATCTTCAAGGAACCTGGAAAAGCAGAGGCTGAAGCCATACTCGGGAGACAAAACCACTTAAATAGATTGTTGGTCAGCCAAACCTCACTGGAGAATTGGGGTTGCACATTTAAACGTTCTCCACCAACCCCGTGTGACTGGGGGGTTTAAGAGCAGGAAGGACAAAGAGGCAAGAACTGCAGAGAAGAAAGGCAAAAGAGAGAGACTAGCAAATGAGCTTAGAAAAACCAGAAAGAGAAAGTGCTGCCTGGCATTTGGAAAACACTCCCCTGCCACCTTTACCACAGCAGCGCAGGGGGAAACAAGCCCAGGTGAGCGCTGCCTGCTCTGCCTTTGGGCAGCCAAAGGAACCCATAAACACAGCCAAACTAACAGGAATGTTGGAACCAGTGGGAGCTGCAGGGTTTCTCACGGGACTTGCTGTTTGCAGGCCAGTGGCACAAAGCTGGGATCACACTGATGTGCATCTTGGAGCTAAACTTTCCTATGGAAATAACTCCTTTGGCTTAAAAGCAGAGCAGGGAGAAAGCTGGTTCTAGTGGGCCAGGGACGCACTGTTGTCACACTAATGGGGTTCACAGAGAGACAACTTAGAGCAGCCCTTCTGTTGGATGTCAGCAGCAACTCTGTCAACAGCTGACCTACCGAAGGTAGAACTGTTCGAACAGTCAGCAAGAAAGGGACCGTTACGGTTAAACCCCATTAAAAAAAAAAACACAGAGGTGTTCCTGCCCATAACAACACAGCAACCAGACCAGTCAAGCATCAGAAAACTTTTCAACGACAAATCTGACCTTGTGCTACAGGTTAACAGACAGCTCCTCAAGTGGAGTTGCCTCAGCTTCTCCTCTGCCTCACATTTCAGTACCATTAAAAAGCATCTACAGCCTCCAGTGCCTTCCAGCCTTTCCAGCGCGTTTTAGGTACAGACCTGCTTTATAAAGATCTAAATGACGACACCCAAACACCGAGGGGTCTACTTCTGCATCCTAGGCACTGCTTTGGCTCCCTCACAGTACTCCTGAGAGCAAGACACGCTTTTTGTTTGGCCCTAATGTGTATTCTCCTACTACAGGTGAAGACACAGAAGCTGCTTCTGTTCTGTCTGTGGAGAAAACCACCTTCTTCTGTGAGATTGGGTTGGAGTCTCCGCACTGCAGAAAAGGAAACTCTTCATGGGTTTAGATTGTTCATCAGGGGTTTTCAGACTTACTTCAGTTTGCAGACCCCTTTAATTTTGCAGGAATTGTGTAACCTCCTCTAACACTAGGAATTTAAACATTGACGGCAGGCGTCAACATTGGTGCTTTCTGCGACTGACCTTTCACTGACGTGCAAACCTTCTCTCTGAGCTAGGGAGAACCAACTGCCTCAGAGTCTGAAATGAAGTTCCAGTCAGTGAACAGTGCGAAACAGTGAAGCAGCACCTCGACATGGGGGGATGAGGGCCAACAGTGTCTGAAAAACCCGCAGAAGAGCAAAGACGGGTGCTGGACACCGCTGTTTGGCTTGGAAAAGCCCTGTGCAGACTGGAGTCTTGAAAGGCAATTTCTGTATCCTGCATCTGGTTACTGAGAGATGTTGAATAGCACAGTCCGACCTCCCTGCTGCTGGCAGAGGAGATCAGCGAACGGACTGCGGAGCAGCTCTAAAGGGGCTCTATGCTTCCGGCTCCGCGCTGCTGAAACATCTGCCAATTTACAGTGATTTACACCGCCACGCTGGGTCTGCCTGATGGCTGCCTGAAGGGCAGAGATGGAAATCTCCCAGCTATGAACGTTTTGGTTCCTCCAGGCTCATGCACAACGGGAAAAATGAGCGAGACACCGGCAGCACGTGCGTGCGCACGTGCATCTAATACACATGTGCACACGCTCCACCGTGTGCTGACACCCGCATGTGCAGGTTACAATACGTAAAGCCATATTCCAATACATATTTCCAACAAAGGTACTGATGTTTAACTACCAAGGTGCTACAGCCTGCCTAAGGGAAGAGAGCATTCTAACCAGCTGTCTGTGCCAACTCCTCTGCATTACTGAAACACCACTCATTTCTTCACTGTTTCATCACACTCTGGCCACAGAACAAAGCAGAAAATCCATCCACAGAGCAAACCCATCTCTCATCCCAACGCCCTCGAAGAGCATTCAAACCCAGGGACCAAATCTCTGGAAAAAATATGCTCTCCTTGGCCTTAAACACAAGTTATCCTACTGTTTAGTTATTTAGGGCAGTACTAGCACATACCTTCCACATGAGAACTCCGTAAGCACTGTAGTTAATCTACCTTTAACAGACTGGTTCATCTTGCGGTGGCCCACTGAAGCAACACAGCCCTTCACTACTGTTGCAGGACAAGTCCAGAGCTGCCTACTTCAAATTGTGACCTCCTCGGTCCAGACAAACAGGCCGCTACCACTGAGATCAAGCTTGTGTGGAAGAATTTACACAGAGAGCCACCAAACACAGGACTGATCAGATACTGCTCTGAGGAGCTCGAATGTGCCTGCTCCTGCTATTATAGGGAAAGAAACTGCAATTCCAAGTCACATATTCCAGATGACTAAACCAGAGGTGTATTGTGTTAATCAGAGGTCTCCAGTAGGTGTCTGTGCATCTGCGGGGGCATATGGGAGAGGGAATCACAGAACGTTAGGAATCAGAAGGGACCTTGAGAAATCACCCAGTCCAACCCCCTCCCACAGCAGGATCCCCTAGATCCAGTCACACAGGAACATGGCCAGGTGGGTTTGAAACATCTCCAGAGAAGGAGACTCCACAGCCCTCACTGGACAGCCCCTTCTGGTGTCAGGAGGATGGAGCCAGGCTCTGCTCAGGGCCACCCAGTGATAGGACAAGGGGCAATGGAAGTTCAACGTGAGAGCTCATCAAGTAAAGGAGACTGCAGGTGATTTTGTGGCTCAGCTGTTTCAGTGTTTCTAATCCAGTATGAACTATTCTGGGGGCTTGGGAGGCAGACAACGACTGCCTCAGAGAAAGTTTGGAGATGCAGATCAAATGGACTCTTAGAGATTCAGGAATTGCAAGCGAGTAGATTTGTGTTCTGTTTGTTATAAATGAATGCTTTGGTCCCTGGAAGGCCAGCGGAGCTTAGAGCATCCTGAGCACAGCACCCTGAGATGCACCACTAAAACACAGGGTCCAAACCTTCTCTTCTTTCTCCTTCTTGAAAAGAACCTTCAAGGCCAGTCAATAATACCTCTTGAAGGGTTATTCTCTTGAATAGCTTAATTTTAGGATCTGGTTCCAGTCCTACTACAATAAATACACTGACTTAAATAAGAGTAGTTTGGGCTCCTATTGAATAGCACTCAGCCCTGGTGAATTACCCTTCCAGAAGGACCTTTCAGCAATTGCCCTGAATGCCTGCACAATACAGGCACTGGAAGCAGGAAGAGCTCGCTGAAAGTGAGTCACGCCAGAAGCTGCAAAGCCTAAGCATCAGACAATGCAGGAACAATTTGTTGGCATTGACCCCATACAGCTAAAAACGAATGAATGGCCTTTATTTTCAAGTCATCACAATAAACCGTAAACCAAACAACCATATTCTGACTGCATGCATCCACTTGTCAGATCAGGAGCCCTCTGTGTTTCACAAAACCACTGATTTTTGCAAACTGAGCGCAGTATATCCGCTGTATGAAATCAGAATACGTGTTTAACTCTGTAGATATTTAGAAGTAAGGAAAGTGCAGCACACCAGGGACAAACAGAGTTAACCTTCTCTTCCTTTCCAGAAACTAATGGCTTTTTAGGGATTCACAGAATCACAAACACTAGGGATTGGAAGGGACCTAAAAAGATCATCCAGTCCAATCCCCCTGCCACAGCAGGATCCCCGCACAAGATCCAGTCACACAAGAATGTGGCCAGGTGGGTTTGAAATGTCTCCAGAGAAGGAGACTCGATAACCCACCCTGGGCAGCCTCTTCCAAGGCTCTGTCACCCCCATTGGGAAGAAGTTCCTTCACAGATTGATTTGGAAACTCCTCTGTTCCAGCTCATATCTGCTGCCCATTGTCCTATCGCTCTTTCTATATTGATCAACATCCATGGGGTCACCCCTCAGGCTCTTCTTTCCCATCTCCCTCAGCCTTTCCTCAGCAGGGAGATGCTCCCCTCCCTCCATCACCTCTGTGGCTCTGCACTGGGCTCTCTCCAGCAGCTCTGTGTCCTCCTGGAACTGAGGGGCCCACAGCTGGACACAAGAATCCAGATGTGGTCTCACCAGGGCAGAGTAGCAGCAGGGGAAGAAGAGGAGAACCTCTCCTATGCTCCTATGACATTTCTATGTCATTCTATGACATTTACTATAGTTAACTCCAGTTCAGCATAAACACTGTGCATCGTAAGAAGGGGTAAATGGTTTCCAAACTCTGTGCACCGCTGTGCTGAACACTGAACTGTAGATGGGGGTGGAAAGCTGATGGCCTCACCCTGCTGAAGGCAGCACTGCTGAAAACGGGCAACGAAAGAGCCTAACTCTTCCCCAGGCAGGCAGTGTCCTTTGTACTTTTGGCCATCTGCTCACTAGAGAGACATCAGCCTTCATTCTTTCAGCCAGTATGTCAGCTGTTTCTCTCTGTCCCATGCCATTACAGCCCTGGGTTTCAGAGTGTTACCCAAGTATAGAGGTTCAACAGAGTCGGAAAACTCCTCCAGATGGGTAAACAGCCCCTGGCTCACCAGAGACACAATAACCGACTGAAACTGAGGTGGAAAGGGGTTTTGAGCTGCAGGTACCCCAACCCACTGGTCTCTAGAGGAGCCCTGCGCCCAACACCCTGCCCTTTCCCACAGCACTGTTACGCAGAGTCTTTTCTTTGGCAGGTTGGTGTCACTTATAGGGCTTCTCCTCAGAGTTGCCGGAAGTCACACAGAGAGAAGATAAAGAGAGAAACAGGGGCGGCACGGTCTGCCTGTTGAATTATCTTCTGGTTTACTCGGGTTTGTCACGAGCACTGACCCAGCTTTCAGAAGACAAGTGGGGTAGCACAACAGTCCTGTCCGCCAGCTCGCTCACCCAGCTCGCGGCCCGTTCACTGTCTGCAATAACCACAGTCGCCATTTGAGAAAATAGGTTCACTATAGTTCCCAGTCTTCATCAGAGGCTGCCAACACGAGAAGTATCCTGGCTTCTGAATGTTGAGAAGCTATTTTAAAATGCAAATAAAATCCAAGCCGCATCAACATCTCTACACATAAGGGTTCCGTTTCAGGACCAAACAATACCAACACACACTCTTAAAGTGTCCTACAACCACAACAACAACACTAAGAGCAACGACATTCCACTCAAGTAAAAAGCACTAGGTTGAACCTCTGTCACAGAGGCCAGAAACCTCGGTGCACTGACCCAGCACACAGGAAATCCTACAACAATGCTTGTAAGTGGCCTCAGATGTCTGCAAGGCGAGGTACTGTTGTCCTCCAGTAATGACTGGTGGAACTACGAAAGGGACCTCTCCTTCCCAGCTCACCTCTGCTGCCTTCCCAACACACACCTCAGCAGCCACCAGCTCTCCACAGCAGTCCAGCAGCAGTTAGTTTGCTGGATGGCAAAAGGACAACATCAGAAGCAGGTCTTCCCCCAGTGAAAAGGAAGTCATTAATAAAGGAATAGGAGGAACCCATCAACAGCTAAAGTGATGCAGCACTGGATGTCATGTTACAGGCTTGTAGGGAACAATCTCCCTTTGTTGGGGGACAGAAGGGTTCAACCGAACAGGGCTCCTCTGTACCCGAGTTTCTGTGCAGCTCTCTTTAGTGCCTATTGTGATCAGCAGGCAACTGGCCACTCTCCATATGGCTTGTTGCCTTCTCTTCCTGGGGAACTAAAGAACACGAAGGGAATCTCAAATGACAACGACACAGTATGAAACGATATTGCAGCACAGCATTTCTTTTTATAATTTAAATCAAGTAAGCAGCTGATCCATGCGGGGCAGAAACCCGATGAGACATCAAAGGTCTGATCCGCAGCGCCTGAAGCTAACTCACTGACAGTGACCGCAGGGCTCCAACTCTCACATCTATCACTGCCACCAGCTTCTTCAGAACAAAGCCTTTGGGAAGGAAGGCAGGTTTCAGTCTCGTTAAACCGTTGATCTTAAAACAACATGTTGCTGGGTTTAAACAGTCAGCTTGAAAAGGAGAAACCGTGCTAAAGGCAAACAGTGAAACAACCCGCATTTCAAGCACACGGGGCTTTAACAGTCTGGTCTAAGCAGACACATAAACCTACTTTCCACAGGAACACAAGGACTTGGCTGTGGTTTTCTCAAACCACCAGCAGTTGTACTTCCACCCAGCTCTAGGCTTTTACAGAACTCTTGTATGTTTGTTTTTACGTTGGGCAAAACCATCTTTCTTTTAATTTAGACCATTGTTTTCTGAGGAAAAGAGCCCATGGGAAGCCAATTTTTCCCTAATTATTTTGGGAATTTTGCAAAAGAAAAACTCTTCAGTATGAAAAACAAAATCTTGCGTCTATCTAGAAGGGGGTGGGAGGGGGCAAAAAACCAGAATCCAAAGTCCAGCAATTTACCAGAATGAAGACAATTTTCCCAAGTTCGGGGCTACGTTTTCTGTGGCCTCTACTCTCTTTCCAGAACACATCTTCATTGTTGTTTTCTGCAATCTAGTTAGCCAGTGGCTTTTAAATCTGTCTTAAAAGACTACCCAGAAGTGCCAGAGAATGTTGAAGAACTGTCTTACTAGCCATAAAATCCATTAGCCCCTTTCCACCTTGGGTCCCGGATCCTTATCTGAAAGATATCTTGATAGCAAAATTAAATGCTAGGGATGAGAAACCTGCAGAGGAACACTTTCCACCTGAACCTACTGAGCAAAGAAACCTCGACAATAGGCCCTGTGCCAGGACATCCCCAACGGCACTGTGTTATGGATGGAAGATCACAGAAGCATTAGGGATTGGAAGGGACCTTGGAAGATAATCCAGTCCAATCCCTCTGCCGCAGCAGGATCCCCTAGATCCAGTTGCACAGGAACATGGCCAGGTCGGTTTGAAATGTCTCCAGACAAGGAGACTCCACAGCCCCCCCTGGGCAGCCCCTGCCAGGGCTCTGGCACCCTCCCTGGGAACAAGGTCCTTCTCACACAGATGTGGAACCTCCTGTGTTCCAGCTCACACCCGCTGCCCCTTGTCCTGTCACTGGGTGCCCCTGAGCAGAGCCTGGCTCCATCCTCCTGACACCCACCCTTCACATATTGATCAACACTCATGGGGTCACCCCTCAGGCTCCTTTTCTTTCCCAGCTTTTTAGGATGTCAGGTAGTGACAGGACTAGGGGCAACGGAGCAAAGCAGGAGATGGGTAGATTTAGACTGGATGTGAGGAGGAAGTTCTTCACCATGAGTGCGGTGAGAGCCTGGAATGGCTTGCTCAGGAAGGTCATGGAGGCTCCATCTCTGGAGGCATTTAAGGCCGGGCTGGATGAGGCTCTGGCCGGTCTGATCTAGGGTGGGGTGTCCCTGCCCATGGCAGGGGAGTTGGAACTGGATGATCCTGTGGTCCCTTCTAATCCTGACTGACTCTATGACTTGGTCCAGGTGATCCTGCTGTGGCAGGGGATTGGACTAGATGATCTTTTCGAGGTCCCTTTCAATCCCTAATGATTCTAGGATTCCCTCAGCCTTTCCACATCAAGGAGGTGCTCCACTCCAGACTACTACGCTCCAGAAGTCCAAAAACCTAAACCATGGTGTTTGTAAATGCAATGTTGCTGAGACCTCTCAGGTGGCTACATCTGTCCATTGGGTTCTTTTGACAGAAGTCACCGATATCACAGATCTCTTTGAAATGGGATACAATCAGAGCCAGTTCTACACCCTTCAGGAAGTCTCAGTGCTTTGTATTGGTGATGAGAAAACCCTTCCAAGTACTTTGAAATTACGATAGAACTTTTTCAAAAGCTCTGGAGAACAGGTATATCACCTTCATCAGACTCCCCCACCCACCCCAAAGGAGAAGAAATGAGACTCAGCAAGTTCCAGCTCTCAGCAAAAACTTACCCAAGCATCTTATTTCTACAACCCACAAGTGAAGATATGTGGAGCCCAGCCTGTGACACAGTGTTTCACATCTGTGGCTCCTGGTCACACTACAGAAATGAGGGACTCTTACCCTCTGATTGGTTTTGTTTGGCAGCACAATTACTCCATGACACAGACGTCATTGGCATGCAGCAGAACTGACGACCAAAACATGACTGGGGGGAACCCATGCCATGTTTTCCTATTGTGCTGCCAAAACCAGTGCTCTGGTAACAGCTTTGCACAGATGAGAGCACTTGGAAGACACTAACCAGAGGCCATCCATTGCTAACGGACACACCCATCCCACCAATTCCACATCCTCTTCTGCCCCTGTGTTCAAGCTGTCATCTTTTTTGGAGCCTGTGACCTGTCTCCTTCAATTCATGGTTTGTCTTTTGGTCTGGTGAGTTCAAGCAGAGCAGCCATAGCCACAGCTCTGTTCTCTGTTGCGTGTAGTGGCCTGGAAAGCCACCAGTCAGATGGCCAACTTCAATCAAACTCTGTTGGCCTGGGAGGAAGGAAAACAGCAAAGCTGTGTTTTACAAAGAGGAGGCGAACAATAGATGCCCCAGCAGATGCTGGGGCACCCTCAGCTCCCCGTGCGCTGTGGCCTAAGGAAAAGGAGCACAAGGGCAATAGCTCACGTGCCTCCCTTCCCTTCAGGGAGAAGCTGTCAAAGCACCGGATCAGAATTAAAAGCTGCCAGTCACAAACTACTGCTGCTCTCTGTGCTTCAACACAACCTGGGCAAACACCACAAACGTTACCCAAACATACTCAGCAATGAGCAGAGCCTGGACTGGGAGAATGAGGGGGTTTTTCAGATGTAACTCACTGCTGAACCGTTCAGAAAAGAGAAAAGGAAAGAACTTCAGTGAATCCATTGCCCACATTTACCACTGGAGAGGCCGCCTTCTCGTGAAGATGCAGGCTTGAGGACGCAAAATATCTGATGCTCCATCCAATCCAGCACAGACTGCCGCTGGACCTCTCGGAAGTCACCTGCTGGACTGATATCCTCAGCCACCTCCTAGAGCCGCTGCGGGCTGGGCCTTCCTGGTGCACCGCAGTTCTCTGAGGTCCACCACTACTGCAATTCTTCTGGATTCACATGTGTTAGAATGTTCAAAACTCCAAGTCCCCTACAGCCAACCCATAACCACACCTTCTTCTCACAACCTGCTTCTAGAGAAGAGGGACTCCACTAGCATCAGTTCACAGGCAGTGAACTCAGTCACAGACGTGGCGGCTTGTCCAAAGTCACAAAGGAAGTCTGGGGCAATGCTGGGAATTAAACTCAAGATTCCAGAAACTTATTCCTCTGTTTTTTAGCCACACACATCTTCCTCCTAAATGCTCTCTCCTACAAAGAGTTTTAGACATGGTTGAGAAAGGTCCGGTTCATTAACTAAAGGACAGAGCAAGAGACACAGGAATCCTTCAGGACTGGCCTGTGGATTTGCTTGTTAAAAGAGAGTTGAGGATGTTTTGTAAACTGAATCTGTTTTGTTTTCATCTCAAAAAAAATCTCAGCTGAAGGTCATTTTTAATGGGATCGAGGGTGATGTTCCAAAGGAAAAGCACGGGCTGAGCTGTTTTGGCTCCGCACACCATTAATTCTCTGAAGTTTTGAACAGCAGTGTGGTGGCACTGATTGGCTTTCAGGCTCTTTTAGGGCAAGTAGTGACCTCAAGGTCTTAGACCAGCGGTCCTCAAACTTTTTAAGATGGGGGCCAGTTCAGTGTCCCTCAAACAGTGTCTGTGGCCGAGGTATAGTTTGTGCTCCTGGGAGCTGGAGGGAGGGAGGGAGAGATGGGGTAGCCGCCCGCCTCAGCCCGGCCACGCAGTCGGCAGGAAGACATCCACGGCTGCTCGGTTTGCGTCCCCCAACCCCCGGTGGGGTAGGGGGTAAATACCAGCGGGCCACATTGGAGACCCTGGGGGGCCATACCTGGCCCACTGGCCAGGGTTTGAGGACCCCTGTCTTAGACAGTTCTCTTCCACTTCTGAGCCTAGAATAACAGAAGAACGTCACACAGCTTGAAAGGGGCAAATCCCTGCCATGTTTCTTCCTTAAAAGAACCAGGTCTACCTAAAAGTCACAGCAGTACTTGGGGGTCAGGACACTCTTGTTCCGATATAATGAGCGGACTGACCGATAGGCCGTCTTATCTCTTGGTCTCAGTCTTCACGCACTAAATGTCAGACTACTGCTAGTCGTCACTGCAAAGCACAAACCACAAATGCAAACACAACGGAGAGCAGAACATTAAGGACGTGTCTGAGCCACGAGATGAGGCTCTGCACAAGGCCACAGGCTGGGCTTTCATTTGAGTTCTCTTGGGCTTCCTTATTGCTGAACACACATTACTTGAGTCTCTCTGACAGTGATCCTGCTGTAGGGAGGGGAATGGACTGGATGATCTTTCAAGGTCTCTTCCAATCCCTCAGGTTCTGTGGTTCTGTGATTCTTAGTACAGCACTGAGTCATGGGTGGTTCAGCTTTAGGAACACCTTGGCTTTCAGTTACTGCTTTGATGTAGCTGTCAGATGTGCAGACATAAAGCCAGCTCCATTAACACGTCCATCAGCACAGATTAGACAGGAGACAGCACTGTTTCTAGAGCAAACCCAGGTTGGTCAGGCCCAGATGCAGTTTTCAAGGTTTTTTTCTTACTATTCTTAATTATCACCAAGTGGTCTAAAAGCTTTACCACAGTGCTTCTCACCCGCAACGACCTTTCCACCACATTACAAATTTACCTAAAAGAGGTAAAATACTGAAAAAAGTGAAATTGGATTAAAAAAAAACCCCAAAAAATGCTGCCAGCAGGGTGAAGCTCTTGCCTTCCATCCCCCAAAACTTCACTCTTTTCCTCTCCCAGCTGGAACAGCAGAGAGGATTCACGCAAGGAGTCAATGGAATGATTTATCTCAGCACGCAGTGCTTTTAACGTCACATCAGATAATCAAAAGAGAGTCAAACGGCTTGTACAGAGAGTTAGCTGCACAGAGAGGAATGAAGCTGTGAACTGGCTAAACTCTCTGCACTTCCTACACTCAAACCATGCTTGAAACTCAGAGCGTTTTGTTTCTGTAAAAATATTGGATTAATTCGCAGTTCAAAGTCACTAAACACAGAGCAGGAGATGTTTTTGCCTACCAGCCCAAAATACTCTGTTACTGATTCACTGGTAACTTATGACTGGTTTGAACAGAATCTCAACCAACCATCATTGCTTTTGGAAGGTGAAGTGACAGGAGTCAACTGAAATTAGTCTGATAAAGAACAGCTCAGTGTTGCTGCTTAAGGGAGGCCAGTCAAAGTACTGTTCCAAGCAGCAGTGTTCCAGCCCTAACCTCTGAGAAAAGACAAAACCAAAGAGGGGCAGAAAACACCATTCATCACACAATTCCTTTCTCCCCAGCTCAGAAGAATAACAGCCCTGTACCGATCGGAGCAAAGCAGGATACCACATTTTCATGTGCACAGAACTCCCAAAACCAGACAAATCCAGTACATTTTTGTGGAATCACAGACCAGTTTGGCTTGGAAGGGAGCTCAGAGATGATCCAGTCCCAACCCCCTGCCATGGATAGGGACACCTGCCACCAGACCAGGTTGCCCAGAGCCCCATCCACCCTGGCCTTGGATACTGCTAGGGATGGAGCAGCCACAGCCTCCCTGGGCAGCCTGTTCCAGGGCCTCATCACCCTCACAGGGAGGAACTTCTTCCTAGGAGCCACTCTAAACCCAGTCCTCTTTTAATTTGAGCCCATGTCCCTTGTCCTGTCACTGGAGTCCCTTGTAAAAAGTCCCTCTTGAACTTTGCTGGAGCCCCTTCAGATACTGGAAGGCAGATGTAAGATCACCTTCAAGCTCTTTTCCAGGCTGAACAGCCCCATGGCCCTCAGCCTGTCCTCACAGGAGTAGTGCTCCAGCCCTCTGACCATCTTTCTGGCCTCCTCTGGACCCACTCCAACAGTTCAGTGTCTTTCATCTACTGGGGACTCCAGAACTGAACACAGTGCTCAGGTGAGGTCTCACAAGAGCAGAGTAGAGGGGCAGAATCCCCTCCCTTGCCCTGCTAGCAACCCTCCTTTTGATCCAGCCCAGGATGTGGTTGGCCTTCAGGGCTTCCCTCACATACTGTCACCTCATGTTGAGCTTCTAATCCACCAAACACCCTCAAGCCCTTCTCCTTGAAGGGCTGCTCTCGATCCATCCACCATCCAGAATGTGTTTGTGCTTGGGTTCCTACAGCAGCTGCACTGCAGACACAGTATCACAAAGGGCTGCTGCCCAGGTCTAAACATACTTCTTTCTTCCCGCTTCTAGGCATAAAAATCTTTTCAATCAAGAGATAGTCCAAGCTCTTTCAGCAAGACTGTCCCAACCCTGGCTGTAGAGTAAAGCCCCACCCAGAAAACTTGAAAACGTGAACTCTGGAAGCGACAGCGGTTTAAAATAAATCAAATGCTATGAACACCTTCAAGCAGTTCATTTTTTAGAGCTGCAGAAGTAGTTGAGACAAATGAGAGATTTCAAGCTGAATCTTGAACTCCAGATAAAGGAGTGGGTGACACAGTGCCACCAACAGAAAGGAGACGGATCCCAGAAGTTAACTGTTAAACAGATATAAAATTACAGGAGAGAGGATGAGTGATAACTCTGGGGGAAACATTATTCTCAGGAATTAACAGTCATCTTATTTAAACCTTTAAACTTTAGCCTGGACTGCCTGAGCAGCCACTGTAAGACAGCGCATGCCTCGTTATCCAGCCACTATGGCACTGCCTAGCTTTAAACTTGTAGGGTTTCCCCAGTGACCCCATGGTTTGCCTTTTGCCTTCCCCTGCTTTGCTTCCCTTTTGCCTGGGTAGCACAGGAACAGAACATTTTCTTTTAAAAGCTGAGCTTTAGAACAGCTAGAACAGGTTTATCAGTGTGAGTGTGACCCCCTCCGTGGAACAGGAACAGTGTGTTGCGGGGATCATACAGCAGTGGAGCCACAGCAGACTGCTTTCTCCACAATATCAATCCAAACTGCTCTTAAGAGATGGAAGAGCTACTGCAAACTGCTACAAGATCCTCGAGTTCCCTGGAGGCTTTATGTAGCCACACATTTCATGTAAATAAAAGGAAGAGCCTGGCAGTTCTGCTCAAGATTCCACAAGCTACAGAACACTGCTGTTCTCAAGGGGAGGCAGCCTGCAACGGCTCATCCTTGCTGCAAAGTTACAAACAGGTGTCAGGATTTCCAATCTTCTGCAACTTTGCTGAAGAAGGTCTTGTAGAACCAGTGATCTCCCTGCACTCTGTTTTACTGCTGGTCCAGAGCTATCTGATGGACCAGTTTCTTTTATCTGGAAGACTGCAATACAACATTGCCTGGGGCTCCCCGTGTTCTCTTCCTCCCTTAGTGGTTTACATTTCCACACTAAGTATTTCTGACCGTGATCCATCCTGGTTTCTATCCCTCTTGGCTAGAAGAGGTCAGAATGCACAATCCTCCATGAGACATCCAGCCATCCTCCTGCAGGGGAATCACAGCTGTGGAGAGACCACTCATCACTGTCCAAAAGGAAAATCCGTAGGGCAGTTTCTCCTTGCTGGCCCAGCGTGGTGCAATCAGACCACCTCCTTTAAGCTGAGCAAGTCCAGCCTCCTCCTCTGAAGACACAGAAGAACAGAAACTGGGTCCAAATAAAGATGCAGTTAAAGGATTGGCTATTTCACCACGTGTACATCTGATTAGATTCAGCAGTCCTGGGAAACGACACAGGAACCCTCCGCTACGGGCTTTTGCAGCTATGCTTCCAGGGTAGCTGCTTGTGGCCATGACACAAACCACCTCACGAACAGCCGCAGTTTGATGCAGAACTGGAGATGTAGCACAAATAACAAAGGGAGTAGGAATGACCCACACAACAGAACAGGACTTTTGCAAGCTCAGTCCAACCTGAAAGGTCGGGTTTCTCTACAGAGAACACTTGATCCAGCCTCCATTATTCTCTTAACCCCTAATACCAGTATGATATCAGTTCCTAACTGCTGATGAGTGAGAGGCACCTTCAAGGTGAGAGAAGAATGCCACAATGACAAAGCCAGTACTCTGACAGGGTGCAGCAGGATACCACTGCAGAAACTGCGAAGAGCAGAGCAGAGCCTGGAGGAAACCTCTGAGATGGGGTGAAGACAGCATGGAGCACAGTGTCAGAAATCTAACTTAAAAGAAAGGTCTCAAATGATCATAGTAGGGAGGTCTCATCCCAAACTGTCTACACATTGTGCTTACCAGCACTATGCGCATGAAGGTGTAAAGACTGGCCGGTGGATTGCTCCCAAAGCTGATGCAAAGAATACACTTGATTTCTCTACCATTAACGCACAGAGACATCGTATCACGGAATCACAGAACACTAGGGATTGGAAGGGACCTCAAGAGATCACCCAGTCCAATCCCCTTGCCACAGCAGGACCCCCTACATCAGGAGTCCTCACACCCCAGCCCGCGGGCCGGATATGGCCCCTCAGGGTCTCCAATGTGGCCCACCCCCCCGCCGGGGGTTGGGGGGTGCAAACCAAGCAGCCGCAGAAGACTTCCTGCCGACTGCGTGGCTGGGCTGAGGCGGGCAGCTCCCCCACCTCCCTCTCCTGCTCCCAGGCAGGACAAGCCAGGCAGCACAAACTACACCTCGGCCCCCCGACACTGTTTGAGGGACAGCAAACTGGCCCCTTGTTTAAAAATCTGAGGACCCATGCCCTAGATCTAGTCACACAGAAACATGGCCAGCAGGGTCGGAAAGGTCTCCAGAGAAGGAGACTCCACAACCCACTGGGCAGCCCCTTCCAGGGCTCTGTCACCCTCTCTGTGAAGAGGTGAGGAAGGCATATGGAAAGCACAGACCTCCCCTCACACATCCTCTACTGCACCAGTTGCACTGAATTGAGCAGTTACTCCTGATTTGCATCTGAGTAAAAACAAGTCCAGTATGTTCAAGGAATGACTTGACCCAGCTGGGACAGTTTAGACACAAGAAATAGATGTTTGTAACACCGTGTGATCAAAGAACAACATAAACCACAGAGGTTAGATCTGAATCCAAGGCCTCCTCAAGCTTGGTATGTTTTAGATCCAAGCTCTTGATTCAGACCCTTGTCTATAAATTGTCACAACCCACAGTTGGCTGCAGTTGTCACCAGTGGCTCACTGTGAATCGATCACCCTCCACTTTCACCTCTACAGACTTTGCAGTAGCCAGTAAGTGAAGTCGTGGAACATACGCCACAAGAGAAACATGGAAGATAAGCACATGAATAGGCAAGCACCAACTTCATGTTCCAACATCACAGTCTCCGTTGTCCATTGCTCAGAGGTAAACATTCATTTGCTGTGTCAGCAGGTTTGTGCTAACCAGTTCTCACTCCAGAGTTAAGCAGTAGGGACACCTATGACAGAATCCAAACTGGTTTTGCTCCAAAACCAGCTTCTGCCTGAAAGCTAGAGTTATTTGTATGAGGAGCATCTACCAACATCACCTTGCTTCCCACTCAAACACATGTGGGAGGGATTGAACTTGATTAATGTCCTTAACAGCAGTAATCCCATTTTCCTCTATAGGGACAAGTTACTGACCACCTCACACCATCATTCAGGTTGGAAGAGACCCCTGGGATCATAGAGTCCAACCATCAACCCTACTCTACAAGTTCACCCCTAAACCATATTCCCCAAAACCACATCTAAGTGACTTTTAAACTCAACCCCCACCTTGGGCAAATCTTAACACATTCAAACACATTAAAAAAGCAGATCTACCTGTTCTAGAAGCATTGGAAACTAAACGTTACAGAAGAGATTGTGAACGAGCACAATATCTTTGTCATTCAAGGGGTCTGCCTTAACTTTCTGCAAAGGCCCAGATCTCGTAACTTGAAGCTGAAGGTAAAACAATTACCAAAGCATAAATAAACAACTTTGCTTTTTACAGGCTGGATCTTATCAGGTGGACATACACAGTCATGGGTATCAAAGAGAGTGGGAGTGACCGGTATGATAGGTACAGACTTCCTTGCCTCCCAGCCTCGTGCTTTTCTGATATTGAAAGGAAGCATTTCTCGAAGGAACATACTGAAACTAGTTGGGTAAGAAGTAATTAACCCAGTAATAAAGTGAATTAGTCTCCTCACTCTTGAGAATGAGTGTCCTAACCAAAATACGTCAGCTATGCAGCTAGTTGTGGGAAAGAGGTTTCTCCCCTAGAGTCCAGGCTGGGAATCCCAAGCCTGAGAAAGTGCTTTCAAATTAAGCTAAAGGTCTGCTGACTCCAGCCGCAGGTGGTTTCTCTCAGAGTGGGGTGATACTGCCAACCAAGCCGAAGTATTGGCAACACCCAGAACAAGCCTTTATTTCTCCCTTCACTCTGAGCTGACAATCCAGTCATTTGGAGTTTCCACAGTACTGCAGTCAGACAGCTCCAGATCCCTCCACCTCAGCGCTGGGAGTGAGCCCCTACAGCTGTGAGGTTCCAGCATTTTCCTTAGGGCAACACTCTCACAGCTGATCAGCACCTCAACTGTTCCCAGTGCAAGAGCCACGTGTCCCTCCAGTTCACAACCAGCCTCTCATACCCCTTTCACACATTTCCCTGGGGCAGCACCAGAAACATGTGTCTAGGGCTAAGCAGCAACCTCCGAAGCAGATGTCAGATCCCAAACCTCACGCTAGCCAGAAGAAACAGCATCTCTGACAGGGCTGTTATCTGACTCTGTCACAACCAGCTGGACAATCTTGTACGACAAAACCGAGTACGTTAACCAAAAGTGAGCAGAGTTACGGCTCCCACTGCCATCTGACCACTGAACAGCAAGAGCAGGAACAGAAGTAGGATTTCTTGCATCTCCACGTCAACAGTAACCAGACTCATTAGAAGAAACTACCTAATTTATACTTCTTCCTAAACATCTATCAATTAATTCCAGAGTGAGGCCCACTGCAACACCTATCACAGCCCAATGTGTCCAGTTGCTTCTGCAGCAGCAGGGTTAATGTTGTCACCAATCGGACCGACCGTTTAGGTGGGTTTGTTAACTAGGGGATTTCTGTACCCGGTACGTCTGTGCTCACACTTGCGCGCTGTGCAGAGCTACCCGATACGTGCAATCGCCAGCGTGCCGGCACGTGGGGGGTTTCTCCCCTATGCCCTGCTGCACTCACCTTCTTGAGTATCTCACCAAAAACCCCTCTGAGACTGAAAAGATTGGAGATTGAACTATTTCAGATAAAGGGTGTCTGAGCAAAGATCACATTGCCAAGGGAGTGCGTGGGAAATGTGCTTTGCTGCTGCTTACACCGTGACTCCTACACTAGGTACAAGCAAAGCTACAAAGCCAGATTTGTAGGGAAAAAAAGGGACTTTATCTGGTGACTTCAGCAGGCTGCTGTTCAGTCGCAGCAAAGAAGAGGTTGTCTACTATGAGAGCAGGGAGGGAACATATTGTTTGACCCAGAAAGTGCATTCCAGAATTAATTATCACTATCTGTCTTCAAAAAGGCAGTCAAAAGTTGGAAGCAACTCTGTGTCCACTAGGAACGAGTGGAAAAAAAAAAATCTATATTTCTGTATTTGATTCATGACTGCAAATATCACAGGGCTGGATTACAAACCTCAAGTAAACACTTCAGCATGGAGGAAAACGTCCTCTGGTTCCCAAGATGACCAGGCAACCCTTTGTCAGCGCTGCTGTGCCTTAAGAGAACGCACACAGATAAAGACTATACAGAGATAAAGAATATACAGAGACAGATAAAACCCAGCTTCTGGATGGAGCTGGTTTTGATTCTTCTGACCTCTGGCTGCTTGGAATTTTCTTTCCACATTTCAGGGCGATAAGCAGCTGTTCTGAAAGCTAGAGCGTATCTGCAGCGATTCCTGACTCTGGCACAGGCAAGAGACTCTGAAGTACCTTTGTGTGAAAAAAGCTGCAGCAATGAACTCGCAACACCAGCAACTGCCTGAACAAAACCTTCTGTCTTTTACAGTAGCTCAGAGGATCATGGAACTGGAGTCCTGGCTCTGACATTTGGGTGGATTTATTTCTTTTTTTAAATCACAGAACATTAGGTCCTGGAAGGGACCTCAGAAGATCATCCAGTCCAACCCCCTACCAAAGTCCCCTAGATCCAGTCATGCAGGACATGCCCAGGTAGGTTTGAAACGTCTCCAGACAAGGAGACTCCACAACACCCCTGGGCAGCCCCTGCCAGGGCTCTGGCTCCTCACTGGGAAGAGGGTCCTTCTCACACTGATGCGGAACCTCCTCTGCTCCAGCTCACACCTGCTGCCCATTGTCCTGTCACTGGGTGCCCCTGGGCAGAGCCTGGCTCCATCCTCCTGACACCCACCCTTCACATATTGATCAACACCCATGGGGTCACCCCTCAGGCTCCTTTTTTCCAAGCTCAGGAGACCCAGCTCCCCCAGCCTTTACTCATCAGGGAGATGCTCCAGATGCTCCTCTCCACTCCATCTCTGTGGCTCTGCACTGGACTCTCTCCAGCAGCTCCGTTTCCTTCTGGAACTGAGGAGCCCAGCACCGGACACAAGTTTCCAGATGCGGTCTATTGTAGTGCTGGCAACAGTATTTGTGCTGAATGTGCTCAGCTTCAGGAATCTTCCTGGCAGCCTTAAAGAGTAAGAAGCAAATTATTGCTTGATCCTGTGCTTTATCTTTTTAGATTCTATTAATAGAAAAACTCCACAGTCAAAACCTTGGTGTCTTTTGAACTAGTGAACTCAACTGAGCCAACAGGAATGAGCACAGTGCTGCTGACAATAGGGCCTCTCTTCCCAAACATGTTTCCAGAAACCAGCAGGATGTGCATCTCCTGTCATTAACACAAAAGGAAACTGAAGAGGCTGATCAACTCTTGTAAGGACCAGTTTGCAACACAGCCTGCAGCAGGTAATCCTCCAGCCCCAAAAATGTGCACAGACTAAGAAATCACACAGAATCAAAGAACACTAGGGATTGGAAGGGACGTCCAAAGATCATCCAGTCCAAACATTGTCCATCTTTCTCTTTCAGAGGAGGTGCCTGCTCCATCTGTAGCCACCCCAGAACAGGGCACACGTCTATTGCGAAAGTCACTGTTTCATATAGGAACTTCCAGAATGTTCTCATGAGTTCAGTTCCATCCCTGTAGCGGGAGAATGTTTTGTTTAATGGCTGAATAACACAGGCACACCATGAGATGCTGCCTGTCATCACTAGACACAGAAGCACTTCAGAGAAGGCAAAATAAATAGCTGATGTCACTGTAATCCCATCTGTAAATATTATAGGTCAAACTCTTCCAAGTCACAGTGGTGCAACCAGCTCCCTTTGAATAAAGTATAATAGGGAGTAATTTTCCTCATCTGATGGATAGACACAGCAGCTTTTACCAGGACAGGGTGGGGGCTGGCATTCAGCAGTTCCAAATTGGGAGGGGTATGCTGCAACTTCAGTGGTACAGGATGCTCCAGTATTCCACAAGGACCACGTAACTTCACATCAGTAGCTCAGGCTAAGAATGTTGGCACCATGACCACAGCCTTTGTGCGTGAGCTCAGGGAATGTGACAGCTTCAGCTGCAACTCCTCCATCTTTTAGGAACATCTTCCCAACACTTCCTTCCCACCAGCCTTAGAAAGAGGGAACAAGTTCATCCCCACGATCCGTTTCACACCTCACCACCACAGAAGGTTTTCCTGGTGATTGCTCAGACTGAGCGACACAATCACCTGCCTAATGAATCATCCCCTCCATGCCACTGCTCCCACTGAAGGACTACACAGGCAGCAGAGCTTTATCCTCAGACCACCTGAACCAGAAAGGTGAGCTTGAGCAATTACAGTCTTTGCTAGTCAAAGAGAAGTTCTATTGTTCCTGCCAGACAGCCACAGGCTCTTGCCAAAAGAGCTACTCAGTCTTGAAGTCCCAGAGAGGAAGAAATGTTTCTCAACTCCTTTTTCCAACCACTTCATGTCTCCTCCACATTCCACAACCAGGATTTCAACAGCTCCCTGGACCAGGTTAAGTCAGCCCAACCAATACTGCTTTTTTACTTTCCCTGGCAGGACATCGATCTTGACTTTCAAGGACTCTGTAGGACAGAAACATTCTTCTTTCTTGACCATCCAGATTCCCTTTTTGTCACCAATTTGAACCGCATTTTGCTGGCACTGTACAACACTTCACGGACAGCATCTACACAGTCACACCAAGTACGGGAGGACCAGAAGACTGCTGCTACTCAGAGCTGCTGGACCCAGGCTGCTTAGAATCATAGAATCATTACGGATTGGAAGGGACCTCAAAAGATCATCTGCTTCAATCCCCCAGCCACAGCAGGATCACCTAGACCAAGTCACACAGGAACACATCCAGGCAGGCCTTGAATATCTCCAGTGAAGGAGACTACACAACCTCCCTGGGCAGCCTGTTCCAGTGCTCTGTCATCCTCACTATGAAGAAGTTGCTTCTCAGGTTGATGTGGAACCTTCTATGTTCCAGCTCACAACCATTGCCCCTCGTCCTATCACTACATGACACCGAGAACAGCCCAGCTCCATCCTCCTGACACCCACCCCTCAAATATTTGTAGACATTAATGAGGTCACCCCTCAGTCTCCTCTTCTCCAAGCTAAAGAGACCCAGCTCCCTCAGCCTCTCCTCATTAGGGAGGTGCTCCATCTCCCTCATCATCCTCATTGNGGCACTCCGCTAGACACAGGCCTCCAACTAGACTCTGTCCCATTGACCACCACTCTCTGACTGCAGCCAGTTCACCATCCACCTCGCTACCCGAAAATCTAGGCCACACTGCCTCAGTTTGGCTGCAAGGATGCTGTGAGAGGCCGTGTCAAACGCCTTACTCAAGTCAAGATAGATGACATCCATGGCTCTGCCCTCATCCATCCACCTGGTTATGCCCTCATCAAAGGCTATCAGGTTGGTCAAGCATGACTTTCCCTTTGTGAAGCCATGCTGACTGTCCCTAATGACGCTCCTGTCCTTGATGTGCCCGGAGACAGACTCTAGAACAAATTGTTCCATCACCTTTCCTGGGATGGAGGTGAGGCTGACCAGTCTATAGTTACCTTCCTTCTTTCCTTTTTTAAAGATTGGGGTAACATTTGCTATCTTCCAGTCACTAGGCACCTCTCCTGTTCCGCAGGACCTAGCAAAGATGATGGGGATCGGCTTAGCGATGACTTCCGCCACCTCCCTTAGCACACGCGGGTGCATCCCATCTGGGCCCATGGATTTGTGTACATCCAGCCTGCTCAACTTATCCCTAACCCAGTCCTCATCAACTGAGGCAGCTTCTGCTTCCAGCTCTGGACAGGCTGTAAGGCAGAGAGTACATCCCCTTACCATATTAGTCAGGGAAGCACTTCAAAGACACCTTGAGAACAGCCGTTGCCTTAAGACCAGCCTTCATTTTAAGTCAGATTTATCCAGCAGCCTCCGTTTCTAGACTGTTCAAGCCAGAACACAGCCAATATTTAGGTAATGAGCCCTGCCGACTGGCAGCGGCAGCAAGAAAAGCTGCTCCCTCAGCAGACAGAGGCTGCCAGCCAAAGAGAAGCAGCCCTGTGAAAACCATCCCAAGAAAGCCCAGCCAGTTCCGTCAGCAGCACTGTGCACAATAACTGAGGGCTAAGACCCCACAGCACGTAGGCAGGCGTGCCCTGGTACGTTAGCCCTTGCCCTAGACCTCAGCTGCACCAGCCCTTTATCCAGGACCCTCCCAAGCTAACAGACTAGACTTCTCTGGCACTGACATCTGTGCAAAGGCCGGGGCTACTGCACAGCTGCAGCAGATCTCGTGAAATGGAACTGGCGCTAATGGGAATTAGGCTTTACTCCTCGCCCCCATTAAACCCATCTGATCCGATACCCAGAAGTGTGTTGGTAGCCAAGGTTCACCTCTAACTGTGTTGTACTAAAACAAACAAGACTACTGCTGCGAGTTCACAGAACCCACACTATTTAAAGGGAAAGTCGGCGAGGAACAGAGCAGATCACTTGAGGTTAATGCCTTTGCTGTAAAAGCAGCTGACTTTCCTGACACAACCTGGTCTCCTCATATTCTTTTATCAAGCAGCTCCTTATAAAAACCTTTAATAATTTCCTGAGCTAATGCTCATCTCCAAGAAAGATTTCAAGAAAAATCCAAAAGCTTTAAAAAAAAAAAAAATAGTCACTTGGCAGTGAAAGTTCCCTGGACAACTGTAGGATTTTTTCGCTTCGATTTGATTCATTCAGGTTGATCAGAGAGGCTGAACTAAAAACCTCCTGCTCATCCTGAAGCTGAGTCTGCTCTGGTGCCCACCATTATGGCCGGACAAGAAGCCCTAAGAACTCCTTTGCAAACATTTTCAGAGTGGATGTTTCTCCTCGAGTCCAGAAAATTACTCCAAGCTGATGCAGTGAGGGATGCAAAAGCAACAACACCCCTTCTGTTAGAGCAAACAATGAGAAACACACTTGTTATGGAGGCTTTTATCCTTCAGGGAGCACAAAGTGTCTTCCAGAGCTTTCTCGTAGTCTCAGAAAAACTGATGCTGGCAGGGAGCTTATTCTTCATAACCACAAACACAAGGCATGAAATCTGATCTTTCGTCAACATGAGATCAGTCCTCGTGGTCCCTCAGCTATTTCTGACCAGACCCTGCAAGATGATAGACCCTGACTTCACCAGGGCGCTTCTGGACTGAACATCTGACAGCCAGTCACATGCCCATTAGTTACCTGCCACTCCATCCACACCTTCAGTCTTCTGCAAACAGAAAACCCTGACAGATGTCTTCGATTCCTCCCGGCAGAGGGGGCATTGGCAGCCCTGCACTGTCTGGTGGAGAACCGTACAGCCATGCCGCTTGTGGTGTAGGTGGGGATGCAGTGTCATGGCTTTGGAAGTCACAGCAGTTTGGGCGCTGTGCTGTCATAGCACCGTTACATTGACCTGGAGGGGCTGCGCTAACAGAGCATCAGCGATTGGAAGCGACTGCGAACGATCATCCAGTCCAACTCCCCTGCCACAGCAGGATCCCCCAGATCCAGTAGCACAGGAACAAGGCCAGGCAGGTTTGAAACATCTCCAGAGAAGGAGATTCCACAACATCCCTGGGCACAAGCCTCCTTCCAGGGCTCTGTCATCCTCACTGGGAAGAAGGTCCTCCTCACATTGATGTGGAACCTCCTGTGTTCCAGCTCACATTTGCTGCCCCTTGCCCCACCCATTGGGTGCCCCTGAGCAGAACCTGGCTCCATCATCCTGACACCCACCCTTCTCCATATTTATCAACATTAATGGGGTGACCTTAGCAGGGTTTCACAGCACTTAGCCCTGCAGTTGAGAAACAGCCACAAGGCACTGAAGCCGCTTCCTTCACTCGCACGCACATCCGCAGGCAGGGACACTTGTCCTGCGTGGCTCCTGTCTCTACAGCCTACCCAGTTCACAGAGTCTACCTGTATGTCCCTGTCAAGGTAGTGGGGAAAACAATGCGGACAGCAGTTTGTCCACTTTCTGTTACAGCCTGCTCCAGCTTACAGCAGAGGAGCCTGCGGATGGGGAACTTGATTATTTATAGAGATATTAAGAGGAGTAGACAACAGTCTAGTTACTGGTGTCCTGCAAAAAACAGTCAGTACAACACAGAACACACAAAGACCAGCACTCCCCAGCCACACCAAGTGATTAGCTGTGAGACTGCTGGACGCACACGGCTTCCACTGTCTTCTCGTGACAGTCCTTAGCACAGATGCACTGTTCTACAGTTCCCTCCAGGTTCTTCCTTCAGTTTGACCTGTTTTCATAACTCAAAAAACCGAGATCAGTAGGTTCAGTACTGTGACTGCTGCTTCTTTGTGAGCCTTCTCCAAGGAGAAAGTCTCCGCTCACAAACAAAGCAACCAAAGCCCCACATATGGAAAATAACCCCGGGTTGATCATGCATCACCTGCACACATCACAGCAACTTAAAGCAGTATGATCTGTCCTACACACACTACAGCACCACATAGCCTCAGCTAAACACATAGATGGTGCTCCAGGGTTCTTACATGGCCACCAAACAGGAGTCTTGCCCTGTAGAATTGAGTGGGATTTGATTATCTATCCCTGGATGCATTTACAAGTCGCTTAGATGTGGTGTTACGGGATCTGGTTTAGGGATGACCTTGTAGAGTAGGGTTGATGGTTGGACTTGATGATCCCAAAGGTCTTTTCCAACCTGAATGATTCTGTGGAAGCAACAGCGTGGTCTTTGCTTGCCTTAGCCTGGGTTCTGTCACCTTTTCCAGATCAGAAACCTGGCTGCTAGGGTGTTTCATTAGGACAGTTACTTCAGATTACACAGCTATATTTTAGGGCGCATTTTGAACTGTAGCTCTTAAACATCACATTCCTTCTCCACAGCACAGCTCTGGAGAGCAAACACTTCATACTGGTTTGGCTGCCTGGCCTCCGGGTCAATGAGGAGACAGCACAGTTCCAGGCAGCTCCTCTCCCCTGGCATCCCTGCAGAGAAGCTTCCAGACAGTGTCAGAGAGAGGACGACCCAACTGGAGCCTGCTCCCTCCCGTGGGAGCTGCTTTTCAGCTAAACCCTTGCTGTTTGGCCTTGCCCTGATCCACCGTTCCCACCAAACTGCAGGTCGACCAGATGCAGGCCACAACCACAATGTTAATTCCTGCCTTGACACCAGCCCCTTCCCAAGGAGGTGCCTGATGCCCAAGGTTGGAACTACCCCAGGCCTACACAGCGGCCCCCAGCTGAGGATGGGATAGGCTCTGGCTGCCCACAATGAGCCCACAGTGCTTCCACTCCCTGCTCCTCACTGAATCTGACCCTCTGAACACAGACCATTTGCCTTTCACTTTACATTTCTTACCATATTAAGAGGTTCTTGGCAACCACAGTGGTTCAAGTAGAAAGGAATTGGTCCCCTGAGAGGGCTGTGTAATGATTTGCCTCGGACTGAGGAAGGAGAATTATTTTTTAACTGGATAATACAAGAAGCAAGCCTCCCATGTGCTAATTTGCTGGATTCAAGTGTATTTAGACTGGGTTAGAGGGGTGTTTGGACATTGGGTAATTAGCATAATCAGAGAAGACAGCTGTGAGATTGGAGTACTTTGATATTGATGATCTCACATGGATTTGGTCACTGAGACACTAGGAGAGAGCTAACATCAAAGCAGAGTAGCTGTTCTGACCTGGTGAAACAGACAAAGAGAAAAGTCATTTTCTATGCACCACCAAGGGTATCTTTGAAAACTGATAAACCACAGAACCACAGAACATTAGGGATTGGAACGGACCTCAAAAGATCATCCAGTCCCACCCTCCTGCCACAGCCCTAGATCCAGTTGTACAGCAATGTGGCCAGTCAGGTTTGAAATGCCTCCAGAGCAGGAGACTCCACAACCCCCCTGGCAGCTGCTTCCAGGGCTCTGTCACACTCACCGTGAACCACTCAGCTTTAAAAAGTGCTGGCCTGTATTTAACTGACAAACACAAGGCTTGGGAAACAGAGTGCATCTATCTGACACATGCACACCCTTGCTCTGCTGTTGCTGACATCAGATAGCTGGGGGGGTGGGGTGTCTTCCTGAGAGACATCCCACAAACTACAGAAGAGCTGTAGAATATGGACTGTGACCCCCTCCAGCTCTGACAGACTTGTCATTTCCCTCAAGCTCTCCCATCCATCAGGCACGTTCCTTCTAACATCTCACTCATTCGTATGAAGTTCCCTCCTTGAGGGAATTTCACTGCAACTCTGATGCTGCTTTAACTGCTGCTGGGTAGAGACAATGAGTTTTTACAGACAATTAGTCCTATCTGTAACCTCTTCATTTCATTGAACCCTTCTTTCTATTAAATGAGTGATTTCCTGACAGCACTGTACAACACTACTGAGGACCAGCCCTACCCCTAGGTGTGTGGAGAAGACTCTGGAGAGCTGTTTTGAAGAAGTCATTTACTGTTGTGTCAAGGAGAGACACAGTCACTTTTTGGTTGCTCCTGCCATAATAAGTGATTCAAGCAGTAAAACCTCTCCTCTCATATCCTTTAGGATGATAGTCAAGAAAGCAACTGAAACTGAACCAACTATCACCTGAAGCAGTTCTTGAAGTAGATCTGACCCGAGATTGGAAGCAAGATGCTGCTCTTTGCGGTCTCTGGATAACCACATTAACGAACCACCGTTAATGCCCAACAGCATCTCCAACACAGTCAAACCCTAACTACTCAGAAACCCTGTCAAATGAAAGTACACGCTCAAGTCCTGGGCACTAGCTCCTTTCTCAGGCCAAACTGCACAAATAAAACACCCAAACACTCAGATCAAAGTGCCCAGATCAAGTTGCATAAACCTCAGGAAAAGCTCTGCAGTCCTGGTTATTGACGCCAAGGGAGTCCCAGGCTTTGGTGTGGATTTTTCAGTCATCCTCAGAAAACAAATGAAGCATTGCATGGGAACATGTACAGCACCCCCGTGCATGCAGGGATGCGATTGACAGAGTAGCCTTGAGATAGGCAATAGCAATCTAGGGAATTCATCGCAGCTGATGGACAGCACGGTGACTCCCTGGGGTGGCAGACAGGAAGAAGCTCTGTGCTCCTGATAATGCCCAACACCTCTTAGAGGTTATCAAGAGAGCCTTTGGGTCTGGTTTCCCAGAGGATTCTTGATTTGGCTGCTGCAGGAAAAAAAAAGAGCACATTCAGGAGGTAGCAAATGTAGGGCAAGAACCATTCTCTGCTCTTTGGCCTGCACTCAGGGATATAGTACCCAGAGGCAGAACCTTGCTTGCAGACCCATCTGCTTTTCTCCTTGAAGAAAAGGTTTGGAAGAGCAGTTTTTTAGAGAAGCTTTGAGCTCCCTGCTGATCTCCATGCGAAACTAGAAAGAAGCATTCAAAGGTCCCTTTTATTTTCTTGCAGGAAGAGACCCTGCAAGGTCCAAGGCTGCACCGGCCCGGCTCAGCGCTTTTCTCCCCCTTTATGGGAGAGAGAGTTTCGTACCACAGAGGGAAACCCATATCACAGACTGAGACCCCCAGCTTCAGGGCAAGGACAAGGCTGGAACACTAAGCGCTCACTGACCAAGAAATGCCAAGCAGATGATACTTGGCCCTCTGCACTGTGCAGAACCCTTTGGCCAGCAGCATGACAAGACCACCCCATCTCTTCCTTCAGTGCTGAACCCATTGCTCCAGTTATTCACAAAAGGTAGGCAAGGAGAACCTCTCTCGATCTGCTAACCACCCCCTGTTGCTGTTAGCCTTCTTGGCCATCAAGTGCATCCTACACTTTCAGCATTTCAGCTTTACTTTCATTTGTCATTCAACTCTGTAACGAAGGAAAATCAAGATGGCCAACAGAGATTGATGCTTTTTTGCCCAAAATACCATACAAACCCAAAGGCCTTGCAGTCTGTAGAGGCAGAGCATGTAAAGACCAGGCAAGAAATGGCAACACTCTGTGCTGGGTTAGGAACTGGCTGGAGGGCCGAGCCCAGAGAGTGGTGGTGAATGGTGCCACATCCAGCTGGGGGCCGGTCACTAGCGGTGTCCCTCGGGGATCGGTACTGGGCCCCATCCTCTTTAACATCTTCATAGATGATCTGGATGAGGGCATTGAGTCAGTCNAGCACAAGCCCTGTGAGGAGAGGCTGAGGGAGCTGGGATTGTTTAGCCTTGAGAAGAAGAGGCTCAGGGGAGACCTTCTTGCTGTCTACAACTACCTGAGGGGTGGTTGTGGCCAGGAGGAGGTTGCTCTCTTCTCTCAGGCAGCCAGCACCAGAACAAAAGGACACAGTCACAAGTTGCGCCAGGGGAAATTTAGGCTTGAGGTGAGGAGAAAGTTCTTCACTGAGAGAGTCATTGGCCACTGGAATGGCCTGCCCAGGGAGGTGGTGGAGTCGCCAACTCTGGAGCTGTTCGAGGCACGATTGGACATGGCACTTGGTGCCATGGTCCACCCTTGAGCTCTGCGGTAACAGGTTGGACTTGATGATCTGTGAGGTCTCTTCCAACCTTGGTAATACTGTGATACTGTGAAAATGCATGAGGACAGAGGAGGCTGGAGTACAAGCTGCAGAGGCCAGAGAGCCCAGGCAAAACTATGAGTCACAAAGGATGGCAGCAGCTTTGAGCTCCTCTGCGTTCACTCCTGCCAGCGGGGTTTCTGTTGCCACCACAGCGGGTGCTGCCCACCAGCGTTGCTGCAGCCCAGCTCAGCCAGGTCCTGCCGAGAGCTCTGGCCACTGGAGACTTTTTGCTGATTTGAGCGCTTCTCTGAAGGACGACCGAGTTGGACCGAGAAATGAAGGTCCCCGGTTTCTCCCTCCTCCCCTGCAGCCCCCACAGTCGGGCAGAGGAACAAGGGGGTCTCCCCTCTTCCCCGGGCAAACCCCGCGCTGCTCTCGCTCGCCCTCCCGTGGCGGATCCCTGCAACGTCCCCGCAGGAGACCGGTGCCCCTCTGCCCCGAGGCGACGCCACCGACTGAACGGGAGAACAGCGTGAGCAAGACCCGCATAGATGCCCATCTCTGCGGTCTTTGATGGCCACCTCATGAAAACCAGCCACCCTACAGCCCAGAGACCAGTTACTCAACAAACAAGCCTACAATCACGGAAAAAGCCTTCTGCAGTTACTTGGTTGCCAGGCTCTTTAATCTCTGTGCCCTCTTGTGAGGGCAAAGGTGTCTTTAGAATGGCAACACAGCACACTTTGGACCAAGTGTCACTGCTCCAATTTCATTTAAAAGCAGATTTCATTCTAAGAGCAACATTTTTTGCAGTGATTTTTCATTCCAGCAGGTACATCAGCGATATTATGGCTCCCGTCTGGCCTTGAGCAATGCTACAGACTACTCCTGCCACAAAGAGGAGGCACACAAGGACAAGAGCACCTGACAGGCACAACCTCAGTGAGCCTGGGTCAGCTTCAACAGCACCCCTTTGGCTGCACTACAGTGGCATCGCTGTGGGTGCAAAAGTGATTGGGAACCAATCAAAACACTGCTATTCAATGTATTAAAATAATTCTTTACCCGCACAGCTGGACGTGAGGACAGGCTCACTGCATGGGGCAACTAACCAGGGACAGTGCAGATATCCATCTCTGAGCCTAACTGCTTTTGAGGCCGCTCAGTTCACCTCGCAGCGTGTGTGGACGCCTACAGAAGGCCAGGACTGATGACGACCACACCATGGCCAGCCTGGTGGCACACACGGGCACACCAAAAAAGCTTCTCACAGCTCAGCAGCGCTGCCTTTCTGATGGATGGCCAACGCCATTTCTACCTTGTACTCTCCAGAAAGAGCCCCAGACACTGAACTCCACCACTGGCAGAAGGGTGACAGCAGTTCAAAAACAGCCCCTAGAAAACAAGGGTTTCAGCATCATTTCTCTAGACTGCATTACCTCAGTCTCAGACAGATCACCATGCTCTGTGACTCTTTGGGGGACACAGTCTGGTTTAACAGCATTTCTGTTCATGTAGTCATGTTATGGTTAAGGTGCTGTGGAACGGTTTGCATGCCCACCAACACATCACCCTCCCTCTCCTTCAAACTACCGGTGAGACTCAACAGCAGACTCAGACTGAGCTGCACCACTCCTCAGCTTTGCTGCAATAAGAGCAAGAGAAGGATAATGAAACCGAGGTTCTTACCTTCCTCGCCTGACACCCACACATGCCTGTACCCTGCCCGTCTGCTCTGGACCGCAGCTGGCCAGGTGGATCACAGCGAGGCCACCCTGACTGCCCTGGGTTTTTATCTGACACTATTTTCATTGCAAGAAGCATGCAGACTCGTGCCGAGCACTCACAGTGCTCATCTGCTGACAGCATCCTGCTTCTGTACCCTCCAACAGTCAGAATACCAATAGACCCGTGATCGATCCAGCCTCAAGAACACACTGCGAGCACTTCATGACAGCAACTGTCATGTCAAATCCAAATGGCAGTCAAATCCAGCACCAAGCCAGAACATTCCAGAGCAATGGGATCTTCCTTAGTTTCCCTGTAAGCACTGCTCAGGTTCTCTAGGACAGAGCAGAGATTTACAGCCTGTGTGTTACAGCTAATCTGTATGTGGATAAAAAAAACAGACACCTCAAGGACAGAGCAAGGGAGGTGCACTATGGCATCCTCAGAACAAATTTAAGTAACACAGAAGAAAAAAAATTCAATAACTCTGTGTTCAGAAGACAACAGGACAAGCAGTAAATGAAAAAGGCACTAGGTTTCGAGAGGTTCGAGGTAAACACCAAGGGGAGAGTTCTCCAGCAGCACTGAGCTAGCCAGCGAGGGAGCTGGAAAGGAGCCCCTACAGGAAATGTTTTCTCTTTCCACTCTGACCAGAGCTCCAGGATGCAGTCTCCATCAGCCTGGGTTTGCAGCCCAGAGCTCTGGGATGCATTCTCCATCAGCCTGGAGTTTGTAGCAACTGACAAAACACGTAGTGGTCACTTTTTAAAAGCTGATAAATTAGAAAGGAGAAAAGTATCACTGAGCAGCAGTTAGTGATTCAGCAGGGCAGTTTCCTTCTGCAAGGGCTGGCTAACACTTCAATCTGGGAGACGGACCCCACACTGCATTAGCTTTGCTCCTTTGAAGATGGTACCTAACTCGGTAAAGTCACAGTGCAGGAATACAATCGAGTTATTTACACTGCACCCCCTCTTCTCAGCTCTTTGCTTAAGGCAGCTTTTGGGGCACATCTGAACCTGTCCATCTTCTGCCTTCAGCACAGATCATTCCGTGCACCATCAGCACACAGCAAACTAGGACTTGTCCCTGAAACAGGTCTGTTTCCAGGCTCACAGCCGCAGCTGCACTGGGCAGTGTTTTGTCTACTGCTGCAGATAAACACAAAGGCAGTGACCATCCATTAATGACCAGAAGCAGGTAGAGGAAACGTCAACAGCAGCACGCTCCAAGGGACTACATGGAACTTCCCAAACCAAAACGATTGGAATCACAAGAGTTTGCTGTAAAGGACAGGCAAGGGACAGAGAAGGAGAGGGCAGCAGTCACTCAGTCAAACCTTATCTGGACGCCATCATATCTGAACGCAGCATGGCCAACATTCATCGTGAATCACAGAACATCAGGGATTGGAAGGGACCTCCAAAGATCATCCTGTCCAACCCCCTCACCACAGCAAGATTCCCTGACATCCAGTCGCAAAACTTCACTGGGCATCATTCACCTGAACTTTTACAAACGCTGCCTCAACACACGGCACAAAGCCAATCAGCACACGAAGCTGCAGAGGGCTTTCATCTCAAGGGAAACATAAAAGATTTGAAAACTCCCAAGTCCCCTCCATTCTGTCCACAGCTTCCCAAGGAAGTAGGAACTTGTTCGATGAAAAAAACCAAATTCAGACCTTCACCTGCCACTCACCCACAGGTCCTTGAACCCAGCTCTTTCTCACTCAGCTGTTAGTGTTCAGGCACCTCTGTGCCTCCTGCTCTCAGGCAGCAAAGGCACCAAATCACCAAGAATACGGCTGCTCTGGCTGAAGTCCCGAGTGAGCGAGAGCTTGAAAACATTTGGAGTTCCCTTTCCAAACCAGTAGAACCCTTACAGGTTTGGAGAGCAGCTAAACCTTTGGAGGCTGCTCAAAATGAGCTAAACCTGAGATTTTCCAACTGCAAGGAACAGGCACAGCTGTTCCTCAAGATATTCAGTGATCAACAGGGTCTGATGAAACCACCACGAACAGTTGAAATATGCAGGATCTACTAGTTTTTGCTCTCTCCTGCTCTCCCCTCCCCATCCTCCTTTCCTTCACCTCCACAATCTCACAGATGTGCTGTGACTCTGCCACCCCCTCCATCCTTCGCACTGAGAGTTGCATTTGTGCTGGCGGCACACGGAAAAGCATTACTTCCACCCTGACACTAAGCTTTGCCGACTCTCATAATAGCAACTCTCACAGGTTTGGAGTTTGTTCCTTCAGTGAGAGTTTACTGCAAGGGTTTTCTTTCCAGAGCTGATGTACCCTTGGCTGCATCGGTGCCCATCTGCAGAAGCAACGCTGCGAGGGTCTGGAGCCACTTACAGCTTTATTTATGGTCTCGGGTTTTCAGTCACAATTAGACCAAGTGTTTGGGTTTGCAAGCGCCATCCAAACAGGCCCTTAGCTTGGAAGGCTCCAACTGTGTTCAGCTTTCCTTCGCTGAACCACCTTAGTGGTCGATCTTACACTTGTGAGAGCTGTGGAAGCCATCCAGCACATTAAACACTATCGAGTACTCACAAAGCCTGCAACAGGGGAGAGAAGGAAAACAATCGGTGCCAGAAACATTCCACCTCTGATGAAAGTAGCTTTTAACAGGCAGAGGTGTTCATTTCAACAAGCGTTTTCCAGCAATGTCTGTTCCTCTGCAAGACCGAAGATCAATATTGCATTGGGAAGGGTGCAAGGCTTTGAAAGTATGGAAACTGTTTGTGGTGTGTTGTAGTCATCAAGATTTTTAAATAAGAACCACTTGTGTCCTGTTGTTAGTACGAGAACACATACAGCACCACAACAGAGATAAAAGCTGAGCTGACGGTTCCGAAAACAGCACAACCAGTGCCAAAGCACAGCTGCAGTGGCGGCAGACTCACTGATCCACAGAACCAAGTGAGCTTTCTTCAGAACACAGTGGTTCGCAGAATCACTAAAATTTTATTTGTAAGTGTAAAAGAATTTTAAAATATTTGATGGTTCAGTGTTTAATACCCTGTTGTGTACATGTATGTAGTGTTTGTTGGTAACATGAATCAATTGTATAAAAAAAGAAAATGGGGGATTGTTATATGTGTTGTGGTGATTCATGCACTTTGTGTTTAGTGTTGTTGTATTGTTACTACGAAGTCCTCTTTGCTACGCCACTTTGGAAAGGCATCTTCCCAGACACCTCAGGAGACCAAAGGACCCTCACGCTCGAGGCATCTTCTCAGACACCTGAAGAGACCACGCCACAACAGGAAGGACCCTAACAACAATGAAAAGCCCGAGTTCATTAAGAACTGTCCAATGATGTGCCAGCTTCTTTCCACAGAGGACACCTAGCCCAGTGAGGAGCCGGCGTTGTTTTTCTAATTGACCAATGAAGGGCCATCCATGGGGTATAAAAGAGGGGACTTGAGCCATTTTCGGGGTGCAGGAAGGATGGTGTTTAACCCCCACCCCGTCCTTGCACCCACCGCTACCCCTAGACACCCTTAAGATCTCTTTCCTTGTTCTTATTTAGTAAATTGTAATTGGTTAAGAATAACCTGTTTGGGGTCAAATTACATATAACACTACAAAGCCACTATCTTTTTGGTAGCAGAAGGTGGGGATTCCACCAGGATGGCCTTTTCTGGTCAGGATTCGTAAAGATGCACGAGCAAGGTGCACTCTGAAGGGATGGAAGAAGGAACAGAGAGACTACAGACATGTCATCCAGCCAGGAAGTCAAACACATCAGCATGAGGCTGTAATTTAATTGGTTAAGAGCTTGCCCAAGCACCTTGGCCAGATTTTCCTTCCCTTTCCTGGATCAGCAACCACTGGCTGAATGACAGCTACATTCATGAGTGGCTAAAAGGCTTCCACCTCACTTGAGCCACGGGTCATTTAAAGACAACGGACCAGTCACAATCAGCCTGATTTCAGATTTGGGCAAATTCAGTTTCGGTAGCAGCTCCACTTTACTTCGAGGCTAATGTTTACAGCAATTTGATGTGCAGGAGAAAGAATAGAACGCCTAATCTCTTGCTAATTCTGTTTAAACACTCGCAAAAGCGAGCTGGGAGTTACGCTGCAGTGCTAAACTGTTAATTAGAATTAACCTTACATCTGGAATCTAAAGGTGCGGCAGATGAGCTTCTTCAAGGGAAATACGAGAATCACTTGACTTTCTCCGTCCCACACTTTCAAGTGACACGCTAGAGCAATCACTTTAAGGTTCTCAATTAGCAGCTTCTAATCTACAAATCATTTCCAAGAGGAAAAAAAATAGACAAACCGGCAGAACTTTTCCTGAAGAATTTCAGGTATGAGCAGCTCAGCCATCCCCCACCGCCGCTCTTCCTTGAGCAGCCCTAGCTCCCTCCACCCAAAAAGAAAAGGAAAATTCAAAAAAGGAAAGAGAACGAGCCCACGTCTCGGTATCTTACACAACCTTTCTGGAGCCCGAAACCAAAACAAGGTCTATTTCACGTTGCAGCTGCCTGTAAGCTCAGCACAACAAACTCGGCGGGGCACAGCCCTCCCCAAAACACTTCGGAACAGCTCGAAAGGGGCACTCACTGCCCGTTATGTTGACTCAAGCACTTGTTTAAAAACACATTTAAGGAAAATGTTTTCATTTCCACACATTGCATTAATTATAGCTCTGCAAATACCGCGAGCAGCCTGAGCTCAGCTATTAGCTGCAAACCTCAGCTCTTGGCTAGCGAAGTGGTTCTTGCTTATTGAGGCAGCCCATTCCTCCGGGTTCAGCATCACGGAGGCCGGAGCGGCTCGTTTCACGTCTCTTCACCGTTAAAAATAACGCGAAATCCGCCAGCCCAGGACGTCGCAAACGCGAAGCTCAGCGCAGCCTTACGGCTTCTCGAGAAAAGAATAGCATTAGCACAGCCCTGAGTGCCGGCCGAGCTCCGCGGAGACCCGCAGCGAGCCTCCACCTCGGGGCCGGGGCCTCGGGGGAAGGGCGGAGGGGCGGCGGTACCGCAGCCAGGAGCGGCCGAGGGGCGCCGCGGGTTCGCCCCGCAGAGGCTCCCTTACCGTGAGCGCAGAGAGCTTCTGCCCCGGCACCACGGGGAGCAGCTCCGGCAGTAGCAGCAGCAGCGACACCGGCACCCACATCCCGGGACACGGCGGCGGCTCCGGAAGGGAGAGCAGGGGCACGAACTCTGCTCGGCACGTCGGGTCCCTCCTCCGACGGCTTCGACTCCTTTTCAGTCGCTCCCGCTGGGAGGTCCCAACCCAGGTCCTCGGTTTTCCTTTTCCCCACCCCCTGAACCTCGGGGACTGCAACCCAGGGGAGAGGCGGCAGTTTCTCCCTCTTCCCCGTGTCCCTTCCTCGCTCCTGCAGAGTCAGCCCCGGCTCGGGGATGCTGCTCCTCAGCCTCTGCTGTGCCGGCACCCTCCTGCCTCACTGACGCTGCTGGGGGAACCCGCTGAACCCCGCCACCTCCCCTAGGGCTCTGTCCCTCCTCCTCGGACGAGCTCCTGCCCAGCCCTGGAGGTCTCTTTCTTTACCCACGCCTACCCCTCGACAGAGGCAGCGGGAGGCAAAGACGGGGAGGGAAGGGAGGACCCCTCCACCCCACCTCTGCGGGGGTCCGCGGGAGAGCACTGCAGAGTGCAACCTCCCCGCACCGCGCTTCCCCTTCTCGTCTTATCCTGCCCCCTTCCCAGCCCGGCCTCCGCTTTTCCCTCCCAGGCCCACAAATCCTCCCCCATTAACCCTCCGCGGCGCTCGGGGCAGGGGTGCAGAGCTGGATTGCTCCACCCGTAGGGCTCATCTGCCCCCACCCCACTCCTGAACAAGGTCCGACACCGGCAGGCGGAGCAGGGGCTCTGGTGCACCCCAACCCCATCCCGGTGCGCGACCCCTAGCTCAATGGGGAAGTTATCCCAGGGGATGCAGATCTCTGCAGGGCTGCCTCCACCTGTGCAGTAAATGCCAGGGGAAACCTTCATCCCGACAGCCTTGCAGTTCTCCAGACTAGGGACCCGAACAGATGTGTTTTAGTACTCCCTTACTGTGAGCAGCCAGAGCATCTCCCCAACTCGGCTACCTGAAACAAGTAAGAGGTCTGTCATACCTTCCCCAAGACCTGTGGCTCATTGCCACAGGTCAGTGATGCTGCCAAGGTTTGCTCTACTCTTAGGGGGAGCGTGTTTTTTGGAGAGGACCTGGGCATGAAAGGGCTTCAGGTGCGACGGGGCCAGATCTGACCGCCACAGCTTGTCACGCCCTCAGCCAGGGGTCGGGGTGGAGCTCTCTCCAGAGCAGTAGCTGCACACATGGTGAACCAAGGCCAAGAGAAGTAGATATTCACTACAGACAGACTTCCTTGCCCTGCTTGAGTCATCTGCTGACATTCCCCAAAGCCATAATGCTCACAGAACAAACTAGCTGCAGCTTCTCCAGGTCTCAGCTGAGCACCCAGAGTAGCAAGGGTTTAGAAAGCCCCTTTTTCAAAAAGCCCTAACTGAAGCAACTGTCTTCTTGACACCACATGTACGTGTGTGTGCACAGCCCATACATGGCCCATAATATCCCCTGGGCCCTTTATTTAGGAAAAAGAAGACAAAGCCATCTTATGGCACTACCCAGGCCAGAGCAAGCCTGAGACCCTTCACTGTACCCACCAGTCTCCAGCTACCTGCACCTCACACAGAGAGAGCAGGTTGTTATTTGCTGCAGCAGTCAGCACAGGGCATTTTGCCAGCGTGAGCATCATGGCCCTTTCCTCTCAGGTGGGAGGTGAAAAAACTTGGCCACATTGGTGTCTCTGAGAGCCAGAAGGCTTTTCTTCTTGTGACTGTGACCCCAGCCTTTTTCATACATCAGCTGTTGCTCAGTTTACTTAGTGCTCCCCTCCTCAAACCTCTCATTCCCATTGCTTTGTCAATGCAGTGAGGCTCACTTCTCCAGCACCAGCTTCCCAGTCCTCTACCATTGCCACAAGTGCCTTGCCAACTCCATAACCCTAGTGAAAGGAGTGCAGCCATCAACAGAAGACACAGATAGATTACTACCTACCTCTCTGGGGCACAACAACAAAGCAGCACAGCCAGCAGCACAGAAAGCAAATCAAACAATAAACCCACTCACTGTGGAGGTGACAGAAAGAAAACTGACCCAAAAACTAACACAAGACAGATGAACCACAGCCCATACTCCCACCCCGGCCACACAGAGGTGACTGCAGAAGACACCTGAGAAATGCATAACCCAGTGTCTCACCTGGTCCAGTTCATCCTGTCCTGCTGTCACCAGAGGCTCCAATTGCAACTCAGGAGCCACTCCAACAGTAAAAACAAACTCTCAACCCTTGCTGCAAACAGGTTGCTTTTATATGAGGGGTGGTCACTGAGGGCCCAGCTGCAGCCACTCAGGGCTATTAAGGCTGCTCGAGAGCATCTCCTGAGCCTGGTCTTCTTTCCTGCATGCCCTTCTTACAATAGAGGGGCCATCCTTCATGTTAAGGTCAGGTCAGGACAGGACTGGACTGGTCTGGTCTGTGCCCCACCACTAAGCGTCTGCTAGGTTGCAGTCAGCAGTGGAGCTAAAGGTTCTTCTTGGTGGCCAGCAAAGAGAGCAACCCAGTCCTGCCCTTGGCTGTGGTTGGAGGTACCTGACCAGCCTTGGTCCTTCTATCTGGCTGTGAGATTCATCCAGGTGTCAGCTTGAATTCTCAGCACTTAGAATCACAGGTTCATAGATTCATTCTGGCTAGAAAGGACCTCCAGGATCACCAAGTCCAGCCCTCATTCCCTAACCCCTAAACCATGGCTTCAAGGGCTCAAGCTACTCAGTTTTAAACGCATCTGGGGATGGGGATGCCACTGCCTCCCTGGGCAGCCTCTTCCTCTCTCAGTAAAGAACTTCCTAAGATCCAATCTAAACCTCCCCTGACATTATACCTGGAGACAGACTATGGCCAGGCTGCTTTAAATCCTGTGGACCATTGGCCATCTTGTATTGTTCCTATAAGGAGTTTGGAAATTCAGTGAGGAAAGAAGAGTTACCTGGCCCTACCAAGGCTACAGCAATAAATGCTTCCAGGCTGCAGTGCAGCGTTGTAGTGACGGGGATGGACTGCTAGACCCGTCCGTGTGAGCTGGCTAGGCTTTGCAGATGCTCAGGATTCTGCTTCTCATAGCAGGATCAGGTGGTGCTTGGCAGAGGGCAGTGCAGTTCCTAGAAAGACATTATTTTTCCTCTGTGGATTTCTGGCTCCCTCTGCCACAGATTTACAGAGCAGACCCTGTGCCCTCACCTGCTTTTCAAGTTTGCTGTGTCTCCAGCAGCAAATGCCTTCTGCGGCTTCACCTGGTGCACACCAAATTCTTGATTACATTTTGAAGTTGGGGAAAATAATGGGAAAGTCTATTAACAGCCCAGCAGACAGCTCCTGCAGCAGAGCATGAGGGATTGGAAGGGACCTTGACAGATCACCTAGTCCCATCCCCCTGCCACAGCAGGATCCCCTAGATCCAGTTGCACAGGAACATATCCAGGTGGGTTTGAAACCTCTCCAGAGAAGGAGACTCCACAGCCCGTGCCAGGGCTCTGGCACCCTCACTGGGAAGAAGGTCCTTCTCACATTGATTTGGAACCTCCTTTCTCGCAGCTCACACCTGCTGCCCCTTGTCCTATCACTGGCCTCCCTGAGCAGAGCTGGCTCCATCCTCTGACATCCGCCCTTCACATATTGATCAACATTCATGGGGTCACCTCTCAGGCTCCTTTTTCCCAGTTCAAGAGAGCCAGCTCCCTCAGCTGTTCCTCAGCAGGGAGATGCTCCCCTCCCTTCATTGACTTCGCGGCTCTGTGCTGGGCTGTCTCCAGCAGCTCTGCGTCCCTGTGATTTGCATGGACTACTCGCTGCCTTACAAAGAGCCATCATCAGCTCTTAGTGCCACCAGTTGGGGTTCTGTCCATCTGCTGCCTACTGAAGAAATTACCTGCAGCATGTTCTGGAGAAGGTGCTGGTGAGTCCCAAGGCTGCTCCAGACCCCTGTGGGCAGGTGCTGCTTGGCTGCTCTGGAGAACAGCTGACACTGCTCTGCTGTCTCCGAGTGAGTCCAGGGACCAGGAGCTGCAGGGCTTTGCCAGGCTGGTCCTTGTCACTTGCACTTCCCCCTAGGCTGAGCTGGCCATGACCTGCTGGCTCTGGGGCATGTGGAGGTGCAGGCGAGAATGGGTGGCAAGGAGACGAGTACACAGCCAGAGCTGAGCGCAAAGACACCTCAAACGATTGAACAACGACCTGTCTGCTTAGACAAACAACCTGCCAGAGCCATCGTGGCACAGGGCTGACATTAGACCAAGAGGTCACATCTCAGAGCTGGAGGAAACCTCCCTTAAGCCCAGCGGTTTGAACCCTCTGACAGGCTACGTAAACACTAGTACACGAGGTGCTTGAAATCCTGTGTCTCAGCAAAGGTTTGTGCAGGTCCCATGGCTGGTATTTACTTCTGCGGGGTGGCTGAGGCTGGAGGAGGATTCCTGCTTTTGAAGCATAAACATTGGCTCGCTTGAGAGACAGAGATGTGACTTACGCTGAATGTTTTGCAAATTGTTGTGTTCCACAGGGAGAGCGAAGTATTTCACGCTGGAAGAGGTACAGAAGGAAGAGGGAAAGAGAATCCATTCCTTTCACAACTGCTGTTATAAGCAGGAACGCAAAGCCCTATTCGTAGTTGGCACCTCATCACCCTGAGGTCACTGACCCTTCCTGAGCCCTTGAGAAGAGCCTGTCAGACGCTCTCCAGCAAAATGTGACAAAGGCTGCGCTTGAGTCGGGGCTCAGCAGCCTTTGGAGAACCACGCACTGGGCACAGGCACCCCTGGCGCAGCAAACTCCTGCTCGGGAGAGACTTGTTTGGCCCCAACCAGTTCTGCTGCCGAACACCTGGCAGAGTTCCAGCCTCCAGGCTGGCCAGCAGCTGGCATTTGGATCAGAGAAGCACAGAATCCTTTAGGTTGGAAAAGACCGTTCAGATCATTGGGTCTAACCATCAGATCAGTCTGCCAATCCACAGCTAAACCCTGTCCTTAGCCCCACATCTACAGGATTTCTGAGCACGTTCAGGGATGAGGACTCCACCACTGCCCTGGGCAGCCTGTCCCAGGCCATGATGACCCTTCCCATGAAGAACATTTTCCTAAACTTCCACTGACACAACATGGGGCTGTTTCCTCTTGTCCTGTCGCTTGTCACTGGTGAGGACAGACCACACCCTACCTCTCTATGCCCTTTCTTCAGGCGGCTGTGGACAGCAATGAGGGCTCCTCTCAGCCTCCTTTTCTCTAGACTAAATAGTTGGAGCTGGTGTCCAGTGGGGCAGGAGACCCTTTGGTGCCGCCTGACTGACACCTGGGTCTCCCACTCCCCATCCCAACCACCACTTCATCCAGCTGCTCTGTAACAGCTCCAGCAGCTCCAGAACCAGCAGGACTGAGGATACTTTTCACTAGGGCAGGGACTCAGGTTCGGGGCAGCTGGTCTGAGCAGAGTGGGGCCACATACCCCTGTGTCGCAGACGCCAGCTGAGGGAGCCGGGCGAATGTGGAGCCCCAGGCTGGTTTCTCGGGGTGAACTTTTGCTGCTGTTCTCTCTCAGCAATAAACGAGCCCCACAGTTCTGCTGGCAACAGCCGCTCGCACTGCCAGGATGTGTTATTTCATCCTCAAAACCTCTGTGCTGCCAGGAGCGGCACCACCCCTCGGGGGTTTATTGATATAAAAATTCCAGCAGAGTTGCACTTGCAGGCTGCTCCCAGTGCACTCTGCCTGTGAGAAAGGGTGCTTGAGAGCTCCTGGCATCAACAGACCAGGGCTTTACTGAAATGTGGGATAAACAGTAAAAACAAGTCAGGCCAACAAAGTCGGTGCCTAAGCAAATATCAGAGGGTGCTTTGTTAGGCTGGGGCCGGCATAGGAGTTGGGGAAGAAAAACAAACAGCAGGGTTTGTGCTGCTCCTTTGAGCTCTGCCTGTGGGCAGCTCCATTAACTGCAATAAGAATCTAAATGTCATCTAGAAAAAATACCCACCCGAACCATGGGCTGTCCCTCATTCCTGTAAATCGGATTGACTTCAGCCGCATTCCTCCAGCGTAACGCAGAGCGGGATTTGGCCAAACCTATTGGCACTGCTCTTTTGCCCGCAGGTTTCACATACTTCATGTGCAGATGTCCAACTGAATATCAGAGAGCTGACAGGGTGCTACCCTGGCAGTTAGCACTGGTCACCGAGGCCACACTTGCTGTTGTTTGTCTCAGCACTAGAAACTACACAGAATCACTGAACAGGAGGGGTTGGAAGGGACCTTGAAAGATCACCCAGTCCCATCCCCTGCCACAACAAGATCCCCTTGATCCAGTCCAGGAGGGTTTGAAACATCTCCAGAGAAGGAGACTCCACAACCCCCCCGGAGAGCCCGTGCCAGGGCTCTGGCACCCTCACTGGGAAGAAGGTCCTTCTCACACTGATGGGGAACCTCCTCTGCTCCAGCTCACACCCGCTGCCCCTTGTGCTATCACTGGGTGCCCCTGAGCAGAGCCTGGCTCCATCCTCCTGACATCCACCCTTCACATATTGATCAATGTCCATGGGGTCACCCTCAGGCTCCCATTTCCCAGCTCCATCAGCCTTTCCTCAGCAGCGAGACGCTCCCCTCCCTCCATCATCCCTGTGGCTCTGTGTTGGGCTCTCTCCAGCAGCTCTGTGTCCTTCTGGAACTGAGGGGCCCACAACTGGACACAAGATGTCAGATGTGGTCTCATCAGGGCAGAGTAGAGGGGGAGGAGAACGTCTCTCCATCTGCTGACCCCCCTACACTTCTGATCCACCCCAGGATGCCATAGAGGAAAAATGTGCAGAGATGGTCTGAACAGAGCTGCAGAGGGCAGGTCTGGGTCTCCAGGTTTCATTACACCAGGTCTGGACTATACAGCTGTCCCTGGGCAGTGTGGGTAGCTCACTGGCACTGGAGTGCCTGAGAAACCATGTTTGCCCCATGTTCCAGTGCCTGATCCACATTAGCAAGATGGCTCCAGAGAGCAAACTTGTCCTCAGAGACAGGGTAGTGCCCAGACATACTGGCTGTCCCTGACCTATCATCTGTGCCCCAGATCACAAAACTTCTCCTGTTTCCTTCCTGGGAAGCTCTGATCTGCTGCTTTTTTCCTGACCGTGCCTTTCTCTGGTGAGGAAGCAGGAGTTGGCTCTTCTCACAATCACTCAGGTTGGAAAAGACCCCTGGGATTATTGAGTCCAACCATCAATCCTCTACAAGGTCACTGTAAACCAGATCCCCGAACACCATATTTCAGCAACTTTTAAACTCATCCAGGGATGGGGACTCAGCCCCCACCCTGGGCAGCCTGTCCCAGGGCCTGACCACTCTCTCCAGTAAGAATCTCTTCCTGATGGCCAGTCTGACCCTCCCCTTGTTGGAGCTGGAAGCCCTTCCCTCAGCTTCTGTCACTACTAACCTGTGAGAAGAGCCCAGCACCAACATCTCTGCAGGGTCCTTTCAGAGAGCTGTAAAGAGCGATGAGGGCTCCCCTCAGCCTCCTCTTCATCAAACTAAACAGCCCCAATTTTCTCCCCATCAGATTGATTTTCCAGGCCCTTCTCCAGCTCCATTGCCCTCCTCGCTCCAGCCCCTCAATGTCTCCCTTGTGCTGAGGTGCCCAACACTGCGCTGCCTCACTGCTGCACGTACCTCTGCAAACACCACCCTAGTTAGTGTTCAGAAACCCCATGCGGCATGTGGGGTAGAAGTGCACGCAGCCTGCAAGTGCTGGGAAAGGTATGTCCCACTTGGCACGGGGTTCAGCCATCCCAGTTGGCAGGAGAGCAGAAGGTCCTTTTTCTTCTCAAAGATGAAATCTGTGTGTCTGCCAACCCCCTGTAATTGCAAGCCCCAAGGAGAGTCTACTGCAGTGTAACTGGAGCTCTCCAGGCTCCGGCATCTCGCGTATCCATTGCCGCTTAGTGCTGGAGCACCAGGCCAAGACGGGGACTGCCTTCGTGGGAAGGCCTCGTTCATTAATAAAATATGGATCTCATTCGTCCTCCAGTATCAGTCGCAGCTGGCTGATTCTTTCTCTGTCCTGCAGTCCAGAGCTGCAGTCCAATGCTCCCGGGGAGTATCCTGTCTCTCCTGCATCTCTGACTGGGTTTAACTCTGCACCAGGGAACACAGCCATCCTCTCCCGTTCTGTGTGGCTCATTCCCACTCGCAAACAATGAAGACTGTTTCTGAACAGCCTCTTGCAGTCACTGTGGGCCGAACTAAGACTGAGATTCTCAGACATTGCCATAGATGTCCATGACCACTGGAATCTCAATCACCCCTGACTGTACAGTCCCACTACAGCCAGTGGCAGGGCGTCCCTGCGTCAGTGACATTTCAGGGTGCTCCGGCCGGAGCCGCAGCAGCAGCTGCAGGCTGGATCTGCCATCAGCACAAAGCTGTCAGAGCCTGCTGAGAAGCTGTTGGATGCTCAGATGGTGGCCAGTGCTGTCCTGGCTGCACCACACAAAAGCTGGCTTTGAACTGGAGAGCTGGTTACAGAGATGGACAGGCTGTGTCTGGAAAGAGGGTCACCAGCTAATGCCAGAGAGCTCCAGCTTTCACAGGGCCCTAAGGAGGAGTCTCCAGAGGCTCAGATAACGCAGACAGTTCCTGCCTTGCACGCACTGGCCCTTCTCCATCCCTCCCACTGTCAGGGACAGATCCTCTGCTGGAAGACAGGTCTTTTCCTGCCAGTGACTATACTGTTATCACAGGAGATTAAAAAAGAGAGAGATTATGAAGAAGGTTTTGCAGGAGCCTTCTGGTCCTCAGGAGGAACCGGTGCATCTGGGGAAGGGCTTCGATCTCACTAGGGTCTTGCACAATGCTGCCAGAGCAGTGACTGCTGCAGATGCTGGGATTGTTTAGTTTTTCGCTTTGTGGGAGGGAACACCGTAGAATAAAGCATTTCTAGAAGGTGAAGGAGAGAGCAGCATGGCAGCTCTTGCAAAACCACCAGGCTTCACAAAGCCCCGCACACAGGGACCTTAGCTCAGCCTCTGGTCTTTAGCTTTTCTCTCAGAGCTAAAGGAGAGTAAAGTGAGAAAGAAAAAGAGCTGAGAGTGAGCATAGATTCCTTCCCCAAATGTCACCTCTGATAAGACACAGAACCTGTTCAGTGGTGTAGCGGGTTGGGGATTCTCCACCAATTTCAGCAAGTAAGGTCTCGATGACATCTCGGACAAATTTGCCAGACAATGAATGGCTTAGGATACTGGATAAAAGTTTATTAACCTAACTGTATACAGACAAAAAAAAAAAAGAAACAAAAAAAAAAATAAAACATATAAAAACCAGCAAGTTGGTGCACTCAAACCTAGAAACTGCGTCAAACATGCCATTACACTATCTGAGGAAAATACCATGGGAAGTTACTATCGTTTGGGCCTTGGGTCACGACAGAGATCTGGGCAACAACAACAGCATGCAAACCGGAGACGAGTTCCACCACCCTCTCCCTTAACGCCCCAATTGCACCCCGGTGCGGGCAGCATGCATTTCAACAAGACCCTGTCTCTGTCCT
>VXBP01002061.1:0-19294 GCA_013400115.1 Rhinopomastus cyanomelas | reverse complement strand
CCCGCCACCGTCCCGAGAACGGACGGGGCGGGGGAGCGGGGGGCGCTCGGCTGAGAAGCCGCAGCCCAAGAGGGCCTGCAGCACACACGAGCGGGCTACATACTTCCTGCTTCTTCTTCTTTTTTTTCACTTCCTTACTTTTTCAAAGCAAACCACCCGCTCTGCTTTTTCATAGGCTCACCCAACACGGACATCCGGGGCAGGTCCAGGACCAGGGACACCTTCCCCCAGGACAAGTCCCCTGCGGGGGAGGGGTCCTCCAAAACAAAACAACTCCTTTTTCTTTTCTTCTTCATGAAAGCAGAACTGCTGTACGTTTGAAAACGCTAGCAATTTTCAAACCACAACAAGTGGGCAGCAGATGCTGCCTCTGGCCTCAACTGTGCTGCCAAAGCACCTCACGGCTGGTAGGACTGGAGCTCCTGATGCAGCCTCCCTTGCTGAGCACCAACGCCTCATGGCTGGTAGGATTGGAGCTCCTGACACAGCCTCCCTTGCTGAGTACACACCACAGCTCTCACCTCTGTGCTGTCTCTGGTGTAAGATGACACATTTGGTCCCCCGTGCAGCTCTTCTGAACGCTTGTTTGAGCCTCTCTCCGGCACCCAGGTAATGCCATCCACAGGTTATTCATGGCCACAGACTCTCCAAGCCTCTAGTGCTCTCAGCCTGGGCTGCAGTTAGCCAGCAGGGCTGAGAAATACAGTGATATCACATAAATCTTATTTCCCTACAAACAACTTCAACAACTTGCGTTCAATAAGCCAGAAGTGCAGGGAAACAGTCCTCCTGTGTTTGCCACTTGCCTCTCGGAGGTCTCTGCGAGCACTGACTTACAGTTTATTGCCAACCACGTTGGCACCGGGACTCAATGTTATTTCACATCAGAAGGGTTTGGCAGATTCTGAAAACATTTGGGTTTGGTCTGATGCGACTTTTGCATCTTTTTGGGGGCTGTTGGCCTTGTGTTTTTGTTCCTTTGTACGAGAACTGCCAGCTACATCCCTGCTTTCATCTTCCCTAACCACTTGCCTCCATCATTTGTGAAAGGATTAATGTTCTTCTCCTGCTGCCAAATGGTTTTCCTTCTTTAAAACGTAACCAGGAAGTACTTCTCTGGCCTTCGCAGGGGCAGAAAAGGTGGGTTAGGGGTGGCTAGAGCCTAAGATGCACCACTAATTCTGACCATTTAAAAACTTTAAGGACAGGCAAGCTAAGGTGTCATTTGGTTTGTGTTTGGAATCAATCACAGACAGGATCCAAAACCTTGCAAGGAGCTTTTCTGCATCCTTTGGTTGTTCAGAACAGGCAGATCTTTCACTGTCAGCTCCTGTGTCGCTTCATAGAATTGCAGAATCGCCCTGGCTAGAAAGGACCTCCAGGAGCATCAAGTCCAGCTCTCAGCCCAACAGCTCCCTAACCTCTAGACCATGGCCTCAAGTGCTCAAGCAACATGAGTTTTAAACTCCTGCAGGGATGGAGACTCCAGCACCTTCCTGGGCAGCCTCTTCCAGTGCCAGTGCTTTCTCTCAGCAAAGAACTTCTTCCTCAGATCCAATCTAAACCTCCCCTGATGCAACTGAAGACCGTTTCCCCTCATCCTATCAGTAGGAATTCGGGAGAAGAGCCCAGCAACAGCCTTGCTACAACCTCCTTTGAGGGAGCTCCTGTAGAGAGCAAGAAGCTCTCCTCTCAGACTCAATAGAGTTCCCTAGTCTCAATAATCCCAGTTCCCTCAGCTGCTCTCCACAGGGCCTGTTCTCCAGCCCTTTCCCCAGCCCCATCTCCCTTACCTGGTCCCACTCCAGTCCCCCAATGTCCTTCTGATCCTGTGGCGCTCAAATTCATGAGGGTTCCCACCACAAAGAAAAGCTGCAGAGAGCTTGTCCTGACAAATGAGCCTCCAGCAGGAAGCAGAGTTAAGGGCAGCGATGGCCAGTCAGGGTAAGTAGCATGTTAATTGCACTCCATTAGGACGTGGCGTGGATGTGTGCGACAACTACAGCCTCGGACTTCTTGCAATTATCCCTTCAGTATCGAGCCCCTGCTCCCCAGACCAAAGCCCTGCCACAAGACAATCATTTTCAGCATGAAAACAGGGATCTTTGATGAAGGTTGAAGTCAAACACAAAGTATAGCACGAGAGGAGCTTTCTTTCAGGGAATGGCCATCAGCACCAGTGTCAGCGCTGGAACAGGTGTTTCTTGGTCACTGCTTTTACAGACAGAACCATCTCAGCTTTGACAGGATCTGCAGCCCCGTGCTTTCTTGTGGAAATCCATCACAAAGGTTCTGCTGGCCAGAGCTGGCCAAGTCAGCCACTGTTGCCAGAAGCACAAACACCTCTGTCCTATAAAATACCTCCTCTTTAGCAATAAAGCTGACAGCTGTGGCCACTCTGAAATGACTTTGTTTGGTTGTTTGATCATTTTAAACCAAGAAATTTCATGGAGTCAAGAAGTTCCCAGCAAAACGTTGGATTTGATCAAAAAGCCTCTTCCAGAGGAAGGGCTTCCATGAGCAGTTCCACAGCAGACTCCAGACTGTCCAATAAAAACTCTGCTTAGTAAAAGCCATCTGCAGCTCCTTATCACTGCTCCTCACACATCCTTGGTGCTTGGCAGTTCCCTCCAGTGGCCACTGGTTTCCAGCAGAAGCCCGGTGGTTAAAGTATCAGCCCAGTAACCAGGACTCTGCTTCTTTCCGCCCATCGTGTGTCTCATGTTGCAGGGCTGAGCCTGCCACGACCACAGGGCAGCTCATTTTGCCCATCTGATAAGAGGATCCTGTGTCTGATGGCCAGGTGTGTTGTTGGAACCCAGCACTTAGTGTTTGCAAAGAGCTGGTCTGGGGCTTCAACACAAACCCTGCTGAAGGGCAAAGTTTCACCACACAGCTACAGCAGAGACTCGTAGAACCATGCTGAATGCCTCTGCAGCCCAAAAAGCTTTTCTCAGGGGAACTGCTGGCTAAATGCACTTAAGAAACCTGGAAAGCTCTGATCCTACCCTGTGCTGTGACTCACAGCCCTCTCACTTGTGCTAGGACCTGCTGATGGGACCACACTGCACTTAGCAGCACAGTGAGCTGAGTGGTGGTGGTGAGGGGAGACTGGTTTTTAACTGCCTGAGTCTCCTGATCTGCTTTCAGCACCTTCCACAAAAGATCCAGAGTGGAACAAGTGGCAGGGCAGGGAGCTGCAGAACACAGGCACAGACAAGGCAGCAAGACAGGCATTGTCAGGGGCTGCCCAGGGGGGCTGTGGAGTCTCCTTCTCTGGAGACAGTTCAAACCCACCTGGAGTGTTCCTGTGAAAGTGGATCTAGGGGATCCTGCTGTGCCAGGGGGATTGGACTGATCTTTCAAGGTCCCTTTCAATCCCTGATGCTCTGTGATTCCAATCCGTAACATTCTGTATCTTCATTAGAAAGCCTGTGCTTGTTCCCGCCCTTGAGGCTGCATCTGAAATGCTTTTCCAACTACTTTTTCACTCTTTCTACACACAAAGCAGCTTTAGCTGCTCTCAGATGGAACTCTCCCATGGCTGTGGTGCTGCAGGTATCCTAGGGAAGAGAAGGGGGCAAGCTGCAGCGCTGCAGACATGAGGAAGCCACATCTGGGACAGGAGGTTCAGACCACAGCAGGGCACTTTGCTTAGCAGAGAATGTCTTTGTGAGCCCTGTGAATCCCACAAAGAGAAGAGCCAGCCTTCAAACTAATTCTCCCCACACATGCTGCCGCTAGTCCAAAACACATGCACCAGGAACATACTGTGAGAACAGTCGAAAGCAGACTCCTGGTGAGATGGCCCTTATTGTGTCAGGCTGGTGACAGAGCTTCAGATGGGAGGACCTGGGCTGCCTGCCTGTTGGCTACAGGCCATTTAGAAGATGCTCCTCCAGAGATTCAGAAACAATTTGTCTTGCTGCTGAGAATCCGAAGGGAGGGACCTTACCTTCCCGTTTCCAGAGTTCCAGTTTGTATAGATAATTTTTTAAATATGTATTTAAAATTTGTCTTTGAATTTGGCCACCTGGCCATGTTTCTGAAGAGGTGACTGCAGGGTGAGAAAAGGCTGAGGGAGCTGGGTCTCTTGAGCCAGGAGAAAAGGAGCCTGAGGTGTGACCCCATGGATGTTGATCAATATGTGAAAGGTGAGTGTCAGGAGGATGGAGCCAGGCTCTGCTCAGGGGCACTCAGTGACAGGACAAGGGGCAGCGGGTGTGAGCTGGAGCAGAGGAGGTTCCACATCAGTGTGAGAAGGACCTTCTTCCCAGTGAGGGTACCAGAGCCCTGGCAGGGGCTGCCCAGGGGGGTTGTGGAGTCTCCTTCTCTGGAGATGTTTCAAACCCGCCTAGACTGTTCCTGTGTGACTGCATCTAGGGGATCCTGCTGTGGCAGGGGGATGGGACTGGATGGTCTTTTGAGGTCACTTCCAACATCTAATGCTCTGTGACTGTGTGACTCTGTGTTTTAGAGGCTCTGCCCCATTGCCTGCCTCTCAGAAGCACTTCCTTAGAGCTTTCTGATGCAGCCAAAGGCTGGTACAGCAGCAGCGTGAGGCAGTTCTCTTGTTGCTGGTCCTATTGCCCCAACAAAAAGAAAACAAACCCCCAAAACTCAACACCCCCCCCAAGCCCAAAATTTACAAGTGTCAAACTCTCCATCATCACTACAGGACATCAGTGACCAGGGGGTGCATCCTTCTTGGGAAGGGGGGTGCTCTCCCTGGACAACAGACCTAGTCATCCTGAGCGCTTGTGATTGGCTCTACAAGTTATTTTGACACCTGCCAAGCGAGAAACTGGAACACCGAGGGGAGAAAAGGAACCTGTTCCAGCAACCAGAACAAGAATGAAAAGGCTGTGAGTTCCCTCTTTGCCACCGCAGAGCCCTGGGTTGTCATCTCTTAGCAAACCAGCACGGAAATCCTCCTGAAAGCAGAGCTTTGTCTTATCAAGTGTGATAACATCTGACAAACCACACAGATCACGACAGAGGAGCGGGTCATTGACCTCTTAGCCTCTGCCATCATTTAACCCCCGGCCAGGAAAGATGTCCACAGACAGGTCCGTTGGGAAAGAGGCAACAAGGTCACCACCTCCCCATTTCCTCTGCTGCTATCTCTACAGCAGCCGCTTCTCCAGGCTTGACTTCTTGGTGAGTAATGGAGGTGTTGAAAGTTCAGCCAGTGCTTAAGTGCTCTGCTGGAGTGGGGCCAGCGTGAGCAGCACCTGGCAAGGGCTAGTCCTGGGCAAAGAAGGGGCTGGCTCAGAGTCACTGCCTGTACCTCTCCAGGAGGCTGAGAAGGCAACCACTATGTGCTTTGAGCTTTGTGTTTAAAGAGAGGAGAAAACACTGAGGTTCTGCACAAGACATAAACGCAACCAGATGAAACAAAACAGGCTGACAAGACAGGAAGTACCGGACAGAAATCAGAAGAAAGGAGAGCATGAGATAGGACCAAAGATAGAAGGAGCGCGAGGACTGCCACAGACACAGCAGACCTTGAGCTAACCAAAAGAAAGCAGGATCCCCACCCTCTATAGTAATGATGCCAGAAGGACAAACTGCTAAGCTTTGTGCTCGTGAGACCTCAAACCTGCTCAGGGAACTGGTCCCTGGATGTAGACCTTGATGTGAAACAGCACCACCAGTCAGAAGCCAAATCCCTGTGTTGACTCTAGTCCGTCTCTGTGAGCACCTACAGAGCTGCTGAAGCCTAATAACATCTAATAACTGCGATGAGAGATCAGGGTCCTGCCGGCGAGGGAAGACAATCAGCCACACAATATGAGTGATAAGGATTGCTTCGTTTATTCAGCCCGAATAGCTCACTTATATACGGTTACAGTTAATTATGCCTACTAGTCACTTAATAATTGGCTAAGCCTAAAAGATCATATTTTCATATCGCCTCCTACTTGCGGTTACAGCTCCCAGATACTTTCTCATATCTCAATCCAAGTTACCGAAACTGCTCAAGGGCGAAGCGACCTCGAGTCTTGCAGATAGCAACGTCCATCCTGTTTACCTTGTTACATTTTGCTTTCACACAGCTGCTCCAGAGAATCGTGGCCTTTGTTCTCCAGCCATTCTGCAACACTCTTGCATGCCGTGATCTTGCAGTTCATAGTGCAAATGGACTACAAGTCATTCTGTCATGCCACAAGCAGAAAGATGATGTTAAAAGAGCGTGATAAAGTCAGAAAGTAAAAAAACCAAGAGTTGTGAGAAAACACCTTAGTGCTCGGTCCTTTAATACATGTGTTAAGATGGAATGTTTTAGTTCTGTGCCTGCACAGGGTTTTTCCATCCAGTGCAAAGAACGAGTGGTTCTTATTTACTTAACAGCTCTTTCAGCGGTGGTTTTGTTTCCCACTGTGTCTATACTTTATGTTCTCTTAGGCTTTTCTGTGTGCTTGTAGCTCTGGGACATGCAATTATTTCACAAACACTACTTAGCGTGTCTTCAGAGTGTCCCTGAGGCACGCCCATGCATATTGCACGCCCTTCTCCACATGCAGGGACATGCGACTTGCACAGAGCAGGGTCAGAAGCGCTCCCTGATTTGGGGCAGCTTTGCGCCCCGTGTGTATCGTGCAGCATTCCCAACGTGTGGCAGCTCCAGCTGATGTGCAGGGTTGTTGGCAACACACAGATCTGTGTCTCCAGTAACTCTTAAGGAGGTGCACAGTGTCTAATTGATCTTGGAGCCACAGAATATTGGTGGGAAAAGGCCTTTAAGAGCATCAATGCTTTTAACCCCGTGCTGCCAGGTCACCACTAAACCATATCCCAGTACAACCGTAAGGCCGGTCAGTCTGAACGCCCCCTTTGCCCTGCAGTCATGTCAGCTAGTGACAGACAATCCATTTTAGGGTTTATTTTGTTTAATACTGCTGCGCTGAAGGATTTCTGTAGCTGCCGTTGACTCTGTTGGGTCTACACAGAGGGTAGCACCACTCAAGCAAGGCAAGAGACTGTTAGCAGAGACATCCTGACAGACGCTAAGAAAGTTCAGAGTAAAGAAAATAGGTCAAGTCACAACCAAGGTTTAAGGAGCTAAGTGTCCGAAAGACCAAGTTTAGGTTCTGAGGTGCAGACCTCCAGTTCTGTGGCAAAAGGGGTCAAAAGCATCACCCTAAGAGGAAGCAGAGAAAATCTTAAGCGCAGAACTTTTAGGAAAGCTTATTCTACTGTGTGACCTCTGGCACGCTTTGACAAAACGTTCTACCTGCTTCTCATTTTACCATGTTTGGGGAAATAGCATTATGGATAATTTGTTTGTTTGTAAACATCCTTACAACTTACCCTAAACCTGTAGGATCTTGAACTTTGGCTAAGCACTCGGCTCTAGGCGCCAAAAATCTCCATCAAAGGTAAAAGCAAGGGACCACATGAAAACTCACACTAACAGAGTTAGTAAATTGGGATGCAGCAAGCTGTGCTCCAACAATATTGCTAAAAGGGGGTTTTCCGTGGAACTGGAAGGCTTCCTTAACGTCTGTGTAGACAAAAACTATAGCACTTACTCAAACACGCTGGTAGCTAACAATGCGGGCAAAGGAAGCCCTTAAAAGTGCCCGCAGCATTAATTTACATTTGGAGGTCGAGAAGTTATGCAGACAGGCTTCTGTGGTCGGACCATCAAAACCAAGACGAGGGCGCAACCGGTCAACTGGAACCTAACATCGATGCACGTAGGATGCACAATCACACATAAAACTCTGTGGTGTGGTGTCAAGAGGCACTCTAGAACTTTTAAAGCTGAAGCCAGAAGAGCAGCAGGCACACTGGCCCTTCTCCTGGAAGCCTCCACAGAGAAGACTCAGCGTGACATTTTTTAACAGCCTGAGCCCAGAGCAGAATCTGTTCAATCCAGTTACTCTGAAAAACAAGGGTCTTCTCCCACTGCTCTGTTGCTGCTATTTTAACTTCAGCCAAACAGAAAAAGCACAAGAGTTTTGGGGCTTGTGCTTTGTTTTATTGTGAAATGCTTGTTTAACACAAAAATAACAAGTTTTATCTTTTCCCACCATCTCTTTTCCCATTTGAGTTGGTTTCAGTTTTATAGGGTGATCTGCACTGGTGCTTATGCGTTCAAACTTGTTCACATCTCTAATTTTCCATCTGTCTGTGGAGACATCAGTCTTGTGGCCTCTGGCCAGATTTGTGCATTCATGCTGTTCAACCATGCAAGTTGGGTAAATGCAGCCCACAAACCCTGCTCGTGCAGGCAGCTATTCCTGTGCAGGTACAGATACCGTGTGGTTCACCTCCAGTTCTCGTACTAGACAATTGTTCAACGTTTTAAACTGTGCAAAAGGGATGGTTTGATTTATGAAGTCACGGCTAGAGACTTGGACCAAACTAAGTGGTTTGATTTATGAAGTCACGGCTAGAGACTTGGACCAAACTGTTGTCCAGTTCCAACCCCCTGCACGGGCAGGGACACCTTCGCTACAGCAGGTTCCTCAGGGCCCCAGCCAACCTGCCCTTCGACTCTGCCAGGGATGGGGCAGCCACAGCTGCCTGGGGCAGCCTGTTCCAGCATCTCCCCACCCTCACAGCAAAGAACTGGCTCCTCAAGGCCAACCTCAGCCTCCCCACTTCAAGGCTGGAACCCCCTCCCCTTGTCCTCTCGCTACCACCCAAGGCCCGGTGCTGCCCCCTTGTGGGAAAAACCCCGGTGCTGCGGTGCGGGGAGGGGCGGTCTCGGGCTTAGTCACGAGAGGCGGGGAAGGGGCGGGACCGGGCGCGGAGGGGGCGGGGCCAAGCTCCGGGAGCCGGGCGGGGCGGTCGCTGTGACGTCAAATGACGGAGACCGCGGCGGGCGCGTGTGTGACGTGTAATGGCGGAGCCGCGGGCGTGGGCAGCCAGCGGGTCCCGGTTCCCCAGAGTCTGGTGGTCGCTGAGAACGGAAGCGGCGCCGGGACAGCCCCCCTCGCCACGCAGCTGCGGAGGGCCCGAAACCCGCGTCTTTGTGCGGCCGTAGCGGCACCGGCGCCCGTAGAAGGCTGCGCCCTCCGCGGCTCCTGAGCAACGTCCAGAGGTGCCGGGTGGGGAGGGTCTGTGGGGGGCTGCCCTGTTCTCAGCCGTCACCCGCCTCAGCGCCGCCCGCGGCGGGGACCACAGAGGGCTCGGAGAGCGGACAGGGGCCGCGGGTTCGGGGCCCGGGCATGGAGACTGGCCTTCCTGTTGCCGGGGGTGGGAAAGACGCTCCAAAAAGTCTCGAGTCGTAGTCCTGTGAGTCTAGGCTGGCGTGAAATTCCTACACCGGCGAATGGGACAGGCGCCTCTGCTTTTTGCGGAGGGCAGCGGAGCTCGCGTGTCGAGCTGAGCACAAGTTTCACGTCACGTTCTTTGCCAGGCGCCGCTGTGGCTTGAAGCTGCTGTGATGGGTGGTTTAGCGCTGAGCACTGTCTGCAGTTGATCTGATGGTGACTTAGGGCAGCCTGCGATGAGCCAGCCTGAATGCTGCCCGTGCAGCCAGAGCACCACTGAGGTCTGGGACCCACAAGCACAGGTGAGCGTTGGCGTTGTCTCTGAGCTGTGAACCTGGCCCGCACTGCTCAGGCTGGCAGCAGAGGCGTGCATGCAGCAGGCAACTGCCTCAGTAGCTGGTGTGGGTCACAGTGCCTCAGAAGTGGAGAGAAGGAGCCCTTTGCCCTGTGAGTCAGGGATCAGTCCATGCCCCAGTGTCTCCAGCACTTTGCAGTCCAGACAGCAGCTGGAGCCCCCTGTAAGCAAGGCTGCACAGTTTCTTTGGCCGCTGCTTTGCATGCCCACCTTGATTTTCACTAGGGTTCCCGCCTCGAAGGCTGGCTCCGGCAGCTGGCCGGAACTGTGCAGCAGCAGCTCTCTTGGGCCATGTGGCCAGCCAGATGTATTCCCAAAAATTAATTTTCCTAATATGGATATAGTGCAAAGTTCTGTCTCTTGACCTCATTGTGCCAAAGCGCTGGAATTTGATGCCAGGTTAATGTGCTTCACAGGTCCTTGTTCCTCTGGTACGGCAGCACATCATTAGGAAGGCAGATGACATGAAGGAATGTCTGCTGGGTTTCCTTTTGCAGTTAAAAACATGGTGCTGTCTACAGCTGGGCTCCTGCTCTCTAGACCCCCTGACACAGCCTGTTGCGCTCCGTGTGTGACAGAGGTAAGCAATGGGCAAGCGCGGACAGACTGGTGTTAACTCTGTCAGAAGCCACCGTTGTGGCACAAAGCTCCCAGTCTGAAAGGTGTCCATTGATCTGAACTGAGTAATGAAGCCAGCCAACCCTTTCCCACGAAAGGCAAGGGTAGTAAATCAAGAAGGGAAAAGCCTCTGAGTAGAAACGTGATGTCCGTCATTCTGATCTGTGTAAGGAGATTCACACTTGCTGCTTCATGGCTGTACGCTGCCAAGTAGCTTAAAGACAAGAATTGTTTCGTAGCTGATAGACGAGGCAGCTTGTGGGAGAGGCTGTCACAAACTTCAGCGTCTCCTACAAGTTAGCCTCGTCCCTGGAGTGAGTTGTTCCTTGGAATCAACGGTACAAAAATGCACAGTGTCACTTAAAACCTTGTGAACGTCTTTGTACCTGGGGGAAGACTGCTTTGCTTAAAAGTGTCTGTCTGAAAGAGTAAGAGGACTCACTCTGCAGCCTTTGCTTTGCAGCTCACGTGTGGTCGACAACATGGCAGTGCCTCTAGCACCTCACTTCTGTATCGACTCAGGCGTAACGCTGCACTTCCAGTTACAGACGGCGTCTGGAAGCGATGAGGAGACGCGGCTCAGAAGGCACAGGAGCACTTTCCCAGCAAGCAGGCGAGAGCTGCTGACTGCCTTCAAACTTGGGAAGTCTTCTAGCTGGTCTCAGCCTTCCAGTTACCAGGCGTGCTGAACCATGAAGACAAGAGTCCTAAGGTTGTCAAATCAAATTTTAAGCCAAGATTTTCACCCTCCTAATGTGATTATGTAAATGAAACTGATGACTCTGTTTTTACTCTGAATGTTCCCAGTTACTATCTGCTGTCAGAGGTAGTTTTCCTCTGGCTCTCTGCAGGATGGTTGCGGGGAACTGTGAAATACCCTAGGGTGCTGCACTTGCACTTCAGCACCCAAGGCTTCTTCCTCTGTCAACAGGTGTTTGTGCATTTAATAAGCTACGCTGACAAATAAAGTACTCCTCTGATTTTTAGCAACTCCTTACCTGTGCTGGGTTCAAATGAGTAGTGCTGGAATCACTGTTACGCATTTTGGTGTCGTCCTGGGTGCATCTGTAGATCTGAAGGTGGAATCACTGAGTTTGGCTGTGTTGCAAGGAAACTGTGCTCTGGGACAACAGCAAGCTGCTGTTCTCCTGAGGGCTCCTGTGTAGTGCTTCAGTGAGTGTTTACCAGCAGAGGATCCTGTCCCAAGGCAGGGAGCTGTTTACCCAGTTTGTGTGATGTCACTAAACACCGTGTGTTTATGTTTATAACCTATTTGTAACTAGGGACACCTTAAGGCAACTGTTTACCACACTGTGCACACAAGTTCAAAACACACATACAGCCTGAGGCAGCTTCCTCTGCCTGTCTGATCCATGTAGTTCTAACCCTAACCCTAACCCCCATCCTTTCCCTTTCCCCCCGCACCCCCCGGGCCATTAGGGCCCTTCTGACCAAGCTCATAGCAGCCCCGCCAACAGGTCGCCCAGTGGGCAGTGCTGCTGCCGGCTGCCTTTCTGGGAGCACAGCTCTACTGTCAGCATTTTAACTTCTAGAAGCCGTTTCCACATCCAAAGCCATAAGTCTGTTGACCTAAACTGTGTCTCTTGCATCACATAACTTCAGACCCTCTGTGATGCTGCTGTCTGCGGCTCATTGAAGAGGTAAGTCATCGTTTAAAGGAGGGTCCCATCAGCTCTGGCAGGATTTGTACCTGCCACCTGATTTTCCTCACCGTGTGCCATACCTGATTGGCCGGTTGTTTGTGCCAGCATCTTCCAGGTGTCAGCTGAAGGAGACTGCTCTGTTCTGATTCTTCAGTCTCAGAGTTTTTTAAACACAGCTCCTGCAAGTGTCCTCTGCCAGAAATCTGGTACCTGTCTGGATTCCTACAGACAATTCTAGCTGTCCAGATGTGGCTAGTGCTGGGATCCAGACATACTTTCCAGTGCTCTGCTTTTGAATCTCCCCCAGATATTCCCAGTGTTGTTTCCAGCACTCATGTTCCCTCGCAGAGCTCTGCTTCCCTAGTTCCCAGTGTTGTTTCCAGCACTCCCATTCCCTTGTAGAGCTCTGCTTCCCTGTGTGGCCAGGCAGAACTAACCAGCTGCAGCACTGAATCCAGAGTTTGTGTAGAAAGGTAGAAGGGGCATTTTCTTCTGGTCACAGCTACTGAAACAGGGCTGTTGAGTGTATCTGAACATGATCAGTTGCAATTTTATTCAGCAAACTATTGTAGCTAAAGTTGCCAAACATCTCACCTCTAAAACAAAAGCCACCGTGGCCGCTGTCACTGCAAAGGGTGTTCTGCAATGTTCATTACTGTAAATCTGGGAGTCTGGGATTGTTTGATCTAGTTTGGCCAGTCATGGCATTCCAATGGTCTGGGAGCGCAGGCTAAGCTCTTGCCTGAAGCACCTTTGCGTACTCTTCAGGCTTTGCAGTACACGTCATACTTCAGCTTTGCTCCCACTTTAGTTCCTCCCACATGGTCTGCAAATGCTTTGTCCATCGTCTTATTCTGGTCGTCACTGAAGAGGTTCTTCCAATCGCTCACTCCACCTGCAAGAGAGTAAAGATGTCACTGAACAACAAGGAATAGTTTTTGTTCTGTGGGTGTGTCTCTCATCCTGTTGGGCACTGAATGGGGTGGATAAAGCTCCACTCGTACTCGCACCGATGTAATTTAGTTAAGTCCGTGGAGCTACAGAGGGTGAACCCGCTCCAGTGCCACAGAGCACACTCCTGCTCAAGTGACTCCAAACCCAGCACCCTACAGTCCCATTTCCCTGCTCCTCGCTACTCTAGAGGGTTAGGACTGGCCAGATGGAAGATGATGAGGACTTGATCTAGGGGATCCTGCTGTGGCAGGGGGATTGGACTGGATGATCTTTTGAGCTGCCTTCCAATCCCTAATGGTCTATGAGTCTGTGACTTGAGTAAGAGTCATCTGACAGGAGGCAGAGCAGAGTTTCTGCTCCCGTGGCAGCTCCCCTGGGCTATCTTCACACTTCTTTGGTGTAAAATGCAGAAAGAGCTTCTGTCCTCTTTCTGCTCTACACTGCTGCCTGCACCCTGCTGCCAGAGCCCTGCTGAGTCTCCTCATCACTGGCTTCTGGGCCAGTAGTCTCAGAGACAGTGGTGATAACCTGCTTGGTGTTACCTGCAGCGCTGACACGCGGGCAAAACAGCAGCAGAGGGTGGGTGGCCTAAAGTCTTCAAAACATGACTCTTCTGCCTCCGAGCTTCCTACCTTTGCGGAAGAGCGCATTGCCAAGTGCCCCGTGGGTCTTTGGTGAGTTCTTCTTCATTGACTCGAAGCTGCTCCTCTCCACCACACTCTGAAGCTCTTTCTCAGTCAGGGAGATCCCAAAGAAATCAGCAATGTTCTTCACCCCCACGGCTGGATTCTGGAAACAGAACATCCCACGGGGCACTTGAGCAAGTGACACTGTGTCTGCACCTCTCTGCAGTGATCCTGCTGGGGCAGGGGAACTGGAAGGGATGATGTTTTGAGGTCCCTTCCAGTGCCTGATGCTCTGGGATTCACATACAGAGTGCTCATGCAGTGGCACTGGAGTGGTCCATGGGGTTTCCCTTCTCCATCGTTATTTCAGAGGAGATGGGAGCTCTTGTTTTACTGCAGGAGCAGGCTTTTACAGCTGAGCAAATCCACACTGTCTAATACCTGAAAGCTGCCCCAAAACTGGGGACCTGGATTTACGGTGATTTGGACTTAGGGCAAAACAAGGATCGTTTTGGCAAATGAAAGGTATGAAAAGGCTTTCACATCTGTCTTTCACCTTCCCTCCCCAAGAGAGCCTCAAACTGCAGCCGCGCGCAGTTTGAACACACTGCGTTAGGAGGCTGGTTACTCCCTTCAGGAGCAAATGCTCTTTCCAGTACCAAGTACTGGGAGCCGTAGGGGATCTCACCTCCTTCAACTCTTCGTAAGTGACTGGCATTACGTGCTCACGAGCAGCATACTTGTTCCATGCAGAAAGGTATTCGAAGTAGCACCCCCAGGGCACTAAGGAAAGAAAAAGAACCTGCAGATAAATCACAGATCAGGATCACACCAGCTCCATATGAAACGGACCCAGTCTCTCTCCTTAAGTTGATCCCTCAGCCACGGGTGTTATCAGTCCTGCCTACACCAGAGTTTGCACCCTTCTGTGGGAACACGGGTTTGTCTCCAGGCTGCTGTGACCCGTGCGGGTGCCTCAGGCACGTGATGAGGTTCCTAAGGCAGCAGAGTACAACGTCTCAGTATCGCCTGACAGATGTGAGTCCACCAGAGAGCTGTAGGAATCCATCTCGAAGACTCCTTAATACAGTCTAAAGCCATGTTTAACCCTCTCTTCTGCCAGCTGTACCTGCCAGACCAAACCATTTATTTCATCTTTAACTAGTGGGATCGGTTTCTCTCTTTTTTCATCCACTAGATTTAGTCCAAGTCATCCCTCTGGCCTGGTTTGGCAGGTTCAGACACCTGTGTGAACACAGGATGATTGAGACTGGAGAGGAGACGTGAAGGGGACCCAAAGGAGATGAGGAGGGACTACTTATTCGAGAGACTACACCCAGACTGTGCCAGTCAAAGCAGTTTGTGGAAGTGCAGCTGTGCTAAGGATCTCCTCTCAGGCAGTCAGGCCAGTGCTGTGAACTTCAGCTCCTGTGTCATCATCTGTCTTTGACCTCCGATTCTGTACCAGAGCACCCTAGGGAGGCTGACGCCCCAAATGCGAGGTGGTCAGCAAAGCCAAAGGGCATCAGGAGCTGCCACGGGCAGGAGGATGCACCCTACTTTTCTTTGTCATGAAGGCTGCGAAGAAGTCATCCCACTTCTCGTAGGAGGGTAAAGGAGACATGGCTTTGGAGAAATGGTAGAAGGATGTAGCCACGTCCTTCGGGTTGCGGAGCAGCAACAGTATCTAGAAAAGAATTAGAAGAATTTCTTTGCAGAGAAGGACACGAGTGACTGCGGCACGAAGGACACAACGACCTGCTTAGAACCGTGCAGCGGGGAATCGCTAGTGTCCGGGGCACCGCCTGCACAAGCAGGAATTCCTTCGTGAAGTCGGGTGAGGATCTTCTCTTGTGAAGACTGTTATCACTCAGATCTCTTTCACATCAGTAAATGTCAGTAAAATCTCTTGTACAGGATCCAAGCGCATTGAATAGTCATCACTCAGGGAGTGGGGAAAGGGTCGCTAAAGCCCTGCTGGGAGACAGACACAGCGGTGTCCAAAGGAGGAGCGGAGGTTGGGTTCTGCTTAACCGCAGCCCACGGCTGCGCTCGAACGGGCAGGCGACAGTGCAGGGGCCAAACACTTGAGCGTGACGGAGGTTTGAAAAACTGGCAGAGAAGCACTAAAGCAGCTTTGAAGCAGCACTGGACTGTTGGCTTTCAAGACAACAAAATCAGCACTCACCTTGGATTTACATTCAAAGACAGACGTGGGAAGAAATTCAGGTCGGAGATGGGTGATCATGACTCTTGGAGGAGGCAATTTCTTCATTCGCTGTAGCGATCGGATGGAGGAAAATGGACAGTTCAGTCAGTTCACAGGATCACAGAACATGAGGGCTGGGAAGGCACCTTGCAAAATCACCCAGTCCAACCCCCTGACACAGCAGGAGCCACTCGATCCAGTCATTAGCGATCGGAAAGGGATCTCACAAGATCACCCAGTCCCATCTCCCTGCCACAGCAGGATCCCCTCGATCGGTCACACAGGAACACGTACAGGAGGGTTTGAGATGTCTCCAGAGAAGGAGACTCCACAACCCCCTGGGCAGCCCCTGCCAGGGCGCTGGCACCCTCCCTGGGAAGACATTCACAAACAATCCGTTGAGTAACCGAAGCACAACAATCGGACAGCTGCAGCGTGTTTGGTGCCCACCTCGTACTTCTCTGCATCTCCAATTTCGAGGTAGATGAACTCTTCTGACAGATCTTCATGCACACTGTCCCCTCTGCTCGGCATTTTCTTCTCCAGTATGGATGCCAGATCTCCCAAGATCTGTCCTACCCAGTTTGTGCCTGAGAGGGGAGAACACACAGAACTGACTGTAAAATGTTGGTAATGAACAAGGAGGGACTGGCCAGGCAAGCCAGGAGGTGGGTGGCAGCACTACTGGGAGAGCTGCCTGGGCTCCTTTCGTGCCAAATAACCACAACTGCCTCCCAGGGCTCTGCCTCTGCTCCTCCTGCATGAGGGTGTGTCTCTGCAGCTCGGACGGCTCAGTGACGCATCAATAAGCCGGGGGTTCTTCTCCTCTGAAACGATTTTATAAGAAGATCCCAATAGGAACAGATGCGTGAACTTGTTTGTTGGGACAATCAGAAGGGGCTGGGGTATCAGACCTGTGCCTCAGCGCCCAGAGTGTGCTGCGCAGGACTGACTCAGCAGGGAAGACCTGCACAGGACTTCACGCCGGAGCAGGGCCATCAACAGGCATTTTCCACACACGTCTATCATATTTTTATTCAAAGCATGAAAGAGCTTGTGGAGGGCTCCCACCTTTCATTTACCGCTTCCCGACACCTCAACACTGGGCTCCTACATCTGTGCAACGTGGGGCAGAGCCCTTCAGGAAGGAAGCAGACAGAGAGAAGACTTTACGATCCTGTCGGCCGTGCAACAGCGCACGCCGAATTGCTGGAGGACAGAGGCAGCCACCTTAAAGTGGGTAACGTGGCAGCACCAGCCTCCCTCATTCTTGGGCCACTTGGTGCACGATGACTCTCCCTCTCTGGGCTGCACAATGCGTCGGGAAGTCAGGTGGCAGCGGGGACAGGCAGTGCCCCAGAGCACTGACACGTCCCCCAGCTCATCCTGTTTCCCCTGTTCTTTGGAGGAGCAACCACGACTGCAATTACCGTGAGCAGAGGAGCAGAGCATAAGGCGGCCCCTTGAAGGGCCCATCTCTCTTGGAAACAACCCTCTGACAGCCTGGTGCACCTCTGCCTGGGTTGTGGCCCAAAGGTGAGGGACCGTGATAAGTCTGGGGTACACGTAGCTAGTGGAAAAGCAGCAATGGCGATCGTAAGCAAGACCCCTGGAGCTCTCCTAGACCGCAGTGCGCTGAGACCAGCACCTGCACTGAGCTGGACACCTCCCAGGACTCCACCGGCCAGGGCAGGCCAACCACCTTGAGTTTAACCAGCTAGCACCCGCTGGGGGCTGGCAGCACACGGCGAGCATTTAGTCACAGCTGGAGGAGGAAGTTCTAGCCACAGGCCAGCCTCTTCCATCCTCCTCTCTACCATCTCGGTGTTTGCTTAAACACATTTGCCACCACTGCTCTGGGTGCTCAGGTGTTTCATCCAGTGACACAGCTTTCAGGAAGAAGAGTCAGAGATGTAAACCCACAAGCCCAGCAGATCTCTCTTGATTTCTCAATATTTGAAGGACATTATGATCACTTCAGGTGCTACAAGAGTGATTTTTTGATAGTTAAGCGTTTCTGCAGCTCTTGACACTGGTGTGAACTCGGCTGCAGAGCAGGCAGCAGGGCAACGTGAAGGTCCAGACAGCCCCATCCTCTGCAGAAGGACAGAGGTAGTCTACTTGACAGACCTCCCTGTGGAAGCAGACTGCAGCGTCAGGAGATTCGTTGTGTCTGGTGTGAGACCTGGACTTTAAACCTCTCAAATGTTTTGCATTTAACTTCACAACTGCAAAAAGCAGAGGCGACAATGCCCTTTACAACCTGCAGGAAAGAGGAGCTGCAGAGTTTCTCAGCTGCTGGACAGATTCCGTGTGCAAAATCCTCTCAGCTAACACTCCACCTTTCTGAGGCCGAAGCCGGCCGACGAGGTGCAGCCGCAGTGACAGCCGCCCGACCTCATGCAACGGCCAGCACCACACGCCGGGCAACCCATCCCCAGCACCTGTCAGGAACCCGCTGGCTTGGCGCAGGAACCCCTGTGGATAAAGCCAGCACTCACCAGACTTCGGGTATCCTGCCAAGATGATATCGTCCCTTCTGGCCTCAAAGGCCTCCATGGCTTTGAACACCTCGGCGCTGCAGAAGGTAACGGGGTAGAGAACCCCCTTGTAAGAGAAAAGCAGCTCATCGCGGCGCAGTTTGTCTGCGTCGGCCATCGCCTTCTCCACCACCTCGGTGAACTTTTTCCTGGACCTGTCCATTTTTCTCTGCCGCACACGGGCTCTGCCACAACTCGAAAGGCAGGACAGAGCGAGCGAGCCGCTGGCTACCTTTATAGAGCGCTTGGGCAATAATTGACTACTCTGGTGCTGCAAAGAAATATGGAGCTGCAGCCAAAGACCTTAAGTCACTTGGAACCTCTTCAATCAGCAGAAGTTGAACGTTAGCAAACATGAAGATACAAAAGCAGTCGTAGACTGGTTAAAGGTCTGACCCATGCACCCTTCCGTAATCACAGCACAGCATTTACAGACGGAGCACACCAGGACAGTGTGAGCTGCAGGCTGCTCTTCAAGTGGCACCATCACACTCCCTGTGGCAGTTCATCATCCAAAGAAATACCCCTTGAGATCATCAAGCCCAACCAATAACCCAACTCTACCAAGGTCACAACCAGACCAGACCTCTCAGCACCACAGAATCACAGAACATTAGCGACTGGAAGGGACCTTGAAAGACCATCCAGTCCAGTTACCCTGCCACAGCAGGATCCTCTAGATCCAGTCATTAGGGATTGGAAAAGACCTCAGAATCACAGAATCATCATGGCTGGAAAGGACCTCCAGAGTCTGAGTCCAACCTTTTCTCCCAGTGTCTAACTGCTAGACCATATCCCTAAGCACCATGTCCACTCGTTCCTTAAACACCTCCAGGGATGGTGACACCACCACCTCCCTGGGCAATCCATTCCAGTACCTAACCACCTTCTCAGTAAAGAATAAACACCTCCAGGGATGGTGACACCACCACCTCCCTGGGCAATCCATTCCAGCATCTAATCACCTTCTCAGTAAAGAATTTCCTTCTAAGGTCCAATCTAAACCTCCCCTGACACAACTTGAGGCCATTTCCCCTCATCCTATCATCGCTAATTTGAGAAAAGTGACCAACACCAGCCTTGCTACAACATCCTTTAAGG
>VXBP01002060.1:107622-118555 GCA_013400115.1 Rhinopomastus cyanomelas | reverse complement strand
TCCCTTCCAACCCCTAACATCCTATGATTCTATGAGATTCCACAGCACCCCTTAGCAGCCCCTTCCAGTGCTCTGTCACCTTCACTGTGAAGACGTTCCTTCTCATATTTATGTGGAACCTCCTATGATCTGTGATTGTTTTGAACTGGCCAAATATTATGTTTTACAAGGCCCTAACAGTTCATTTATTGTCTGCTGCAGATCGTGAAGCTGTTGCTTCGACACGGAGGGAACCCATTTCAAGCCAACAAACATGGGGAGAGACCTGTGGATGTTGCTGAAACCCAGGAGTTGGAAATGCTGTTGAAAAGGGAGATGCCCATCTCTGATGACGAGGACAGTTGCTCAGGTAAAAGAAAAAGACTGCATTTATTACTATCCCAGATGGTTTATGAGAGGTTTTCTTGTGGGGAATATCCCCAAAGTCACTTCTTTCACATCCTAAGTAGATGAATCTGAACCTAGTGTCTCATTTGGGTATAACTTATAGCTAGTAACTTACTCAGGTGCATAAAAATTGACAAGGGAATCTCTTTGCATGAGTGTGGTGGGTTCAAGACCACAATTAAAGCTAAAGGAAAAGAAAACAAAGCAGTTAGGTCTCAGTGAGATCTCAGATAAAATTTGCCAGACAATGGATAGCTTAGGGAAAATGGAAAAGGATTTATTAACTCTATAACTTTATACAGAAAAGAAGAGAAGGTTAAGCAAGCTAGTGCACACAAACTAGAAACTGTCACAAATGTCATCACACATTCTGACAAAAATGCAATTGAAGATCACTGTTGTATCGGTGCTTGGGTCTTCTTTCACGTCAGAGATCTGGAGGAAAAGAGCGTGTCCATCAAGCAGAGATGAGTACCACCACCCTCTCTATTATTCATGCATCACTCCTGCTTGGGAAATAGCAACACCCAGGCTGTTTTGCAGACTGGTGCATTCTTCAGTTCTTCAGCATAGCTTCTCCGTAGCAAGGCTCATTGGGCAGGCCTGATTCCTCAGCACCTGAACTGCATCTCTCTATGCAGGAGACATGCATTCAAACAAAGAACCCAGACTCTGTCTTTCATGCCCAAGGTTTAAGGATTCTCGAGTCCTTCTGCTTTCTGCAGCTAAGCCCAAGGGAATTCTCCCCAATACGTGAGCATCCCCAAGTTTCCTCTGCGGCAGAAATGACAAACGGTCTCTCTTCCTGCTGATCAGTGCTGTCTAAAATGGCAGCAGCAAGACCCTGGCCCCAGCCACGTGCGTGACCCAAAATGGAGACCGACTGCATAGCCACGTCAGCAGGGCCCCCCCACACACACACTCTGCACGTGGCTGAGAGGGTTTTCCAGGTACCTCTCCAATCTCTGCTGTCTCAGCTTCAGGAGGAAAACAGATGTATCCCATCTGCTCACCATGAGTTGCTGAATGGCAGCTCTGTGGTGATGGGGGAAAGTGATGGTAGATCTGCACTAAGGTCTTGCTTCTCCTTCCCGCAGCGGAGCGGGGCTGTGACCCAGGGGTCAGGGCCGAGGTCAATGCCGCACGGAGCCACCCTCCTCCACCCCACCATCCACTGCAGCGGAGTGGACTTGGGGGAAAATGGGGGAGGGAGCCACCAGGAGCTGTGGAGAGCCATCTACCTCCACCACCCCAGGAAGGTGGGTGGGGGAGGTGCTGGAGCTGGCTGCTCGGTGCTGGGGTAGAAAGACCCCATCCAAAGAGGCAGGGCTCTGGATAACCAGCCCTTTTATCTTCTCACCTAGCAACACCCCCTAAGGGCAGGTCTTGAGACAGTGTCACCTCCCCCTAGGACAGATCACTGGTGGGAGGGTCCTCTTAAAGCAACATAGCTTTTTTCTTCGTGAAAGCTCAAATCTATACATCTCAAAATTCTGGTATTTTTCAGACTGCAACAACGAGCAACATTTTGTCTTTTAAGAATTAAAGTGTCTCTGCTGTCGAAATGTGACTGAATGGTTTGTGAGGACAAACACAGTTACGTTGTCAGAGGAGGAGGCAGTGAATTCCTAGTGGAATAAATCATTGTAGTAAAATGTCCTTGAGAAAGGTTATGTGGGATGCTTGCACAAGAGATAAGGTTTACCAAACGGAAAGTGCTTTGCTTTTACTGGGTTGGGATAGAAATGCTGATTAATGTTTTACATGCCTGAGTGAGAGATGTTGAATGTGTGGGGAGCATTTTTGTTTTCTCACCTTTTGTTTTCTCCTTAAAAAGCCTCATTCCAGTGATAAGGTTTGTTCTGTGTAGCCTTATCGCTGCTATGAGACTGAGCTATTTACTCCTGAGCCAAAGTATGAAGAATATCCCAGCTAATTTTTGGTTTCTTGCTTAGATTCTGAGGAACCTGCATCTGTGAATCCATCCAGTGTGGAGGGGAATGTCGATTCGGAAGCAGAAAAAGACTCCGTAGCAAATAACAGCAAACAAACGGTCCCCAGTAAGGCACCGGTTCCATCTGCTCTTGACGAGTATGAGTTTAAAGATGATGATGAAGACGAAATGAAGAAAATGATCGATGACAAACACATTCTCAGAAAAGACCTAAGGAAAGAGGTTGAGATGGAAGTTGAAAAGAACAGCTTATTCACCAAGCAAGAAAAATTTGTCTTTTCCAAACCATTTAAAAGCAAAAAGCAGAAACTCACTAGAGTTCTGTATTCCAGTTCTGAAAGTTCAGATGAAGAAATTGTTCAGGACAAGAAGATGGTCCCTCCTTGCTCTGTGTCAGAGGCACCAAATTCCAATGTACGAATGAAGAAGGACTATGTAGTTACAAATGAACATAAGCAAAAGGGCAAAGTAAAGAGGAAAGTAAAAAACCAGAGCAAAAATAAAGAGAATCAAGAGCTAAAGCAAGAAAAAGAAAATACCAGAGTGACCAACGTTGCTGCTTCTGGGTTAGATTCCTTAGACAAAACCAAGGAGGAAGAAACCTTTAAGAAATCTTTCACTACAAAAGATGATTCTTCATTACAACTGTTTCATATTGCTGCTGGCAAATCCCCGAAGCATCCCTGTGGATTAAGTGAAAAGCAGTCGACACCACTGAAACAGGAAAACACCAAAACCTGCTTATCACCAGGAGGCTCTGAAATAACACTGCCATCTGAATTAGTCCGCTATGACCATGGCACTGATTCAGAATATCTGGTCGAAAGCTCGAGCAGCAAGTCTTGCAAGCACAAAGAGAAAAATAAACATCACCAGAAAGATCTTCACTTGGAGTTTGGTGAAAAGTCTAGTTCTAAAATTAAAGAGGAAGACAACAACTCAGCTCTGGAGAATGCCGAGTATATGCTGAGAAAGATTGACAAGGAAGGGAAAACGTTTAAAAAACGCAAATTAAGGCACAAAGAAAGGGAAAAGGACAAGCACAGGAAGGAACATGATGGAGAGAAAGAGAAACACAAACATAATGTGAAAGAGGTCCAGAGGAGTATTGAGTTTGACCGAGAATTTTGGAAAGAGAACTTTTTCAAAAGCGATGAAAATGAAGAGATGTTGTTAAATCCAGAACATGAATCTCTTCCCTTAGACAGAAAATCCAAGCCAGAAAAAGCAGTGGCAAAAGAAGAAAAGTCAGTTAAGGAGAGACAGTTCCAGAAAGAAAGACATGCTAAGGAGGAGAGAGAGAAAGAGAAAGGCAAAAGGGAAAATGAGAAGTTTCTCAAGGAGGATAAAATAAAAGATGCAAAGGAAGAGAAAGAAATGCTGCCTGCAGAGAAAGAAATTGAATCAGCCTGCTTTGGTGTTAAAGATGAAGCAGCTGGCTTGCATGTAATAGAAAAAGAGACAGATGGTGAGAGGCAGGAAAGGAATTTAAAGGAAAATAAAGAAAGGACTGAAAAGCGAATCTCAGCTAAAGAAAAAGATGCTGAAAAGACAGAAAGAAAAAGCGGAGAGAGAAAGGTAAAACTTGAATACAAGACAGAGAAAGAAAAAGCAGAAGTGAATGAACATATGGAAAAAGTAAAGGAGAAGCCAAATTCCCAGCCTGGGGAAAGGTGCCATAAGGAGAATGACAAAGTAAAAAGCAGCAGTGTTCTTAAAAAACTCGATGACAAAGAAAGAAGCAAAGAAAAACCTGATAAGAAACATGATAAAGAAAAGACTGATAGAGACAGGCACTGGGCTGAAAGCAAAGAAAAACACTGTTCTGAAAGAAAAATGAAACCATCTGAAAAAGAAGCTGAAAACAGTAAGCTGGAGAAAAGCAGGAGTAAAGACAAAGAGAAGGAGCTCGAAAGAAAAGACAAATCCAAAGAGAACTCTGCAGCAGCTAACTCGAAGCACATGCAAGAGGAAAGGAGATGTAGCACTACAGAAAGTAACAAACTGATGTCTCTTAAAGAAAAACCAAAAGATGATTTGTTGAAAACTTCAGATGGCAGAGAGAAAGATAAAAAAGATAAAGACATAGACAGGTACAAAGAGAGGGACAAACACAAACTGCACCAGAGTAGTTTGCTCAAACTAAAACTCGACTATGAGAAACTGAAGCCTAAACCAGCTCCTACACCAAAAGACACTCGACCTAAAGAGAAACGATTAGTCAACGATGATCTGATGCAAACTAGTTTTGAACGGATGCTCAGCCTTAAAGATCTGGAAATAGAGCAGTGGCATAGAAAACATAAAGAGAAAATAAAACAGAAGGAGAAGGAGCGTTTAAGAAACCGCATGAGTTTAGAGCTTAACAAGACAAAAGACAAACCGAAAGTACCTGAAGTGAAAAGCAAAGAACTGATTCGTTTGAAAAGCTCGGAGCTGCCAGATGCCTCTGGGAAGGAGAAACATCAGAAGGATGCTACAAGTAATCGATTGCTATCAGTAGATACGAGAAGCCTTAATGTTATAAAGTCTGCTGTGGTTTCAGATAATCCAAACAGATCCCCCAAATCAGAAAGTGAAAAGGCGCCTCTGAGCTCCAGGTCAGTGATGATGGTTTCACTTACAAGCTCCGAGGATTCCTGCCACACCACAGTAAATACTCAAAGGCCTGGGACTGAATATGAGTCAGACTATCTGCTGGAAGGTTCCGATTCCCAAATGTCCTGTTCACAAGCACTCTTTTTGGCAAGTGCCAAATCACCAGTGCTTCTGGAAAGAGAGATTGATGGCCTTGCAGAGTTGCCAGATCGCACCAGGGTGCCTTTCCCCAACAGAATTGCACCCGCGTACATCAGATCGGCCTCTGTGGAAGATTCCAAACTGATTTTAAATGAGTGCAGACCCGTGGTAGAGGTTCGAAGATGCAGTGTGCCTGCGGCCAGCTGTGAACATGGTAAACAGGACCGACTACCAGAAGAAAGCAGTCAGAATTTTCTACCCTTGGCTCAGACTTACGCCAGCGCTTCCCCTAAAGCAGAGCCACCGTGTAGCATCCTTGAAAGAGATTTTCATACTATGTCTGGTTTGCAGTCAAACTTGGCATCACCTCTGACTAGAGCTGTTAACAACAAGCAAGTAACGTGTACCAACACCGTGAAAACTTTGGCTCAGCCAAGCCCTTCAGAAGACCCCAATACATGTTTGAAGTCAGGTAGTCAAAGCGATGTGACTCTGCAACCCAAACTGCGGGACGTGCCTTTTGACCGGCCTAGTTCATTAACTTGTGAGCTGACCAGCTCAAGTTATGGTGGATCAGAGCAAGACACTACCAGTGTTACAGCAGTGCTGTGCTCTGAAAACAGGACTTTGAAAGAGCAACGAGTATCTGACTTTGTGCCTCAGAATGCTGAAGTAAAGGGAGGTGCCAGCTCTCAAGAGCCTACATCATTGTTGCCTTTGCAGTCACCTTGTTCTTTACCTCTCCAGCTTCTCCCAGAGGTGTCGAAGCACATGTCTGTACCAGGCATTGGCAGTCAAGATCTAGTCCAAACTACAGCTTCTACACTGGATACAGGAGAGCTGGAAAATCCTTTCTTCCCTTCAGATGTTAAGGCGGCTGATGCACCCACTGTATGTTCTGAGGGCTCTGTGAAGGGTAGTTCCCAGAGCTATGAAAGGGCAAATGATTTGCCTGTGATAGCAACAGACAATGATACTCCTGACAGCGATAGCGGTTCTCAATTAAATGGAAGTTCGTATGGACTTGGTAAAGTTGGTGGTAGGAGTGCTCAGAGTGAGATGGAGAGGGGCACAGCAGGTACTTCAGACATTAGAGGTCACCAAGAAAAGTTAGTTTCGATGCCTGTTGTTGATAACAAAACCAGTGTTGATCTCTGTAAAGTAAATTCAAAGGGAGTTGTGAATGAACCAGCTAATAAAAAACCCTCCACCACAGACAGAGAAAACATGTTGATGGGTGATCAACCACAGAACTCTTTTTTAGCTAACTTGGAGAACAGTTCACAGCAGCTTGTGCAGGATGAGGTGCACAAATACAGCCATCTAGTTAAACTAGAAGAAGAAATGGCTGAGGATCAGAAGGTGGAACAGCAGGAAGTACCTCAAAGAATGACACGGAACAGAGCAAATCTGCTGGCTAACCAGGGTAAACAGAATCCTCTTGGCTGCACACAGACATTGGAGAAAGAGTGCGACTCGGCGGTGTCTCTGAAAGCAAGGATTAGGCTGACAGAAGATGACGATGCTCAGGTACATCATCCACGTAAAAGAAAAGTGTTGCGCGTGCCACAGCCGGTGCAAGTGAACCCTTCTTTGCTGCAGGCTAAGGAGAAGACACAGCAGTCGCTGGCAGCCATTGTCGATTCTTTGAAGCTTGAGGAGATTCAGCCCTACAGTTCCGATAGAGCAAACCCGTACTTTGAGTATCTGCACATACGCAAGAAAATCGAAGAGAAACGCAAGATGTTGTGCAGTGTCATTCCTCAGGCACCCCAGTACTACGATGAGTACGTGACCTACAACGGCTCGTACCTCCTAGATGGCAATCCCTTGAGCAAGATATGCATCCCAACTGTAAGTAAATAGCTCTTTAAATACAAAGGTAGGCTTGTTCAGGTTTTATTTGTGGAGCTTTCCTATACTTCTGACTCACTTCTGAGTACTTGTGCTGAAAATTATAGTAAGTTCACACGAGTGGAGACATTTAAAACCTGCCTGGATATGTTCATGTGCGACTTGGTCTGGGTGGTCCTGCTCTGGCAAGACGATTGGATGAGATGATCTTTCAAGTTCCCTTCCAATCTCTAATGTTCTGTGATTCTGTGAGTTAAATGAATATTGGCCAGTGTAGATTTAGGTCAGACAGGAGGAAAAAGTTCTTGAATCTGAGGGTGAGGAATCCCTGAAACAGGCTGCCTAGAGAGGTGATGGAGGCCACATCCCTGGAGATGGTTAGGGTCGAGTTGGATGGGGCTCTTGACAGTCTACTCTAGTAGGTGATGGCCCTGCTTGTTGTAGAGGGGGTAGAACCTATGATTCTATACCATATTTAAAGGCCCCATTCAGTGGAAATACAAACTGATTTCACAGTCACAGAATCACAGAATTACTGAGGCTGGAAAAGACCTCTGAGATCATCCAGACAAGCCCAGCCCAGGAGCTGATATCACCACAACCTGGACGAGGGCACTAAGGCCTGTCCCTCACCACCTCCGGGGATGGGGACTCCACCACTGCCCTGGGCAGTCCATTCCAGTTACTGATCACCCTTTCCCTGAGGAAGGTCTTCCTGACATCCAACCTAACCCTCCCCTGGCAGCTTCAGGCCCTGCCCTCTTGTCCTGGTACTGGTTGCCTGGGAGAAGAGCCCAACCCTCACCTGACTACAACCTCCCTTCAGGGGGTTGCAGAGAGGGAGAAGGTCCCTTCTGAGTCTCCTCTTAAGGACAGACTGACTATGGCCCTTAGTGCTTGTGGTCTGGCCTATGTGGTGATGTTAGGTCCTGGGCTGGGCTTGATGATCTTAGAGGTCTTTCCCAGCCTCTGTCATTCTGTGATTCTGTAATGTACAAACCTCATACCTACCCTAAACATCACCTCACTTGTGCTTTTTTTGGTGGTCTTTTTATTCAATGCTCAGATCCCAGAAGCAATGCTAAACATTAAATCCCGATTCATTATTTACAGATGTTATATAAAATATAACTGATTTCCCACAGATTACACCACCTCCCTCACTGTCGGACCCACTTAAGGAGTTATTTAAGCAACAGGAGGTTGTAAGGATGAAGCTACGTTTACAGCACAGCATTGAAAGGGTAAGAGAGGAAATTACTGATTTGTATGATTTCTAATATATTTCCTAACTTGAAACTTTAGGACAGCCTGTATTTTGCTCCATGTAACCATGTTGTTGAAGTAATTCCCCTCCTATCCAGATTTATGAGGGAGATGTGTTCATGGACACACACAGGAACTTTTTCTCACGTAGGACTTAGCTTAGGGGTTTCTACACAGTTCTACCAGCAGCTGCTTCATTAAAATCCAATGTGGTAGATTGTTGATGAAGTTGATCTCTCAACTGGTTTGCTGAGAAAATGGTTTGACTTGGATTCAGTACTTTGGTGTAAAGGTAGGTGCAAAATAACAAACATTAAATATGTTAATGAGGTTCAAGTCCTGACCTATGATGGATTAGGTTTAACCAAAGGCAAGATGCTACTTTGTCTCATTTCTGAGCTGTTTATCAAAACCATCTTCTTTGGTTTCGATAAAAATCTGAGCCATTTTGTTGTAGAGTAGAGGTCACCCCCCTCCCTTTTATGCCTTACAGAATTCTGCATTGTTGCAGTTGTTTTCCTCAAACAGACTTCTTCAAATCAAATCCACTTTGTATAAAGTCAGGTACAGCCAAGTAAATTAGGTTTTCTTCTTTTGTAGAATCATAGAATCATTCAGGTTGGAAAAGACTCTTGGGATCATCAAGTCCAACCATCAGCCCTACTCTACCAAGTTCACCTCTAAACCAGATCCCCCATTACCACATCTAAGTGAATTTTAAACACATGTAGGGATGGGGACTCAAACACCACCCTGGGCAGCCCATTCCAGTGCCTGACTGTGTGAAGAATTTCTTCCTGATGCCTAATCTAAACTTACCTTTTCAAGCTTGAAGCTAACAAGCTTCTTTTCTCTCAGTTTGTTGGAAGAAGGCCTTCAAAAGCCATTGGGTACAACCTTCCCGTCTAGCCATGAATTTGTGGAGTTTCCAGGTTGTTAAAAAAAACCTCACAATTAATGTTTTTTTTTTAAATTAACATTTATAAATGAAATCCATTATGATTTAATTTCACAGAACCACAGAAAATTAGAGACTGGAAAGGGACCTCAAAACATCATCCAATCCAATCCTCCTGCAACAGTAGGATCCCCTAGACCAGGGGTTCTGGAAAAGCTGTGTGTCCTGTTCATGGAGATGAAGCTCTTTAAGTCTAGTTTAAAACTCCTTTTGCAACGTTTCTAGTACATCCATACGTGTTTTGTTTGGGAATGCAGCTGCTGGTTTTTCTGCAGACAGGTTTTGAGTTGTGGGGAGATGGCAGAAGTTTTCCTCCTTTACTTGGTTAATGAGCAGGTCTAATTTGACTTGAAATGCTTTCACATGTGAATACATGTCACAGATGAGCTTCTCCTTTCCTTGAAGTTGGACGTTGAAATTGTTGTGTAGCTCTGTTACAGCTGTCAGAAACACAAGGTGCCATTTCCTTTCTGCATCTTTGAGCTCTGGTACTTCTTTGGTTTTTAGAAAGCATAAAATCATAAACCTGTGGAAGTCAGTCATAAAATCGTTTCAGAACTCAGCCAGTGGACTTCTGTGCGGTACAGAATATGTGCAACATTTAGCTCATACAGAAATTCCTAAAACTGTCTGTGGTTTAGTGCATAAGCTCTAATGAAGTTAACACAAGAAACCACAATTTTCATGACAGAGTCCAGCTTCAGTGATTTACAACACAGTGCTTGTTGGTGGATGATGCAGTGTATGGCTACTGGATGTGAGTGGTTGCGTTCGTCCATCTCTTTGTTAATGCGTGCAGCCACTCCTTTCATGGACTCCACCATGCTAGGAGCACCATCAGTTGTCACACTGAATAGTTTACTTCAGTCCAGCTCCAAATCATTCATAGTTTGGCAAACCTTCTCATAGATATCCTCTCCTGTAGTTGTTCCTTTGACACTTTTCAGTGCAGCAAGCTCCTCTGTGACTTCAAAAGAATCATTTGTCCCACAAATGAAAAATAGAAGTTGTGCAGAATCACAAACATCACTGCTTTCGTCGAGTGCCAATGAGAAATAGCAAAGTTTTTTTGAGGAGTTTTGCAACTGCAGATTCAAATTTTCCCCCATTTCTTCAATCCTTCATGTAATTGTAGGTCCTGAAAGGCTCACTGTACTAAATAAATCCACCTTCTCTGGACACATCTCTTTGGCAACAGAAAGAAGGCGTTCTTTAACAAATTCTCCCTCTATGAATGCTCTGCCGGTGCGACCTATGAGCTTGGCAACTTGATGGCTTGCTCAAAGTGATGATATATTGAGCTGCTTTTGCTTCACAAAAGTATTTTGCTGAGTTGCCAATCCATGTTTCAGTCTTAATATTTTATCTTTTCTCACTTGTCCAGCCAAAGAATCATATTTATGTTGAGTTTCATAATGTCCACGCAAATTGTATTCCTTGAACACAGACACTGAATTCTGGCATATCAGACAAACAGCTCTTTCTTTGTACTCCATGAAAAAATAATCAGAAGTCCACTTTTCTTGGAATACCTTGCACTCTTTTTTCTTTTTTTTGACATGATTGTGCATGTGCTTCCCAGTAGTGCTGGCTGGTTTGTGCTGCCTGGCTTGTCGTGCCTGGAAGCTGGAGGGAGGGAGGGAGAGACAGGGGAGCCACCCACCTCGCTGATGCCGCCGCCCCTCTCCTCAGCTCAGCCATGCAGTCGGCAGGAAGTCATCTGCGGCTGCTTGGTTTTCCCCCCCAAGCCCCTGGCGGCGATGGGGGGGTGGGAG
>VXBP01002060.1:80941-107599 GCA_013400115.1 Rhinopomastus cyanomelas | reverse complement strand
GGGAGGGGGGGGTGGGAGGGTTCTGTAAATACCAGTAGGCCACATTGGAGACCCTGGGGAGCTGTATCTGGCCTGCGGGCTGGGGTTTGAGGACCCCTGCCCTAGACCAAGTCACACAGAAACATATGCAGGCACGTCTTAAATGTCTCCAGAGAAGGAGACTCCACAGCCTCTCTGGGCAGCCCCTTCCAGTGCTCTGTCACCCTCACTGGGAAGAAGTTCCTTCTCAGATTGATGTGGAACCTCCTGTGTTCCAGCCCACACTCATTGCCCCTTGTCCTATCATTGGATCACCTGGAACAGAGCCTGGCTCCATCCTCCTGACACCCACCCTTTCCATATTTATCAGCATCAATGGCATCACCCTTCAGCCTCCTTTTTTCCAAGCTCAAGAGACCCAGCTCCCTCAGAAAATTAATATTAATTTATAAATTAAATGAAAAATAAATTGAAAACCTGAGTGTGACATTGAACCAGCAGCAGTTGGAGAGGAATTTGGGGTTTGATTTAATGAAAAACCGCTCATCCCACTTTGTATCTGTTCAAAACCTAACAAACAGATGTTTATATGAATCCAACTGAACCTGTTGATTTGCCAACTGTGTATTTTGATCGACTATTTCCTTCCATTAGGAGAAGCTTATTGTCTCTAACGAGCAAGAAGTTCTGCGCGTTCATTACCGAGCGGCGAGGACACTCGCCAATCAAACGCTTCCCTTCAGTGCCTGCACTGTCCTCCTCGATGCTGAGGTATACAGCGTGCCTCTGGATGCTCAGGTAAGGAGATGTTTTTCAGACTTCCCGAGAATTTGCCCGGCGCAAAGGCAGTGGAGAGAATTGTGTTCCTGCACAAGAGGATACATGCGCTGGTTTTCACGTTTGGACCATGTCTCAGTGTTTTCCACCTCCAGAAATGATGAGGGTAAAAGGAGAACATTGCTAATTTCTATGAAATCAAAATCCATCATGAACAGAGTGTTTTGGGAGCTTCAAATTCAGCTACGACAACAAATTATCAGAATGTAATTCCATGTTTATCAGCAGTGCAGAGAATCAGGACACTGTGGTGTGTGAGTCATAGAGCAGAATCATGGAATCATCACGGCTGGAAAGGTCATGCGTCAGGGGAAATTTAGGCTTGAGGTGAGGAGAAAGTTCTTCACTGAGAGAGTCATTGGCCACTGGAATGGCCTGCCCAGGGAGGTGGTGGAGTCGCCAACTCTGGAGCTGTTCAAGGCAGGATTGGACGTGGCACTTGGTGCCATGGTCTAGCCTTGAGCTCTGTGGTGACAGGTTGGACTTGATGATCTATGAGGTCTCTTCCAACCTTGATAATACTGTGATACTGTCATCTAGGATCAGCAAGTCCAGCCCTCATCCCAAGACCTCCCTAACCCCTAGACCATGGCCTCAAGTGGTCTAGCTACTTGATTTTTACACACATCCAGGGATAGTGACTCAACCACCTCCCTGGGCATCCTGTTTCAGTACCAAACCATTCAGGAAAGAACTTCTTGCTAATATATGTGGAAATATTGTTGGGAATTTCTCTGCTCTGCAGGGCAGCCCAGAACTGTTCCGTAAAACCCAGATGGCAAACAATGAACTGTTGACCGCTACCAGATGAAATCATTATTTTCAAAATCACCTCAAGCTTTGTATTATTTACTTGTTCTGCATCATTTACCTGTTCAGTCCTGATTAAAACACAACACAAGCAGTTTGATTTCTAATCCATGTAATTTTCATGGACTTCCTCTGCCACAGGGGTTTACTGCAGCATTAACCCCCAGAGAACCTCACTGGTGGTGTGGGTGTTCTGTGAGCAGCTCTGCTTGCTGACAGAAATGGAAACAGTGTTCAGGACCTGTTTCAGTGACTGCAGAGAGAAAGAAATCGGATGTTTTGGTTGTAATAAAAGTGTTGGATGCTGAGCTTTTTAAAATGAAACACCTATACCTCCAACATGTGGGGAATTCTGCTGTAGTCCTGGAGCCCTTCACAGAATTATTGCAGCTTCTGGTGCTTCCTAAGTCTCTTACTACAATTTTTTTCTGAAGTTCAGGGTATCCTTTGCTTTTCCTTTTTCTGCCCTGATTTCGAGTCCCTGAGCTTTTCAGAAATGAGAGATACATCTGAGTTACACCTGGAACTACATTCTTTTAGGCAGCGCAATTGATGTCAAATAAACTGCTACTAGATTTGAATTCAGCAAAATAAAGTTAATTGGGGAGAAGCTATTGGGAGATTTTCTTTTACCTTTCAAACATTCCAACAGCAGTAGGAAAATTGTCCTTGCAGAACATTAGCAACTGGAAGGAATCTCGGAAGATCATCCACTCCAATCCCCCTGCCATAGCAGGATCCCCTAGATCCACTCACACAGGAACATGTCCAGGCAGGTTTTAAATGTCTCCAGAGAAGGAGACTCCACAACCCTCCTGGGCAGCCCCTTCCAGGGCTCTGTCACCCCTCACTATCTCAACGGCTTCGTGTTTCACTCTATAGTAATTTTACTTAAAATGTGATGCAGATAACTTAAAGCAAAGTAGTAAATAGATTTTTATTATAATTAACATAATATTTTAATATTTAAATATTATACTTTTTTAGTATAATTATTCTAATGGCTTTAGAACGATTCAGTGTCTCACAATGGGCAGAGGTGACATTTCAGTTTCTTTTAAACCGAAATTCTTTGATAGAAGAAGATGTGAAACATATCCCCTCACTATTTTTTAATCTCCTTTGGAGGATTTTGATGGTAAAAATATTTTCTTATTATTATTGCTTTTTGAATACTTGTGGAGCCAGTTAAGTAAGGCTGCTTAAGGTTGCCTGCACCTAATGTTTTTGCGTTTCCCTGATGGATTGTTTGTTGTTGAATTTTGAAGAGAATGAAGCAATACTGGATCTGCTTTGTACTGGTTAGACTTTAAGGCATAAACTTTTAAGCCTCCTACTTGAAATTGCAGAAGTAGGCCACAATAAATACATTGAGGGATTCTGAAAACTCCCATTTTTGAAAGTGTCTGAATCATCAAATCACTCGGAGACTGAATAAAATGTTTTGAGTTCATTTTGAGGTTGTTTTTCGTAGACCGATGACAGCAAGACGTCGGTGAGGGATCGCTTCAATGCAAGGCAGTTCATGTCATGGTTACAGGATGTGGATGATAAGTTTGACAAATTAAAGGTACGTTTCCCTACTTTTCCACTTACAAACTCAACTAATTGTAATGTCACTGTGAAGGTGAGGTCAGTACATAACAGATTTGGGTGCAACCAGCTATTGTCATACTTTTAAGGGCAGCATAAAGGAGGGTCTAGGAGTATAAAAACGAACCTTTGTTGCATAGTGAACTAGAGTAATCTGCAGATTTCTAAATCATAGAATCACAGACTGGTTTGGGTCGGAAGGGAGCTCAGAGCTCAGCCAGTACCAAACCCCTGCCATGGGCAGCAACATCTCTCACCAGAGCAGGTTGCCCATCCAACCTAACCTTGAACACTTCCAGGGATGGAGTAGCCACAGCTCTCTGGGCAACCTGTTCCAGGGCCTCAGCAGATGTTACACAGTGAGGAAATTCCTTACTGACATCAGGGAGGCTCCTCTTAGATATTTTTTTCTATTTTCAGATTTACTGCAGGTTTTTTTCAGATCTTGAAATAACCTTTTTTTCATTTCCAAATAGACCTGCCTTTTGATGAGGCAGCAGCACGAAGCAGCGGCTTTGAACGCAGTACAGAGACTGGAGTGGCAGCTGAAACTACAAGAACTCGATCCTGCTACTTACAAATCTGTCAGCATCTATGAAATCCAGGAGTTCTATGTTCCTCTTGTTGAGGTTAACGATGACTTTGACCTGACTCCAATATGACACCTGGCACCTTCTGGCTCAGCCTTTCCCTTGGACAACTAGAGATTGAGGTGCAGTGATAACACAATGTTGTTTTTCTTTTGGGACAGAGCACTTAATTCCATAGACTGCTGCCTTTCCCAGTAATTCAAGTGTTCCTTTGGAGGAGCATCGCGCAGAAGATGGAAATTAATGTTAAAACCAGTAACTGCCATTCCCAGGATTTTAAAGCCACCTATAGAGGAGACGTGGTGAGTTAGCAGTGCTGGAAGCTGTTAATAACTAAAACAGCCACTAAAAACACCTCCAAACATAATACTTTCAATCAGCTCTAAAGCTTTGTACCACCAAACATTGGCAACTCCCACAGACAAAGCAATGAAACAGCCTGTGCAAGGAAACTTTAAATACTTGGAGGAGAAATGTCTATTAAATCTTATTCTATTTTGTACATTGCTGTACAGGTTTGAGGTTGGGGGGGTTGTGTTTTGGAAAAGAGAAAAAAGAGATGTAATATTGTCTTCATTTTTACATAATTTATTTTATACACACTGTGCAGATGTAAATAGCTTTGTAATTACTGTTCAGACCTGTACAGAATGATATTTTAACTGTTAAAACCGGGTTTTTTTTCCCCTGTCTAATGTTTTGTTGGACCAAAGTTTGTCATTTTTATTCAATGTTAAGGTGTTACTGGTTGGCAAGTTCTTTTCTTTGGATTCTTTACGGCATGCGTTTTGATTTCTAGCTGCTCCTTTCCATCACTATAACCGTTAAAAGAATCAAAACAAAACCTTATTGCATGATCCACAGGTGTTTTTTTTTTCTTGCATAGCCAACAGCCTAACCCACTGAAACACCTACAACCACCATATTTGCTCTCAGTCTGCTGTTGTAACTTCATCCTCCAAATATTTTTGCACAAAACAACAAACCCCAACCTTTTTCTGCTCTTACGAGCAGATAGAATCATAGAATCACTACGGACTGGAAGGGACCTCGAAAGATCATCTAGTCCAATCCCCCTGCCACAGCAGGATCACCTAGACCATCAGCTGAGAAAAGCCTATCTACTCTTTTTTTTGTCCAACAAAATTACTTTGAAAGATTCTTAAATTGTATATTGTCTATTTTAATATTAAACTATGGAAGGATTTGTACATAGCTGTAAATATAATGTTTAATAAATTTTATTGTTCATGTTGCTCTGTTTGGGATTTCTCCAGATTCTCACAGTTGCCCTATCCAATTCCTGAAATACAGGAGAGGAGACGTAACAAAAAAGTAAGGGGGGGGGAAATGAGGGTGTTGTGGAATTTAACACTTTTTAGCACATTTAATTATTGATTAGCAGGAGGTTACACATATTCATGAACAGATTTGTTACCCTCTACCGATAAATGATTAAAGAATGCTTGGGATCCAGTGTCTGTGAAACATCTGCTGAAAGAATTGGGGCTTAGCAAGGCCCTACTTACCTGGAAAAGAGATTGGAAGGGCTTGGGCTGAACTGATTTTTTAATTGTGGGGTGAACTGCTGCAGAGTTCCTTCCACCCCTGTGAAACCCTTCTCATCACCGGGAATAGGTGGGTATGCAACAAGATACTATGGATTTTGGATGTTAGGAAGCCCTTCCTCACAGAAAGGGTAATCAGACCCTGGAATGGACTGCCCCGGGTACTAGTGGAGTCCCTGTCCCTGGAGGTGTTGAAGGACAGCCTGGCTGTGGCCCTTAGTGCTCTGGTCTGGCCACTGGGGAGATATTAGGAGGTCCTGGGCTGGGCTGGATGAACTCAGAGGGCTTTTCCAGCCTCAATAACTGTCATCCCGTGATTCTCGGACAGCAGGACAGATGTCCTCTGTGTGCATTGAGAACACAGTGACTAACTCAAGCACAGTCAAACCAATGAATATGCAGTTCTTATCCTCTAACTGCTGATTTTTTTCCACTTTAAATCTATTAGGGACTTCTGAAAGGAAAAGTTTTTACTTCTACATAGGAGTATCTTCCTGACTTCACATTGAATTGAAGATGTACAGAGGATGTAACATTCTCCTGACAGGGAAATGTTCTTCTGACAGTAAAATTTTAAAATTATATAGAAAATTTGTGTTTACTGCAAGAGAAACGGAAAGGTTATCCTTGGGAGCTATCATCTGAAACATTTTTGTGATAGTTTAAAGGTGTTTTGGAAGTATCCTGACCTATAGGGAGATCTGAAAAGGGAGATGTTTCTTGGGGTCGACCTGTATTGTGTCTGCAAAGAGAGATGATTTCTGATTTTCAGAGTCTATGGAACAAATTGTATTAATTTACTTTTTTGTTTAGTTGCTTTGTGAAAGGAGATTGTCTAACGTTTCAGTCCCTTAGGCTCTTGATTTCCAGGATCCAGATTATCTTCTAGCTTCTCTGATTTAAATCCAGGGTTTGTTTTAGTTGTGGTTTTAGGGTGAGTTTTTGTCGACTTACTCCTTGGGATGATCCTTTGTGGTGTTTAGGGAGACTGCTGTGGATGATGTGGCAGGAGAGAAGGAGAGATGGTAGGAAATAGTGACTGTGTTGTGGAGAAAGAACACGTGATTCCCTTGCCTGGGTCTCATTGGGAAGCTTGAGGAGTGTTTTTTGGGTTTGTTATCGTGGCCTTTCAGTGTTTAACGGGGTCCATATTAAAGATGGGCATGGTCTTTTGAGCAGAGGCTGCTGTGCCAGGACAAGGGGTGATGGTTAAACTGACAGAGGGAGACAGCCTGGATAGAAGGAAGCAATTGTTGGTGCTGAGGGTGCAGAGCCTGGGCAAGGTTGCCCAGAGACCTGGGAAAAGCCCTATCCCTGGCACCATCCCAGGTCAGGTTGGCCCTTGGGGCTGTGAGCAACCTGCTCTGGTTGGGGATGGCCCTGTTGGCTACTGAGGGTTGAGCTGGGTGAGCTTGGAAGGTTCTTTCCACCCCACGACCCTCTGTGCCTGTCTCGTTCCTCGCCCAGCCCCCTCCCCGTCCCGGGCAGGGCGGAGGGTCCCGCTCGGCGCTGCCGGGGGCGGTTCCTGGCGCCTGGCGGGGCCCGGGGCGGGGCACCTCTGCCGCCGCCTCCGCGCTGCAGTGGCCCAGGGGAGCAGCGGCCGGGACGGGCCGTGGCGGGCGGTTCTGCCGCCGCCGCCGAGAGGCAGCAGGACCCTCCGCGGGAGCCGAGTTGGGGGACCCGCGGGACCGTTCGGTGAGTTAGGGCTGGATGGGGGTTGGGAACGGGAAGGAGGAGGCGGCGGAGGGGCCGCGGCTGCTTCTTTGTGGAAGGAAAGTTTCGGCGCGGCCGCCCCGCTGCTGCAGGAGGAGGAGGAGGCCAGGAGGGGCCCTTCAGCGGGGAGGGGGGAGCGACGTCTGCTGTGGGGAGGCCGGGAATGGGGTCTGGGGTGGTTTGAGGGGGTGTGAGCGATGCTGAGCGGGGAGCCCGGGGATTGGGGGGTTCCCAGCAGGGGTTGCTAGTAGAACCGGCTCCGCTCCCTTTCTGAGGAGCCTTCTGAAGGAGAAAGACCCTCTCGTGTCCCCGCTGTGTTCTTCAGTGAACTCCCCACCACCCCTTGGGAGTCACGGAGTTACAGCGATACCGGGGAGCCTTTCATAACCACTATAAGGTAAGTCTGAGCAGCCCTGGCCTTTAAGTGGCCACATTGCTGCTGCTTGTTCTGAATTTTTTCTAATTGAAGGGAGAATGTTGGGGGGGGGGAATTAATGTTTGATGAAACCATCAAACCCCAAACCAGCTCCACATACAGCAAGAAAGAAGCCCTGTTAGCATGTTTTCCCCTTCTGAGAACAATACAGGCTGGCTGTAAGCATGCCCAGACACGGGTTGCCTTTTATTAGAGATTGGTGCCATGCCCTGGCACAACAGGGGCTGCTTTTGGCCGCTTCCATGTGCTCGGAACAAGAACTCACTCAATGGGTTCGGCTGGAAGTGATCTCCAAAATTATCTAGTTGCATTGGCAGGGATATCTCTTAACCAGACAGCACCAGAACCCCCCTGGGATGCATCTCACTGGATTTGTGACAAACACCACCTGCCAAGTAGCTGGGTGGTCACAAAGGGAGGAGAAAGTCTTTGAACAAACCCAGTTCTTCTTTCTCGTTTGAAGTGGCTCTTCAAGTTCTGTCATTCAAAGTCTTTTTTTGTTGGTGCCTGTTTTGTTTTAAAGAGAAGTTAAGAGTGTTGTGATGGACTTGAGAGGTGGTGGGCTTGGGACAGTTGCGTTAATGGTTGGACTTGATTAAGGGACTTGAGTATCTCCCCTATGAAGAAAGACTGAGAAAAGTGAGGCTGTTTAGTCTTAAGAAAACTGAGAGGGATCTCATTAATGTCTGTAAATATGTGAAGGGTGGGTGTCAGCTCAAAGGAGACAATCTCTTTTCTGTGGGGGCATAGTAATAGGACACGGAACAGCAGGGATAAACTTGAACATGAAAGGTTCCACCACAACATGAGGAGAGACTTTTTTACTGTGAAGGTGATGGAGCCCTGGAACCAGCTGTCAAGAGAGGTTGTGGAGTCTCCTTCTCTAGAGACTTTCAAAACCCACCTGGATGTTCCTGTGTGAGCTGACCTAGGGGATCCTGTTCTGGCAGAGAGGTTGAACTAGATGATATCTTAGAGGTCCCTTCCAACCCCCAACATTCTGTGGTCTTGAAGGTCTTTTCTAACCTAAAGTGATTCTATAATTCTAAGAATTTACCTTCCGCATCTTCCAGCTTTGGTCCCAGACACCTTTAGCCTGAGGTAAACTCAAAACCTCGCTGTCTGCTCTATGTGTGTATGGATTTCACTCCTTGGTGGTGGATTTTCTCTTCTGACACATCTTTTTATTGTTGCTGCTTAAAGGATATTGCATTTGATACTGCAAAATCAGGATCAGTCAAGGTGATAGAATCATAGAATAGCTGGGGTCGGAAGGGACCTTAAAAATCACCCAGTTCCAACCCCCCTGCAGAGGCAAGGACACCTTCACTAGAGCAGGTTACTGAGGGCCCCAGCCAGGCTGGCCTTCAACACTTCCAGGGATGGGGCAGCCACAACTTCCTTGGACAACCTGTTCCAGTGTCTCAGCACCCTCACAAGCAAATAATTTGTTCCTCATGTCCAACCTCAATCTCCTCTCTTCAAGATTGTTCACTGTGACTTTATTGCAGTTTAGTTCAAAGGTGCAGTAGCACAAAGCTTTAAAGAACCAAGTTAGCTAGGGGAGGAGGGGTTCGGTTTGTTGTCGACACCTGAGTTTGGCTTCTTTGTTTCAAAAACTTAACTTTGGTTGAAGTAGCTGCAAGGGAAAGAGAAGAGCAATTTAACTTTTTGTGCCCAGAGGAGGTTGAGGTTGGCCCTGAGGAATAATTTCTGCTGCACAAGGGTTCCCCAGCCCCAGGCTGTCCAGGGCAGTGAAGGAGCCCCTGTGTCTGGAAGGGCTGAAAAGCCGTGGAGGTGTGGGGTGAGGGATAGGACTAAGTGGGCACCTGTTTGGACTTGATGTCCTGAATGGTGTTTTCCAATCCAAGCAATTTTGATTCTTACTGCTGCTCCGATAGCCTTTTCAGTTCCTGGTTTTTATTTCAGTGCTGGTTGAAGTGCTTGTGATAATTGCTGAGCAGCAGGAATCATGAGGTCGCAGGACGTCGCAGCACCCACAGTCACCGTCCTCCTGCTCCTGATGTGGGTCCAATCATCCACAGGCTGCAACAAGGCTCTGTGTGCTAGCGACGTCAGCAAGTGCCTGATCCAGGTACGGAGCACATTCCCTTTATTTCCTTGTAATTGTTTAAGGAATTGTTGTGGAAGCTATTTCTTAACATGAGCAGGTGGTAATAAATAACAGGTATTTTATGTTAAATAGTGTCTTTTTGAATAAGACTTAATATCTTCAACCAGAGCAGGTTGCTCAGAGCCCCAAGGTCCAACTTGATCTGGGATGGTGCCAGAGATGGGACTTCTCCCAGCTCTCTGGGCAGCCTGGGCCAGGCTCTCCCCACCCTCAGCACCATAACAATCTCTTTCTTCTTTTCAGTCTGAATCTGCATCTTTCAGTTTAACCGTCACCTCTTGTCCTGTCACACCAAGAACTCACACTATGACTGTGAGTCTCAATCTACAATCACAGGCCAGTGCTGCCGTTCATTCTCCAGGCTCTCTCTTGCTACAAGCAGGCAGGACATACGAGTCAGCAGCCATTCTTCCGAGCAGAACAGATCGGGTCAGACTAGTCTCATGGTGGAGATGAAGACTCCTAAAGCTTGGACTGAAAAAAATTAGCATCATTTTCAACTTTTATTTTTTCAAACAATAAATCTTCAGCATTGTTGTGGCAGAAGTGCAGCGCTGGAATATGAGATCCCTGTTGTTTCTTTGGTTGATATAGGCATAGAATATGTCCAAGTGGGGCTATTTTTCCCTCTAAACTTCTCTGGAGAAATCTGAACATAAAAATAAAACCCAGCGTTGAGTAAGTTTGATGATCACATGACATTGTTCCCTAAGCCTGTTTTTGTAGCTGTTCTAGTTAGGCAAAACCAAGAACCTGTCCCTCACAGAGACAACTTGGGGAACAAATGGAATGTGAGTATTTGTCATCTGTGCCTTTGTGGCCAAGAAGGTCAATGGCATAGAATCATAGAATCACTACGGATTGGAAGGGACCTCGAAAGATCATCTAGTCCAATCCCCCTGACACAGCAGGATCACCTAAACCAAGTCACACAGGAACCTATCCAGTCGGGTCTTGAATATCTCCAGTGAGGGAGACTCCACAACCCCCCTGGGCAGCCTGTTCCAGTGCTCCGTCACCCTCACCATGAAGAAGTTCCTTCTCAGGTTGTTGTGGAACCTCCTATGTTCCAGCTTACGCCCATTGCCCCTTGTCCTATCACTACATGACACTGAGAACAGCCCAGTTCCATCCTCCTGACACCCACCCCTCACATATTTATAGACATTAATGAGGTCGCCCCTCAGTCTCCTCTTCTCCAAGCTAAAGACACCCGGCTCCTTCAGCCTCTCCTCATAAGGGAGGTGCTCCACCTCCTTTATCATCTTCATTGCCCTACGCTGAACTCTCTCCAGAAGCTCCACATCCCTCTTGAACTGAGGAGCCCAGAACTGGACACAATACTCCAGGTATGGTGTCACCAGGGCAGAGTAGAGGGAGAGAAGAACCTCTCTTGATCTGCTAACCGCCCCTCTTCCATTCCACCTCAGGATGCTGTTGGCCCTCTTGGCCACAAGAGCACATTGCTGGCTCAGTCATCTTGTTGTCCACCAGGACCCCCAAGTCCCTTTCCCCTACACTACACTCCAACAGGTCAGTCCCCAGCTTATCCTGGTACCTGGGGTTGTTCTTGCCCAAATGTAAGACTCTGCACTTTCTCTTGTTATAGCTCATTAGATTTTTCTCAGCCCAGCTCTCCAGCCTGTCCAGATCTCACTGAAAGGCAGCACAGTCTGCAGGGGTGTCGGCGACACCACCCAGCTTTGTGTCATCAGCAAACTTGCTGACAGTGCATGCCAATCCCTCATCCAAGTCATCAATGACTAGATTGAACAGGACTGGTCCCAGCACTGATCCCAGGGGCACTCCACTAGATACAGGCCTCCAACTAGACTCTGTCCCATTGACCACCACTCTCTGAATCCTGGGGTAGAGTAGAAGGAGAGTGGTTATTAGATGGAGAGAGGTTCTACTTCTCCTCTACTCTGCCCTAGTGAATCCACATCTGGAATATTGTGTCCAGTATTGGGCCCATCAGTTCCAGAAGGACACAGAGCTGCTGGAGAGAGTCCAGCGCAGAGCCGCAGAGATGATGAAGGAAGTGAAGCATCTCCTTGATGAGGGAACTAGGTCTCTCTACCTTGGAAAAAAGGAGACTGAGGGTTGACCCCGTGGATGTTGATAAGTATGTGAAGGGTGGGTGTCAAGAGGATGGAGCCAGGGTCTGCTTAGTGGCATCCAGTGATAGGAGAAGGGGCAATGAGTGTGAGCTGGAACAGAGGAGGTTCTACATCAGTATGAGAAGAAACATCTTCCCAGTGGCTGTGGAGTCTTCTTCTCTGGAGACATTTAAAAGCTGCCTGGCCGTGCTCCTATGCAACTGAATCTAGGGGATCCTGCTGTGGCAGGCGGATGGGACTAGATGATCGTTGCAATCCCTGACACTCTGTGATTCTGTGAGCTGTGTGTGGAAAGCAAGACAGCCTGTCTTGGAGGCACAATGAGTCAAAAGACCTGCTCTCTTTCAAAAATCTCCATGTGGTTAACATAAATATTTTTGCCAGCATGGCTAAAAGTCACTGCAGTCATTAAAAGTCACCAGAGTCATTACTGCCACTCCTTAGGAGCTGCTCTGCTTAAGGGTGGTCCCTGTATAAATACTGATTTTTTTAGACGCAGAACAGAGTGTTGACATCAACAGCTCGCACGCACCCAGCTTTCCTTTCATGTCCTGAGGCTTCCTTGGAGCTCACATAAACTGCATCTTGTTTTCCTGGAACCATAAGCTTGCTTTCACAAAAACTTTGTGCCTTCCTGGATCTCCTGGAGTTGTGGAAAAGACTTGAGGCTGTAGGTAAAAATGAGTGGACATAGCTCCCAGAATGATAGGGGTTGAAGGGACCTCCAGAGCCCCCATTCCAGCCCCTCCACCAGAGCAGATCCCACAAGAACAGTCACCCTCACCATGAAAAAATTCTTCCTTATATTTAAATTGAACCCCCTGGGTTCCAGTTTGTGCCCAGTGCCCCATGTCATATCACTGGGCACCACCAAGAAGAGCCTGCTCAGTGAGCGACCATTACCTTCTGTTTTGGATGGGCCGCTGAGCCCTGGTTGCACACCATGTGCATGTTGCAGTGTTTATGGGAGCACATATGTCGTTGACTTGGCTGCGTGGGTTGTTTCGATGTGGAAGAGATGAAAAGGCTGGTTACGCTGGCTAGGCAGAGCAGAGGAACCTGGAGGAAATCCTTAAAGGCAGAAACTCTCTAGGATGGACCATTCCGACAGTAAATCAGTTTGAGTCAAGACCCCATCTGGCTTGGGCCACGCAGAGCTATCCACAGTGGTTAGGCTTGCGTGAGTTGTCCATGATGTGCTGGAGGTTCAGGGCCCCTGTCTTCAAGAAAGAGATTGAGGGGCTGGAGCAGGTCCAGAGGAGCAATGAGGCTGGGAAGGGACTGGAGAGAAAGTCTGATTAAGAGAGGCTGAGGGAGCTGGAGGTGTTTAGACTGGATAAGAGGAGACTTGGGGGACCTTCTCCCTCTCTCAGACTCCTTGAAGGGAGATTGTAGTTAGGTGGGGGTTGGGCTCTTCTCCCAGGCAACCAGCACCCGGATGAGAGGGCAGGTCCTGACGCTGCTAGGGGAGGGTTAGGTTGGATGTTAGGAGGCCCTTCCTTTGGGAAAGGGTGATCAGACCCTGGACTGGACTGCCCAGGGCAGTGGTGGAGTCCCCATCCCTGGAGGTGTTGAAGGACAGCCTGGCTGTGGCCCTTAGTGCCCTGGTCCAGGTTGTGGTGATGTTAGGTCCTGGGCTTGGCTGGATGATCTTAGAGGTCTTTTCCAGCCTCAATAATTCTGTGATTCACCTTTATCTTCACCTCCATGTCACCTCAGAAGGGTTTTCAAGAACCCCATGGTAAGAAGCAACCACCACTCCTTCACCTTTAGGGCTTGAACATCTCTAAGTGACTTTGAAGAGCTGTAGTCCATAACACAGTTGAGTTAGGGAAACAGTTTGGGCTGGTTTGCTTCCAGGAGATGTTCTGGTATTAAGCTGTTCTAGGAAGAAAACCCCTTGACTCATCCTGTAGCTCACTGCACTCAGGAAACGGTCTCTATCATTTCCAGAGAGCTTAGAAAAAATGCAGATGTTTAAGTACCTTGTAAAAATCTTTATTTGCTCTCTGGAGCAGAATGGTTGGAAAAGACCTTTAAGATCATCAAGTCAAATTGCTCCCCCAGCATTGCTAGGTCCCCACTAACCCCTGTCCCTCACCCCACATCTCCACAGCTTTACAACTCCTCCAGACACAGGGACTCCCCCTATGCCCTAGGCAGCCTGGGCCAGGCCTGGGAACCCTTGTGGGGCAGAAATTGTTCCTCGGAGCCAATCTCAACCTCCCCTGGTGCAACCTGAGGCTGTTCCCTCTCACCTGACGCTAACACTGCATTTTTAGATCCAGAGCCTTATTTGTTGCCTAGCAAAATACATTCCCCAATGCACCTTCAGAAGTTCAGCTTGGGAGGCTGCCAGGCTGGCTTATGAGTAATATTTTCTTCCACGGCCGCCTCACCACCCCCAGCCATCGACGAGGAACATTTCTCCCTCTGCCTCACTGCTGCAAGCAATTATTTTCAGAGGATGTCTAATAACTATCCAGTTGTTTGCCCAGTTTTATGGCTAAAGAACAAATACAGGGGGTATTTTTACTGCTAAAGTTGTATGAACACTTTTCCCTGGCTGAGGGAACGGGGACTTGACTTGAGGTTGGTTTTTTACAGTTGTTTTACTTAGCCTTTTGAGTTCTGCAGACTGACACAATTTGTTTACGGAGCGGTAAGATAAATATTTTAGATGTGCGTCATTCATTCACATAACTCATCTTCCTTGGTTGCTGCTCTCTCCTCTTGTGGAAAAACGTGTATTTTATTAACTAGCCCTAGTTTTCATCTTTCACTTTGAAACAGCGTTAGTGGTGGATGACACGAAGTGACTTGGAGGGTGAGAATGTAAAAAACTCTCAGTAGTTTTCCACTCTGCAAATAAAACTTCAAGATTTAGTGAGACTGCCCATTGCAGCACTGCATGTGGAGCAGATGTTCACGCTCCGTTGCTCAGCAGGACAAACGGTTCACGTTCAGCTTTGCAAGCAGCAGCATTTGTTGAACATGCAGAAGGTTTCTTCTTGTCCCCTGGAGACAGGCTTTTGAGCAGGGGGCTGTTGTGCCAGGACAAAGTGTGATGGTTAAACTGACAAGGGGAGACAGCCTGGATAGAAGGAAGCAATTGTTGGTGCTGAGGGTAGGGAAAGCCTGGGCAAGGTTGCCCAGAGAGCTGGGAGAAGCCCCATCCCTGGCACCATCCCGGGTCAGGTTGGCCCATGGGGCTGTGTGCAACCTGCTGTGGTTGCGATGGCCTCTTTACGGGGTGGGACTGGATGAGCTTGGAAGGTCCTCCCAACCCAGTTGTGATTCCCTACATGATGTTTAACAATAGCTGACAAAACATTACTTTAAAAAGTGTACTTTTGTGCCCTTGGCTTCTTCCTACTATCCGAAGACTTGGTGGTTGATCTTTGGGTCTGTCTGTGAGGCATGGTGTGACTCCAGGTCAGAATTCCACGCCAAACGATTTTCATGCCCTTCCCTCCTGACCACACCATGGTGTGTTCCTCCCCACCTCTGGAGAACTGGATCAAAGAGTGGGAAAGAGTGTCTTCTTCTCCCCAGTACAGTGCATAGCAAAGATTTGCCAGTGGCTCTTCCAGTCAAGCTTGGGGTGGGAAGGATCCTGTGGTCAGTATTTCCAGTAGCTGTGAGTAATGCAGTAGTTAGACAGAAGTCCTCAAAACCAGGTCTTCAGACAGAACAACCCAACATGACTTGACCATCCACATCTTGGACTGCAGCATGATGAAAGCCCAGATATGATCTTTGTGTTGCCACAGTCTTTCAGCCAAACTGGAGTTACTGGTATGGATTTGAGCTGGATCTCAGGGAGAGGGTTTAGCAGTGGCCTTGGGACAGTTGGGTTAATGGTTGGACTCAATGATCTTAAAGGTCTTTTCCAACCTAATTCTCTGATTCAATGATCCTTGAGTTGGCACACACGCCCTAGCATAGCTCCTGGTTTTAGCTAAATTACAACCTTTGAGCACTATTTCTGTATGAAGAGACATCCTTCTTTGAATTTCCTGTTGTGATGGGACGAACGTTCAAAGCTCTTGTTGATTCAGGCACTCACAGAAAATGCTCACACCTTTCCCACAAACAGGCGAGGTTTTTTTTCTCTGACGAGATTTTCCCTTCAAATGTCACCTTTTAGAAAAAACAATCCTTTTGTCAACTCAGATCAGCTTTTTGGCTGGAACCACTTTAATGTTTACTCTGTGTTAGTCTACAAAGTTTATTTTAGTGATAAAATCACAGAATCGTTTAGGTTGGGGAGGACCTCAAGATCATTGAGGCCAATCACTAACCCAACTATCGCAAAGCTACTGCTAAACCCTGTCCCTGAGCTCAAGTTCTCCATGACACGGCCAGGGATGGCGATTCAACCCACTCCCTGGGCAGCCTGTTCAAGGCCTGAGGATCCTTTCCAGGGAGAATTTTTTCCTCAGGGCCAACCTAAACTTCCCCTGGTGCTGCTTGAGGCCATTTCCTCTTGTCCTATCACTTTGTCCTTTTGAGAAGAAACCAACCCCCACCTGTCTCCACCCTTCTTTCAGGTAGTTGCAGACCGCGGTAATGTCTCTCCTCAGCCTCCTCTCCAGATTAACCAATCCCAGCTTCCTCAGCAGCTCCTCACAAGGTTTGTTCTCCAGGCCCTTCTCTGGACCCACTCTAACACCTCCATTTCTCCCCACGATTAGAGTTGTGGCCTGAGGAAGGAGTGCTCTGTCGTGCAGCTGTGTGACGTCTGCAATGGCTGCGGTGTGATGAGTTTGTCTCTTGTTTGCAGGAGCTGTGTCAGTGCCGCCCTGGGGAAGGGAACTGCTCCTGCTGCAAGGAGTGCATGCTATGCCTGGGCACGCTGTGGGACGAGTGCTGTGACTGTGTTGGTGAGTGCATCACTGGGGGATTCTCCTGTCTGGTGTTTTGTTTTACATTCCTGCAGGGGACCGAACAGCTGAAGGCTTTGTCTGTTCTGTGGCGTTGCCAGTACTCCAGATTTTGCTTTGTCAGCCTCACCATCACTATTGGTTTTGTCTGTAATTCTGTGTTGGAGAAGGGGCAGGGAAGGGCAAATGAGCTGGTTAGGGGTCTGGAGAACAAGTCTGATGAGGAGAGAGGCTGAGTGAGCTGGGGCTGTTCAGCCTGGAGAAGAGGAGGAGGCTGAGACGAGACCTCACTGCTATCTTACAACTACCGGAGGGGAGGTTGGAGTGAGATGGGTGTTGGCCTCATGTCCCTAGCAATAGGACAAGAGGAAATGGGGTCAGGTTGTGCCAGGGGAGAGTCAGATTGGATCTTAGGAAAAACTTCCCAAAACAAGTGGGGAGGCCTTGGAACAGGCTGCCCAGGGAGAGGGTGGAGGCATGTCCCTGGAGGGGTTAAACAAATGGCAGCCAGGATGCTTCAGGAGATGGGTTAGTCGTTGGGGGTTATAGGGCGGATGGGTGGACTCTGTGATCTTGAAGGTTTTTTCCAGTCTTGATAATTCGATGTTTCCATAAACACAGACTGCTCTTTGAATTGTTACTGCACCTGCTGCAGGGGGCTGGACATGGTGTGGAGATTTCTAACTGTAAATGTATTGACAGACACTGCACAGAGACAACATGAGGTTTCAGTTCCCTTGTCAGTCCTTGGGATTCAGCACTGGGGTGTCCCCACCTCACATCCTGGAGTCAGTTCTGGGCCATTCACTCCCTGCCAGAAGGATATTGGGGGGCTGGAGTGTGTCCAGAGAAGGGTGAAAGGTCTGGAGCATCAGTGCTTTGAGGAGCAGTTGAGGAAACTGGGAGGGTTTAACTGAAGAGGAGGCTCAGGGGAGACTTTCTCACTCTGGACAACTCCCTGAAATTCAGGAGGTTTGAGCAGGCTGAGGAGAGGTTGAGGTTGTCCCTGAGGAAAAATTTCTTAATGTAAAAGGTTTTCAGTCCCTGGCACAGGCTGCCCAGGATGGTGGGGGAGTCCCTGTGTCTGGAGGGGTTGATAAGCCATGGAGATGTGGGGTAAGGGAAAGGAGTTAGTAAGGACCTGGCAGTGCTGGGGGAACTGTTTAATTTGATGAGCTTAAAGGTCTCTTGCAACCAAAACAAATCTGTGATTCTAAATATTCATGGCCCAATGTTTTCAAGTATCTTTTTATTTGCCAAAGCTCTTTGTGGAGGGTAAGGAAGAGGCTTACTGCTGCTTACCCCCAAATTAGCTGATGGTCTTAAGCCAGCACAGCATTACTGCTAACAGGGGTTGTTCAGAGTACCTAGATCTTGCCCTGAGCGCTGCCCTTGCTTCAGGAGGATTTATTCTAGTTCAGCCTCTTGCTTGCAAGCTGTCCAAAGCTTTATCCTTCTGTGGTTGATGCAGTTCTTACCCTGTTGCCCCTCAACATCCTTCTGGCTTCCATGGTCTTGAGTGTGGTCCCTGCTGTCAGCTCTTCTCTCTGTCTGGATCTTCTCTGTTGGTGTCAAAGATCAGGGTTGGGAGGCATAGAGACAGCTGAGATGAACCTTGTTTTGCTCTTGAAGGGGTCACTAAGGGAAGATGCTTTTTCCAGATGCTGACAGAAGGGGACACTCAGCTGAACTGGAATGTTGTTTCCTTCCCTGTGGCAGAATTGTCACACCATGAGAACCTCATTTCCTTTCTAGATACAGTGAACCAGGGCAGTCCATTCCCTCTCCTGTTCCATCAAGGTGTGGATGTGTTGTCATCCTGCTTCTTCAGTGGAGGATCACCCTTGCTGTGCCTTTATTCAAATGAGGAAACAGGAGTGTGCACCATACCCTGCTTCCTGGAGACAGTTCTTGGCTGACACTTGAGCTGATATTTAAGTCTCTTTATGAGCTAATGGTGTCTAATGCAGGAGCAGGTAGGGTATGTCTGCTCTGAGGTCAGGAGTTACCTCCTACCCTCCAGCACTAACTTTGTTGATGCTCAGTTGATGCCCTGTGTTTTGTGTGGATGTTCTGTCCCTTCCCTGACAGGGGAAAAAGAAGACACTGGAGGAAGAAGAGCAGCAGGTTCCTCTTTCATCTATTTTCATACAATCATAGAAGCACAGGATTGGAAGGGACCTCCAAAGGTCATCCAGTCCAACCAGCTCTATAACAAGCAGGGTCATCACTCACCAGAACAGATTGCCCAGAGCCCCATCCATCCTCACCTTGAATCTCTCCAGGGATGGGGCCTCCACCACCTCTCTTGGCAGCCTGTCCCAGGGATACCCCACCCTTAGGTTCTAAAAGTTTTTCCTGGTGTCTGACCTAAATCTCCCCTATTCCAGCTTCAAACCATGACCCCTCATCCTATCATTCCCTGCCCTATTGAGTTGAGCTCTTCTAGTCCCTTTGTTTTCATTGCTGGTAATAAATATCAGCATTTAATAGTTAAGGATACCTGGCACCTGCATTACACATCACAGAGACATTTGAGAGGAGGTGGCAAAGAGAAACCACAAAGTTTCCTGAAAGATCCCACAAAAGACTTTGAAAAATAAGGTCAAGCCCCCCTGGAAAAAGCATCTTCCCTTAGTGACCCCTTTAAGAGCAAAACAAGGTTCATCTCAGCTGTCTCTGTGCCTCCCGACCCTGTTCTTTGCATCTCAGGCAGATGACTGAAAAGATGTAGTGCACTGCTGGAGCAGATTGATTGAATACTTGAACTGTGATCAAAATGTCATGTATCTCAGGACTTGTCCTCACAGTATCTGTGTTCAGAGATACTGTGAAATATTTCATGTAGATATTTAGAAAAGTTTTCTACAACGTTTAAATTTAATATTTAACATTTTCTATTAGTTTAATTGAATATTTTATAAATATTTAGATATATTTTATAAATATTCACAGAACCACAGAATAATTGAGGCTGGAAAAGCCCTCTGAGTTCATCCAGACCAGCCCAGGACCTAACATCACCACAGTGGCCAGACCAGGGCAATAAGGGCCACAGCCAGACTGTCCTTAAACACTTCCAGGGTATGGGAACTCCACCACTGCCCTGAGCACTAAACACTTCCAGGGTCTGATCACCCTTTCTGTGAGGAAGGGCTTCCTAACATCCAACCTAATCTTCACCTGGCAGCTTCAGGCCCTGCCCTCTTGTCCTGGCACTGATTACCTGGGAGAAGAATTGGAGAGAGGGAGAAGTTCCCCCGAGTCTCCTCTTCTCCAAGCCAAACACCCCTCAGCTCCCTCAGCCTCTCCTCATCAGATTTTCCCTCCAGTCCCTTTCCCAGCCTCGCTGCTCCTCTGGACCTGCTCCAGCCCCTCAATCTNCTGGACCTCCTCCAGCCCCTCAATCTCTTTCTTGAAGTGAGGGGCCCACAACTGTCCTGGGACTCGAGGGGAGGCCTCACCAGTGCCCAATACAGGGGGAGAATGAAGTCAGGATGCCATTGGCCTTCCAAGCCACCTGGGCACCCTGCTGGCTCCTGTTCAGCCAGTTGTCACTCAGTACTGCCAGGTCTCTCTCTGCCAGGCTGCTCTCTAGCCACGCATCCACCAGTCTAGCTGCAGAAGGTTCTTGTGGCCAAAGTGTAGGACCCTGCCCATGGCCCTGTTAAACCTCATCCCGTTGGCCTCTGCCCATTGACCCAGCCCGTCTGGATCTCTCTGTAACATCTTCCTCCCCTCCAGCAGATCAACAGCTGTTTGAAGTAGAAGAGTTTAGGGAGCTTGGTGTAACTTCATGTATCGATCCTTTGCAGGTATGTGCAACCCACGCAATTACAGCGACACACCTCCCACATCCAAGAGCACTGTTGAGGAGCTACATGAACCAATTCCATCCCTTTTCCGGGCGCTGACAGAAGGGGACACTCAGCTGAACTGGAATATTGTTTCTTTCCCTGTGGCAGAAGAATTGTCACACCACGAGAACCTCGTTTCCTTTCTAGAAACAGTGAACCAGCCACAGCATCAGAATGTCTCTGTTCCGAGCAACAATGTCCACGCACCTTACTCTAGTGACAAAGGTAATGCGTGTCATCTGTGAACTGCTGGAGTTGCCTCTTGTCTCTTCCAGGAGCCTTCTTGCTGCATCTTCTGTCCTTGTCTCTGCTTGCTGCTTTTTTTCCCATAAAATTGTGCCATTGTCGAATTTTAAGGGTGAGGAGTGAAGTAGAAGCATTGAGGAGCATGGAAGATGGTCTTGAAAGTGTCTGATGGTCTGAGGAGACACTGAGCGATGAGAGTTTGACATCTGTACTTTATGTCATGGCATGAGGCAGTTTGTTGATGATTTATTCTTTGACTTGTAGCTTAGGAGATAGTACAGACCTAAAGCTGAGTGTAACTCCTCCCTGTGAGGGTGCTGAAGCCCTGGAACAGGCTGCCCAGGGAGGTTGTTGCTGCTCCATCATCCCTGGAAGTGTTCAGGGCCAGGTTGGATCAGGCTCTGGGCAACCTGGTCTGGTGAGAGGTGTCGCTACCCATGGCAGGAGGTTGGCACTGAGAGCTCTGAAGTCCCTTCCAACCCAAACCAGTCTGTGATTCTGTCAGTGCGGAGGGAAGCAACTGAAAAACAGGGCTTCAGAGCTTTGAGAAAGCCCTGTGTGCCACAAATGGCTGTATTTGGAGGAGGTGTTTGTTTATTCAGTTGAGCTGGTGCACCTTGAGTTCTGCAAAAGGCAGGTTTGTAGGAAATGCAGGATTAGTACTATCCTGAGTAAGATCAGCAGGAGCACTCTTGAGGAAGTGATATGAGACAGCCCATTGTAAAAATTAAGCAGTTTGGATTCATTTTTATTTTATCTAAGGTTTTGTGGTCTTACCTTCAATTCAGAGAACAGTCCTGAGAATATTCATTGCTGGGGATGAAGTAGTTTGTTACTAACAGAAGTGGCCTAAGAAATACACTCTCTGCTTCTTGGTTTCCACACTAAACCTGAAATGCTTTTTGCCACAAATCATTACATCAGACCTAGAAGAATCTCATAAATGGTTCACAGTGAAATCGCTGCTTAGTGGGCTGGGGTTGGGGGGGATAACAAAGAGCATCTGATTTGTTTTATGAGTGTAATAAACATTTGCTTCCTTCCCATCACACCCTTTAAACACTCAGAACCCCATCTGCTGCTGTTGTGGTGGTTCTTTTATCTTATCAGCCAGTGATCCCCTGTAATTGAGGGACACACTGCTGTTCCCTACCACTGTAAACCTTTGCCCTAGTTCTTTTGCTGAGTGGGGCTGCTGCTGATTAAATGGGATCATTACGGCAACTTTTCTAATTTCCTTTGGTTACAGCGTGTTAGAGAGAAAATAAGAAATGAATTCCAGAGCTGGGAAACCAGATGGTCAGGAGGCATCTCATAGCTTTCGATGTCCTGCTCACCATTAGGAGAACAAGGCAGAAAATGCCGCAGTAAATGACAACCCACAGAAAACTCTGTGTGCAAACAGTATTTAACGATGTAAATTATACACGGTTAAGAAAAGAGAGAAATAGGCTTGGAACAATCTTGAATCTATCCCAGTGTACTTAGGTCCTGCAGTCCAGCTTGGCTGCTCCTTGGCAGCCCTTTCCTACCAACCCAACAGGATGGGCTAATGATAGTTTTGGATGAAACCTGGAATTTGAGTTGCATCTCAAGTGTGGAGAGGAGTCTGGAGTTGAACAAGGCAGACAAATACATTACTTAGTCAGAAGTCTCCTTCATTTCGCCTACTAAGAACTTAGTAGAGATTGGATTGAGATTGCTTTTGTTGGAATGGTGCTGTTGTATTTGGGAAATAGTCACTAAATGTCACTGGTTTTCAGGGTTCAGTAGATATTTAGAACAGAATTAAATGTCAGAGCTGTTCTTGTAATTGCTGGCTGTGCCTTCTCCATCTCAGTGACCAGTGGAAGGTAGAAAATGGCTTTCCACATCCTGCACTTCAAATACCTGAACATGTGAGGCAGTTGAGTCTTTCTTTCCTTGGTCACAGCGTAGACGTCTTCATAGTGCTCAGCTTGTTCAGAACTCGTTACAGTTTGTTTGTAAAAACATGGATCACTCAAACATTGAGGGCTGAAGAAGGTGGAAAGTTGGCTGCTGGCATGTGTTAGAAGAACTGCTGAACGAAAGAGAGGGTGCATCTGTCTGTGTGTGTGTGTGTGCTTAGGTCCAGGAAGTACAGGCTTAGCTTAAGGTTGACCACCTCTTATAGAATCATCATAGCTGGAAAGGACCTCCGGGATCATCAAGCCCAGTCCTCATGCCAGCAGCTCCCTAACCCCTAGACCATGGCCTCAAGTGCTCTAGCTACACCTCCAGGGGTGGGGACTCCACCACCTCCCTGGGCAGCCTGGTCCAGTGCCCAACCATTCTCTCAGGAAAGAACGTCTTCTTAAGATCCAATCTAAACCTCCCCTGATGCAACTTGAGGCCATTTTCCCCTGTTCTATCATTAGGAATTTCAGAGAAGAGACCAGCATCAACCTGGCTACAACCTCCTTGTAGGTAGTTGTAGAGAGCTTTCCTTCTTAGATTTGGAAAGGCTGCCTACAAATCCCCACTGTCACCTCCTTTCAGTTCCAGTGTGCCTGCACGCAGGGATCGCCCTTAAACCAGTCCAGAATCTCTGACTCGCTTGACACAATCCTGGGTGAGAGCCAGGCAAAGCAGCACCAGCCCCAGGAACCTCTGAGAATTTTTTGAAGCCACCAGCCCCAGGAGGGCTGTTGTAGATGCAGGAGGGGGTGGGGTGTGGTGGGGTTTAAAACATTTCCTTTCTCACCCCAGCCTGCAGCATGTCCAGCCGCCAGACCTTGAACTTGCCCGTTACTATCTTAATGAGTGTCTTCCCTTTCCTCCTGGGAATTAACTTCTGACATTTGGAGTTGTGGGAGCTCTTCACATCAAGAGTTCTTAGCGTTTGAGCCACTACTTTGTGGAAGGGGATTGCGATGATTATTCATCTACAGCTACATTTCAGCTTTTTTCTTTCTGCTTTGCTTTCAGCTGAAACCCTCAGAGCTCTGAGCTGCGAGTTCAGAGGTTTAAATTATTGTTTCAGATGATGACAGAATTTTGGCGAGAGAGAGAGAGAGAAGGGAAGTAGATAATCTCTTGGCAGCTCATGAAACAAAATCAACATTGTAGTTACTCAGTCCTCTCTGCGCTTCCAACTCCCCTCTAATGCCAGGCAGGTAGAGAGAGATACAAACCCAGTAAAATGGCAGCTACCTCTCTGTACAATTTTATTTGGGGGGTTTTTTCAGAGTCTGTTGCTCCTGATCATTAAGTAACTGTGCTGAGGGAGCCAAGTGATCACTGTGTAATTAGGTTTGTGAAGCAGTTTAAATACTCTCTTGGATCCCAGATGAGCCTGGAAGTATGTTGAGGTTTTTTTTCTCCACTATGTAGCACTGTTCCTGTGTCTGTAAAGAGGGATTTCCTGCTTGATGTGAGGAAATCTGCTTTCGATATTTTCAGCTGATCTGACCTGGCAAGTCTGTGAGTAAGTGAGATTCTGGTAGCTTCTGCACTGAGCATGTCCTCCAGCTGCTTCTAAGAGCTACTGGGAACCAGCCAGATCTGCTGCTGTCTCTGGCCTGCTGTGTACAATCCATCCTCTCCCCTTCCCTTCATAGTGGTTTTGGACTGGTCCGCTAAGACTTGATCATCTTGCCTCGTGTGTGGGTGGAAATAAACTTTGTTCACCAGTCAGTCAAGATGAATGTCCTTGGCTTTTGCTGCCACCTTAACAAGATTGAAGTCTGGCTTTAGCTCCTATTTTGGTCCTGGGAGAGTGGCCGAGGAGACCAGTCTCTCCAGTCTTACAGGACATGATTGCTCTCATCTGGTTTTGCCAGGGTTATGGGTCTGGTGCTACTCATCTTCCAGCCTCCTTCTGCCCAGAAAATATCTCTTGGTCCATCTCCCAGTTCAGTGTCATTGGCCTTACCATAACGGGCTCCTTTTTTACAAGAGGTTTATGCCAAGTTTCATCAGGCATTCGATGATGAACTCAGCCTCTTCAAGACTTCTGAGTTGGTACCAGCACAGCTGAAGCTATCACAGATGAGGTTAACATGAAGACAAACACAGATCTCAGAATCACAGAACATCAGGGACTGGAAAGCAACTCAAAAATTCATCCAATCCAATCCCCCAGCAGGATTCCCAGATCAAGTCAAACAGGAACAGAGAAGGAGACTTCACACACCCTCTGGGCAGCCCCTTCCAGTGCTCTTTCACACTCATTGGGAAGAAGTTCCTTCCCAGATTGATGTAGAACCTCCTACGTTCCAGCTTACACCCATTTCCCCTTGTTCTATCACTAGATGATGTTGAGAAGAGCCTGGCTCCATCCTCCTGACACCCACACCTCACATTTTTATAAATATGAGGTCACTTCTCAGTCTCCTTTTCTGCAAGCTAAGGAGACCCAGCCCCCTCAGCCATTCCTCATCAAGGAGGATGAGGATCAGCATCCTGGGGTGGATCAGAAGGGGGGCGTTTAGCAGATTGAGAGAGGTTCTTCTCCCCCTCTACTCTGCAGTGGTGAGATCGCATCTGGCATCTTGTGTCTTGTTCTGGGCCACTCAGTACAAGAGGGATGTGGAGCTGCTCTAGGGAGTACAGCGTAGAGCAGCAAGGATGATGAAGGAAGTGGAACACCTCCCTTAAGGGGAGAGGCTGAAGGAGCTGGGTCTCTTTAGTTTGGAAAAGAGGAGACTGAGTGGTGACCTCATTAATGTCTATAAACATTTGAAGGGTTGGTGTTAGGAGGATGGAGCCAGGCTGTGCTCAGTGTCATCTAGTGATAGGATGAGGGGCAATGGGCGTAAGCTGGAACATAGTAGGTTCCACAAAAATCTGAGAAGGAACTTCTTCCCAGTGAGGGTGACAGAGCACTGGAACAGTTTGCCCACGGGAGTTGTGGAGTCTCCATCACTGGAGATGTTTAAGACTGCCTGGACATGTTCCTGTGTGACTTGGTCTAGGTGATCCTTCTGTGGCAGGGAGATTGGACTAGATGATCTTTGGATTTCCCTTCCAATCCATAATGATTCTATGACACTAACCACCACCCTTCTAATCCACCCCAGGATGCCATTGGGTTTCTTGGCCTGGAAGAAACCCAACTGTTTTCTGGCCATTATCTATCCACCGAGACCCCCAGGTCCCTTTCTCCTACACTGGTCTCCAACAGGTCAGTCCCCACCCTATACTGGTACCTGGGGTCATTCTTGCCCTGATACCAGACTCTACACTTACTCTTGTTATATTTCATTACATTGGTCCCTGCCCAGCTTTCCAGCCTGCTGAATGGCAGGTGGGTGTTGGCCACTCCTCCCAGCTTTCTGGCATCAGCAAACTTGCTGACTTGCTGACAGTGCTCTCTAATCCCTCATCCACATCATTAATGAATAGATTGAATAGTGCTGGTCGCAGTACAGACCCTTGGGACCCCCTAGACACAGGCCTCGAACTAGACTCTGTCCCATTCACCGCTACTCTCTGGCTTGTATCCTGCAGCCAGTTCACAATCCACCTCACTACCATATTGTCCAGACCACACTGCCTCAGTTAGGTGACAGACNTCCCACAGCATCCTTGCAGCCAAACTGAGGCAGTGTGGTCTGGACGGTACGGTAGTGAGGTGGATTGTGAACCAGCTGCAGGATACAAGCCAGAGAGTAGCAGTGAATGGGACAGAGTCTAGTTGGAGGCCTGTGTCTAGTGGAGTGCCGCTGCAGTCAGTGCTGGGACCAGTCCTGTTCATTCTGTTCATTAATGACTTGGATGAAGGATTAGAGAGCACTGTCAGCAAGTTTGCTGATGACACAAAGCTGGGAGGAGTCGCTGACACCCTAGCAGGCTGTGCTGCCATTCAGCAATGGACAGGCTGGGCAGGGAGAAATTTAATGAAATATAACAAGAGTAAGTGTAGAG
>VXBP01002060.1:0-80402 GCA_013400115.1 Rhinopomastus cyanomelas | reverse complement strand
AAGAAGGACGACCCAGGTAACTATAGACTGGTCAGCCTCACCTCCATCCCAGGAAAGGTGATGGAACAATTTATGCTTGATGCTGTCTCCAGGCACATCAACGACAGGAAGGTCATTAGGGACAGTCAGCATGGCTTCACCAAAGGGAAGTCATGCTTGACCAACCTGATAGCCTTTTGTGAGGGCATAACCAGGTGGATAGATGATGGCAGAGTGGTGGATGTGGTCTATCTTGATTTCAGTAAGGCATTTGACACAGTCTCCCACAGCATCCTTGCAGCCAAACTGAGGCAGTGTGGTCTGGACGGTACGGTAGTGAGGTGGATTGTGAACCAGCTGCAGGATACAAGCCAGAGAGTAGCAGTGAATGGGACAGAGTCTAGTTGGAGGCCTGTGTCTAGTGGAGTGCCGCTGCAGTCAGTGCTGGGACCAGTCCTGTTCATTCTGTTCATTAATGACTTGGATGAAGGATTAGAGAGCACTGTCAGCAAGTTTGCTGATGACACAAAGCTGGGTGGTATTGCCAACACCCCTGCATACTATGCTGCCATTCAGCAGGATGTGGACAGGCTGAAGAGCTGGGCAGTGAGAAATTTAATGAACTATATCATGGGTAAGTGTAGAGTCTTGCATCTAGGCAGAAGAATCCCAGGTACCACTATGGTTTGTGGACTGACCTGTTGGAGAGCAGTGTAGGAGAAAGGGACCTGGGGGTCCTGGTGGCCAGTAGGATGAGCCAGCAGTATGCTTTTGTGGCCAAGAGGGCCAACAGCATCCTGGGGTGGATCAGAAGGGGGGCGTTTAGCAGATTGAGAGAGGTTCTTCTCCCCCTCTACTCTGCAGTGGTGAGATCGCATCTGGCATCTTGTGTCTTATTCTGGGCCACTCAGTACAAGAGGGATGTGGAGCTGCTCTAGGGAGTACAGCGTAGAGCAGCAAGGATGATGATGGAAGTGGAACACCTCCCTTAAGGGGAGAGGCTGAGGGAGCTGGGTCTCTTTAGTTTGGAAAAGAGGAGACTGAGTGGTGACCTCATTAATGTCTATAAACATTTGAAGGGTTGGTGTTAGGAGGATGGAGCCAGGCTGTGCTCAGTGTCATCTAGTGATAGGATGAGGGGCAATGGGCGTAAGCAGGAACATAGTAGGTTCCACAAAAATCTGAGAAGGAACTTCTTCCCAGTGAGGGTGACAGAGCACTGGAACAGTTTGCCCACGGGAGTTGTGGAGTCTCCATCACTGGAGATGTTTAAGACTGCCTGGACATGTTCCTGTGTGACTTGGTCTAGGTGATCCTTCTGTGGCAGGGAGATTGGACTGGATGATCTTTGGATTTCCCTTCCAATCCATAATGATTCTATGACACTAACCACCACCCTTCTAATCCACCCCAGGATGCCATTGGGTTTCTTGGCCTGGAAGAAACCCAACTGTTTTCTGGCCATTATCTATCCACCGAGACCCCCAGGTCCCTTTCTCCTACACTGGTCTCCAACAGGTCAGTCCCCACCCTATACTGGTACCTGGGGTCATTCTTGCCCTGATACCAGACTCTGCACTTACTCTTGTTATATTTCATTACATTGGTCCCTGCCCAATGGCCACTCCTCCCAGCTTTCTGTCATCAGCAAACTTGCTGACTTGCTGACAGTGCTCTCTAATCCCTCATCCACATCATTAATGAATAGATTGAATAGTGCTGGTCGCAGTACAGACCCTTGGGACTCCCTAGACACAGGCCTCGAACTAGACTCTGTCCCATTCACCGCTACTCTCTGGCTTGTATCCTGCAGCCAGTTCACAATCCACCTCACTACCATACCGTCCAGACCACACTGCCTCAGTTAGGTGACAGACCCCTGGAGGGGGCTGCCCAGGGGGTTTGTGGAGTCTCCTTCTCTGGAGACATTTAAAACCTGCTTGGACATGTTCCTGTGCCACTGGTTCTGGGGAATCCTGCTGTGGCAGGGGGATTGGACTGGATGACCTTTTGAGGTCTCTTCCAATCTGTAACACTCTTTGATTCTGTGTGATTCAGCCGTCCAAGACTTCTTGACTGATAAGGAACTGAATAAATGCTTTAGGTAACAAGTGCACTGCTCTGAAAGTTCTTCAGTTAGTCGCCCTTCTTTGTATCTCCATAATAATGCAAACAAACCCCACTGTCTTGCTTCAGCATTTACGTTTGAATTCTATTTTTCTAATCCACGTTGGAGTGTCGGTCATTAGGTTTCTCCTGGATCTGTGCACCGTGAGCAGCAATAGGATGAAAGGCCTTTGACATGTCCTGCCCACAAATCTGTCTGAGTTGAGATGAAACTCTGCTAGCAAGATGTTCATGTTTGCCCCCGGTTTTCAGCTTTGCCAGGGCTCTTTGGAGGATAAATGAAGTTACAGTGTGATCACCCAGTCAGCACAGAGGAACAATGGTGGAATCTGTCAGCTTGGAGAGTTGGAAGTAGGCCAGGGAAGGGATGTTTTTAGTTTCTGGTCCTGGAGTCTTCTGCTCTGGAGATTCCAAAGTCACCTGGACATCAACCCTGCTTAGGGTGACCCTGCTCTGTCAGGGAGGTTGGACTGAATGATCTTGAGACGTCCCTTCCAGCCCCACCAGACTGTAATTCTATGACTGAACCTTAGCTCTCTGCTGCTTCTCACCCCTCTCACTATCACCTTTTTCTCCTCTTATGCTTTGTAGTCCTGATGCTTTGGAAGCAGGACTGCCCATCTGCACAGTTAGTTAATTTTTAACCTCTCAAATTTATTTTAAACCAAATTTCCCCCTCCCCCATCTTGGTTCAGAGCACATGTGCACCGTGGTATACTTCGACGACTGCATGTCGATACATCAGTGCAAGATCTCCTGCGAGTCCATGGGAGCTTCCAAGTACCGATGGTTCCACAACGCCTGCTGTGAGTGCATCGGGCCAGAGTGCATTGACTACGGCAGCAAAACCGTCAAGTGTATGAACTGCATGTTTTGAAGCAGCGCAGTTGTGACCTGGTGATATACCGAGGCCAAAGTGATGTCAGTTAAGAGACGGCGGTGACTGCAGATACGACGTTTTGGTGGAGAAGCTGCTGGTTACAGTCTGAGAAGAGGAAGATGTATAAAATCTGAAAACTCTGATTGTTTTTCCTGTTATTATTTTATAAAACCACGTAAGCAAGCCTAAGTAGAAGTTTCGACGCTACGTTTTAAGTTTATGGTTCTCTTATTTCTGCTACAATGGTACCACCGTGCTCATCCTCACCCTTCTGATTGGGGGTTTGTTTTTTTTCCTTTGATTCAAAAGTATTGGCTCTACATGTTTTCAGAAAGTCTTGTTATTTAGAATAGAGAAAACTTCAGAGTACGGGAATGAGATTTATATCGTCTGCTTCCGATGAACAATTCAATGGCTGCTAAGCTGGAGTTGTGGGTGAGTGGTTGTTCTTTAGGGGCTGGGTTTTGTAGGGTGTTTGTTTTTGGGGTTGGTTTTTATTACCTTGTATTGTGAAGATGGTATTTGGAGAAATGGAAAACTCAGTGCTTTCTCTTCCAAGTTTAACGGATGGGCCGTCACGGATGAAATCCAGGCTTCTTAGAAGGGCTGCCCAACAAACATATAGGTGGGGGACACTTTTCTTGCCCTCTTCTTGTAAGTACATGGGGGTCTACATTTATATATTTAGAAAAACCTCAATAATAATGTTTTCATTCTTCTCTTAGATACCAAAATAAAGCTGCCAAGTGCATCTTCCTGCTTTTGTACAGCTCTCCAGGCTTCTTTATTCCAGCAAAGACAAATGTAATGAGTAATGAATAGAAAAGCATGAAACTACATGAACTAGGAAGTGGTACAGGGCTTCCAGCTGAGCAGCTGCCACCTTCCCATCAAGCAATACTGATGACAATATTTATTCCAAAACATAATAACTCTTTTTTTTCCCCCATCAAATGTTGTCACTGAAGGAAGGAAGAGGTTTCTATGAAGACAAAATCAGGATGTTCCAAGTTTGGAAAATATTCCGTTACTCTAAGGAAGAGTTTTAAGATGTTGCCAGTCCCCTACAACCCGGTTAGGGCTCTGGTGATGATAATGATGGTACTAAGTACAAGAATAAAGTAGTTAAAGATCAGCTTTTGGTATTTCTGACTTCTAACTCCTTGAATTTCTGTTATTTTAGTGCATAGGTGCACACACCCCAAAGGATCAGACTGTTCATGGACCTCTACGCTCAGTCTAGAGGGATTAAACTTTGCAACTCACTTTTTGAAAGATTTCTTGGTTTGGGCTAGGGTATAAGGAATCCCTTCCTACTTTAAACTTGTGATAAAAAAAATCACCAGGTTCTTCTGTAGGTGATGATTCACATTCTTTCCTTCTGCTTGAGTTTTTTAATAAAGAATGGAGAGAAAGGGTTTGTTAGAGGAGCTGTGGCTGGTTTTAGCTGCACGGTGATGCGTTGTGGTTCTTGACCAAGACTGGAGATGTACAGTTACATCAATCTGGGTCATGAATGGGCTTCACACTCTTTGAGATGTTAAATTATTGGAAATGTGATAGCTCATAGTCTTACTGAGAGGGAGAGCCAGGGTTCTGGTCAGGCATGTGATGCCCCATGGATCTGCGACACTGTCTCCATTTCTACCAGCAGAAACTCCCCGTGAGAAGCATTGACAGCACAGAAATATCCACAGAGTTGGCTGTGTGGTGGCCAGAGCAGGGTAGGGAGGCCATGTGTTTTCTGGGGCTCACTGTGGTTGGTTTGTAATTCCTGATGCTGTCTCGAGTTTGCGGGAAGCATTGGGTGTGTGCAGATGTCATAAAGCAACATCGTGTGTCCTTTTATTACCATTGAGTTGTTTCAAGAGGTACTTTAATAAAAAGACATTGCTGGTTCCTGTGTTTCTTTTCAGGGTAAATGTTACCAGACTTAATAGAATCACAAAGGTCCCTCTAAGATCAGAAAGTTCAACCATCAGATTCACCTCGGAGCATCTTGATTGATTTTGAGAGCGTTTATTCCACCAGCAAAACATCACCTCCAGTCCCTGAAAGGTACCTCTCAGAAGGCTGGGGAAGACTGTTCACAAGGGCAGGAAAGAATAGGACAAGGGGTCATGGTTTGAAGCTGGAAAAGGGCAGATTTAGGCTGAAGATTAAGTTCTTTAATCTGAAGGTGGGGGAATCTCCGGAACAGGCTGCCCAGAGAGGTGGTGGAGGCCCCATCCCTGGAGCCATTCAAGGTCAGGATGGATGGGGCTCTGGGCAACCTGGTCTGGTGAGTGATGCCCCTGCCTGTTGCAGAGGTGTTGGACTAGATGGCCTTTGGTGATCCCTTCCAACCCTATGGTTCTATTAAATACCTAAGGACGTGCTTTTAAAATTCTTCTGGCTTGAAGTCTCCGGGTGAACCATCTGCCAGTGTTATCCCCTTAATCACAGAATCATGTTCATATATGAAGAAATTATACCAGTCCCTGGTCTGTTGGGGTTTTGAGAAGGGGTCGAAAGTCTTTTCTTATTCTCTAAAAGTAAGTACTTGTTTAGTTCCTTTGGATTTGGGTTTTTTGTTCTCCACAGACCCTTGTTGGTCCTAAATTTCAGAAGGTTTGACATCAGATGAAGAGAGTAAGGACTGTGCTCACAAGGTGACTTGGCTTTTCTGACATTTCTCAGCACTTCCATGCTCACAGCATGACGACCTCACCCAGGAGAAGAGTTTAAGAACAAAACAGACTATAATGATGAGGAACCTGTAGGGCAGGGTCAGAGAAGTGACCGGCTCCGTGTATCTTCATATCTCTCTCCCTTCTTCTTTTATCTCTCTTCATTTCACCCCAAACCACTTTGATCCCTTCTTTTCCCTGCCTTTGCATCTCAGTGTCCTGGCAGTGAGGAGACAAATCCCTTTCATGAAGTGAAGCTGCAAGCTTTCCTTTTCTCCTCTATTGCTCAATTGTTTTTTCAGTTTGTGAGGGCACGGAAGGTGTAGAAAAGAAGCTTCAGAGCACAGTGAGTCCTGATGGTGGCAAATGGCTGCAGTCAGCACTGCACACAACCCTGTTTGTCATGAGTGGAGTGGGACAAGATCCATCCTGGGACCCACCTGTTGGAGAGCAGTGTAGAAGGAGACCTGGGGGTGTGGGTGGCCAGCACAATGGCCAGGAGCCAGCAATGGGCCTTTGTGACCAAGAAGGCCAACAGTATCCTGGGGTGGATTAGAAAGGGGGGTGGTTAGTAGATGGAGAAAGGTTCTCCTCCCCCTCTACTCTGCCCTGGTAAAGCCACTTCTGCAATCTTGCGTCTAGTTCTGTGCCACTCAGTTCCAGAAGGACACTGAACTTCTGGAGGGTCCAGCACAGAGCCATAAAGAAGGTGAAGGGAGTGGAGCATCTCCCTGCTGAGGAAAAGCTGAGGGAGTAGGGTCTCTTGAGACTGGAAAAAAGGAGGCTGAGGGGTGACCACATTAATGTTGATAAATATGGAAAGAGCAGGTGTCAGGAGGATGGACCCAGATTCTGCTCAGGGGCATCCAATGATAGGACAAGGGACAAAGAGTGTGAGCTGAACAGAGGAGGTTCCACATCAATCTGAGAAGGAACTTATTCATGGTGAGGGTAACAGAGCCCTGGAAGGGGCTGCCTAGGAGGGTTGTGGAGTCTCCTTCTCTGGAGACATTTAAAACCTGTCTGGACACGTTCCTGTGCCACTTGGTCTTTGGGATCCTGCTGTGGCAGGGGGATTGGACTGGATGATCTTTTAAGGTCCCTTCCAATTCCTAATGTTCTGTAATTTCATGACTCATTAGCCAATGAGTTCATTACGCATTGGCAGCAGCCTCTGATAATTCTTATTCTTTAGAGTCGAGAGCCTCTGGTGACCAGTGCCTTCACACAGAGATCCTTGCTGGCCATCATCTCCCGTTACTTAGGGACATTATGGCACCAACATTTCTCTCTTCTTTTGCCAGGAGTAACAACAGCCTTTGTATAAAGAGAAAACCCCTCATCAGCCACAATGTTAAGTTAAATAAACCACCCAGCCCTCAGTGTTAAAACTGTTTTTTGTGGAAGGGAGAGGGTAAATTTCATGTTTCGTGGCTGCAGAATAACATTGTGGGGACAATGTCCCTGTGCTCTGACACTAATTGGGGTGTTTACAACCCACCCTTTTGTATTTCCTACTGAATAGCCAAATTCCTGTGGGGAACCTCTAACATTACAGCAGGAGGTTGCACAAAGAGCCCATTTGACAAGGACTAAGCTGCTTGAATCTCCAGTGAATAAATGAGGCAGGTGGCACGTTGCCACAGCACTCATGTGCCCCACAGCCCTAGGATTATGTTTGAGGCTGTGGGAATGAATCGCTCTGTTTTTCATTTAAACAAATTCCTGTAGTGATGAGGAATCCTGAAAAGGACTCAAATGGTGCAGGTGCTTCATGTAACAGAAACTGGAATTGTAAGAGATAAATGATATAAAATTCCTTTTGAAGTTGCTGTAAACAGGATGCACGTTGAGATGGAGATGTGTTTCTTGACAATGGTCACCACAATTTCCATCCACGCCAGTTTCTTGTGTTCCACAGAGTGGCAGGGATGGGTGGGTGAACATCTCAAGGTCAGATTAGTCATGCAAGATCACAAAATAACATCAGATATTGGACAGGACCTCGAAAGATCATCCAGTCCAGTCCCCCTGCCACAGCAGGATCACCTAGACCAAAGTTGCACAGGAACATGTCCAGGCGGGTTCTAGACATCTCCAGAGAAGGAGAATCCACAACCTCCCTGGGCAGCCCCTCACAGTTTTGTGTCACCCTCACTGTGAAGAAGTACCTTCCCATATTCATGTGGAACCTTCTCTGTTCCAGCTTATACCCATTGCCCCTTATTCTATCACTAGATGACACTGAAAAGAGCTTGGCTCCATCCTCCGGACATCCACCCTTCACATATTTATAAGTGTGAATGAGGTCACTCCTCAGTCACCTTTTCTGCAAGCTAAAGAGACCCAGCTCCCTCAGGCTTTCCATGTCAGGGAGATGCTTCTCTTCCTTTATCATCTTTGAGGTTCTGCGCTGGAATCTGTGTCCTTCTGGAAGTGAGGGCCCAGAACTGGACACAAGATGCCAGATGTGGTCTCTACAGGGCAGAGCAGAGGGGGAGGAGAACCTCTCTCAATCTGCTAACCACCCCGCTTCTGAACCACCCCAGAATGCCGTTGGCCCTCTTGGCCACAAGGGCACATTGCTGGCTCATGGTCATCCTGCTGGCCACAAGGACCCCCAGGTCCCTTTCTCCTACACTGCTCTCCCAACAGGTCAGTCCCCAACCTATACTGGTACCGGGGGTCATTCTTGCCCTGATGCAAGACTCTACACTTACTCTTGTTATATTTCATTAAATTTCTCCCTGCCCAGCCTGTCCATTGCTGAATGGCAGCACAGCCTGCTAGGGTGTCAGCGACTCCTCCCAGCTTTGTGTCATCAGCAAACTTGCTGACAGTGCTCTCTAATCCTTCATCCAAGTCATTAATGAACAGAATGAACAGGACTGGTCCCAGCACTGACCTTTGGAGGATTCCACTAGACACAGGCCTCCAACTAGACTCTGTCCCATTCACCGCTACTCTCTGGCTTGTATCCTGCAGCCAGTTCACAATCCACCTCACTACCATACCGTCCAGACCACACTGCCTCAGTTTGGCTGCAAGGATGCTGTGGGAGACTGTGTCAAATGCCTTACTGAAGTCAAGATAGACCACATCCACCACTCTGCCATCATCTATCCACCTGGTTATGCCCTCATAAATGGCTATCAGGTTGGTCTTCCCTTCTTTGGTGAAGCCATGCTGACTGTCCCTAATGGCCCTCTTGTCCTTGATGTGCCTGGAGACAGTATCAAGAATAAATTGTTCCATTACCTGTACTGGGATGGAGGGCAGGCTCAACTTATCCCTAACCCAGTCCTCATCAACCAGAGCAAACTCCTCTTTTGTCCGAACTTCCTCTGGGGCCTCAGTGGTCTGGGGCTTGGTATCAGGACAGCCCCCAAAAGTACAGACAAAGGCAAAGAAGGTGTTCAGTATCTCTGCTTTCTCTGTATCCTCTGTCTTCAGGGCACCCACCTCATTCTGCAGGGGGCCTACATTGCCTGTAGGTTTAGTTTTACCTGCAATGTATTTGAAGAAGTCCTTTTTTGTTGCCCTTGACCTCTCTGCAAGGTTTCATTCCAACTTCCTACTTGCATCCCTACATTCTCTCACGAGAGCCTTATAATCACCCCAAGTGGCCATCTTCTTCTTCCGGGACCCATAGACTTTCTTCTTTTTCTTCAGTTTGCCCAGCAGCTCCCTGTTCAACAAGGCAGGTCTTCTGGCTCCCTTTCTTGACTTCCTACCTGTTGGTATGCTCTTATCTTGGACTCCAAAGAAATGGTCTTTGAATGTTAAGCAGCTATCTTGGGCCCCTTTACCTGCGAGTACTCTGTCCCATGGGATTTCCCCTAGTAATTGCTTGAAAAGTCCAAAGTTGGCCCTCCTGAAGTCCAGTGTTGTGATTCTGCTAGGTATTCTGTTCCTGCCACACGAGATCCTGTACTCCACCATCTTGTGGTCACTCCAACCAAGGCTGCCCTCAACTTTCACTGCTTCAACCAGACCCTCCTTGTTGGTGAGAACAAGATCCAGCAGCATTCCTCTTCTAGTGGGCTCCTCTATTTGCATCAAGAAGTTGTCACCAATGCACTGAAGGAACCTCCTGAACTGTGGGTGTCTGGCTGGTAGAATTTCTAGCAAGTATCAGGGTGGTTAAAATCGCCCATGAGAGCTGGGGCCTGTGGCTGTGAGGCTGCTGTCAGTTGTCTATAGAAGGCCTCATCAACTTCCTCATCCTGATCTGGTGGTCTGTAATAGACACCCACAACAGTGACACCCATGCCAGCCTGCCCCTTAATCCACACCCACAAACTCTCAACTTTCTCTTCATCCACCCCTGCACAGAACTCAATACATTCCAGTTGCTCTGTCACGTAAAGAGCAACTCCACCACCCTGCCTTGCTGCCCTGTCCCTCCTGAGAAGGACATGGCCGTCTGTGACCACATTCCAGTCACGTGAGCTGTCCCACCATGTCTCTGTAATTGGAGAGAGTCCAGCGTAGGGCAACGAAGATGATGAAGGAGGTGGAGCACCTCCCTTATGAGGAGAGGCTGAAGGAGCTGGGTCTCTTTAGCTTGGAGAAGAGGAGACTGAGGGGTGACCTCATTAATGTCTATAAATATTTGAGGGGTGGGAGTCAGGAGGATGGAACTGGGCTGTTCTCGGTGTCATGTAGTGATAGGACAAGGGGCAATGGTTGTAAGAGGTTCCACATCAACCTGAGAAGGAACTTCTTCACGGTGAGGGTGACGGAGCACTGGAACAGGTTGCCCAGGGTGGTTGTGGAGTCTCCCTCACTGGAGTTATTCAAGACCCGACTGGATAGGTTCCTGTGTGACTTGGTGTAGGTGATCCTGCAGTGTCAGGGGTATTGGACTAGATGATCTTTTGAGGTCCCTTCCAATCCGTAATGATTCTATGATTCTATGACTGAACACAGATTTCTGACTCCTCCTGCTTGTTCCACATGCTGTATGTATTGGTGTACAGGCATTTCAGGGAGCTAGCGAAGTGCTCTGATTTCACCTTAGGACAGTGGGAGGCCTCGTGGTCTTCATCAAGGCCAGAGCACTGGCCCACTGGTTCCCAGCTAGCAACAATCCTACCCTGTTTCAAATCTAGTTTAAAGCCCTCTGAATGAGCCCTGCCAATTCCTACCCCAGAACCCTTTTTCCCTTCTGAGATAAACCTTTCCATGTGTATCTGTCAGGTCTCGTGTCTTATAAAACCAGCCATTATCAAAGAACCCCAAGCCCTGCCTGTAGCACCAGTCTCATAGCCAAGCATTTATGGACTGAATCCTTCTATTCCAGCCCATGTCCTTACCTCAAAATGGAAATAATGAGGAGAATATAATTTGTGCTCCAGACTCTTTCACCAAACATCCTATGGTCTTGAAGTCTTTCTTTATTCCCTTCAGGGATGGAGCTGAGCTACCTGGCTTCTCCCTTCTGAGCTGCAAAGGGGCCAGTCAGGAGCAGCAGAGTGCTGGCCAGATGTAAACAGCTGTAGAGCTGTCAGCTTTTGTACTGGTACTAACTTGGAGGAGACTCAGAGCGAACCTTCTCCCTCTCTCCCATTCCCTGAAGGGACGTTGTAGTCAGGTGCGGGTCAGACTCTTCTCCCAGGCAACCAGCACCAGGACAAGAGGGCAGAGCCTGAAGCTGCCAGGGGAGGGTTAGGTTGGATGTTAGGAAGCCCTTCCTCAGGGAAAGGGTGATCATAGCCTGGACTGGACTGGCCAGGGCAGTGTTGGAGTCTCCATCCCTGGAAGTGTTGAAGGACAGCCTGTCTGTGCCCCTTAGTGCCCTGGTGTGGCTGATGTGGTGATGTTAGGTCCTGAGCTGGGCTGGTCTGGATGAGCTCAGAGGGTTTTTCCAGCCTCAATCATTGTGGGATTCTATAATGGCTTTTGCCGCTTGATGACTTTGTAGACCACAGACTGGGCTGAAAGGGACCTTCCAAGCCCATCCAGTGCAATACCCTTCAGTTAGCAGGGACATCTCCAACCAGAGCAGGGTTGCTCAGAGCTCCAAGGGCCGACCTGACCTGGGATGGTGCCAGGGATGAGCCTTGTCCCCTCTCTCTGGGCAACCTGGGTCAGGCTCTCCCCACCCTCAGCATCAACAATTTCTTCCTTCTCTCCAGCCTGAATCTCCGTCTTCCAGTGTAACCATCACCCCTTGTAATAGCAGCCCCTGACGTGAGGTCTGTCCCTGCTCTAACATTTCCTCAATACTCTGCGCAGAGGAGCAGTTCTGGAACTCATACAAGCTCATTTTACCACTCCCCTTCCCCGGGACAGACGCGCCGAGCAGGGACCACAAACAGGTAGCAGCACCCCCGGGGGCTCCGCTGGGCCTTGTAGTCCGCGGTCCGGCGCCTCCCCGCTGCCGCTGCCCTTCCTCGCCACTGCGGGGCACGACAACTCCCATCATGCCTTGCGCGGAGGCGCCCTGAAGGCGCAGCGCAGCTTTCCCCGCCCTCAGCGCAAGACTGGGCGCGTGCGCCATGGGCAGGTCGTGCTGCTGCCGTCCGCTGTTTGCTGAGCTCGGGCGGGGCCGCCTCTGAGGCCCAGAGGGACCGCGACGGTCAGTGACCGCGGGCGGGGCGGGGCGGGGGAGGGTCCTGTCCTATCCGTCCAGGTCCGGTCCGGTCCGGTCCGGTTCAGTTCAGTGGGCAGTGGAGGGTCAAGGGCTGTCCGGAGGCCGCTCAGGGGAGGGGCCGCTCGGACTCCGACTCCGCCTTCTTCTGTTTCTTCTTCCTCCTCCTCCCTCCCCGCCAAGTGGTGCCGCCGCTCGACAGGCCCGGGGCGCTGCATTTTATCCCCTCCCGGGGCTCGGCCTGGCCCCGGCTTTGGCGGGTGAGCTGAGGGTCTTGTGGGCTCGGGGTTTGCTGGGGACGGTGTGGAGGTTGGTGCTGATTATGGAGTTACCCTGAGCTGGAGGTCACACCTTCCACACCTGGTGATTCTGAGCGGGTTCGGACTGAGAGGGAGGTTCAGGTGAGATCTGAGGGAGGAATTCCTCACTGTGAGGGTGCTGAGGCACTTGAAGAGGTTGCCCTGGGAGGTTGTGGCTGCTCCATCCGTGGAAGCGTTCAAGGCCAGGTTGGATGGGACTCTGGGCAACCAGGTCTAGTCTGGCACTCCTCATGGTAGAGGGCTGAGTCTGGGTGAGCTCTGAGGGCCCTTCCAACCTAAATGAGTCTGTAGTTCTCTTGCAGATGTATTCCTGTACATCTATCTTTAACAGGCTCTAATGATGATGCTAATGATGGTGTTTAGCAGGTGTCTGTAACCATCCATTCTGTGTCAGAGTGTGGCCACAGAATCCCAGACTGGGGAGAATAGGAAGGGACCTCTGGATATGACCCAGTCCAACCCCCATGCTTGAGCAGGATCCCCTGAAACAGATCCCACAGCCCAGGCGTGTTTGAGATGTCTCCAGGAGCAGAAGACTTCACAACCTCTCTAGTCAGCGTGGGCCAGGGCTCTGCCACCCTCAAATGCTGTGGGAGTAAACAACCAGATCTTGCTTCTAACTGCTTATGGACTTGACTGTGCTGGTTAATAATTGGATATGATGATCTTAGAAGTCTTTTCCAACCTAAACAATTCATGTTTTGTCATTTGACAAAAGAAAAAGCCAGCAGCCCGCACTGATGATTGGGCAGTGTCTAAAGAAAGCACTTGAGACACCACGTGTGTCCAGCATTGCTGTAATGTACCCGGTCCGAGGTGATGTTGAGGTGGTGCTGGATATGATTCAGGATTTAATGATAAATGGGAGGGCTATCCCTTGGATTTGATTGTTTGTGTAATTTGAGGTGTTGGCTACAGCTTGTGGTCAATGATGGCGTATGGCTTCTGCAGCTCATTTTAGAACAGTCCCTATATCATAGGGTGCTCTTGAAAAACTCTTTCTGCAGAAGAGTAAAATAGAGATAAGAGAAGTTGCCAAAACATTGTGGTTTTTGACTGTTTAATACTTTCTGTCTGACATTTAAGTTCTATGTAGAAGGATGTTTTTGGACTGATATGAAGGATGCTACTGTTCATCAATAAAGTCCAACAAATGCAAGTCTTCTTCCCTTCTGCAGAGCTAGATGTCATGTAGGTGGCCTCAAAATGCCAAAGTATGGTAGAAAAGTACATTTACCTTCAGTTTATTAGGTGTCTGGTACAGTTTGCTTAGTTTTTTTCTGAACTCTAATGCTTCTGATTATTTTGAAGCAGTGAATGATTCACTACCCTTAACACTATCCATGGTTTGCCACATTGCAGCTTCACCTAAATAATTGACCAGCTCCTTCTGCAGTTCACTCCTTGCAGATGATAGTTTTCAAATTGTTGCTCAAAAATTAATTGGTATGGAACTAGCTTGTGGTAGATGTGCACTTAGGCTGTGAACACTCAGAAGGTTCCCTTTTTTGTTGTCTAATCCATGGATTTCAGGTGTTTGAAGGATTGAGATTTGGTGATCCAAAACACATGAGATGACAGTGTTCAGGAGGGATCAGTTCACTGCCTACACCTGAGCTTTCCATTGATCACTGAATCACAGAACATTAGGGATTGGAAAGGACCTTGAAAGATCATCCAGTCCAATCCCCCTGCCACAGCAGGATCCCCTAGATCCAGTCACATAGGAACATGTCCAGGCAGCTTTGAAACACCTCCAGAGGAGGAAGAGGAGGAAACTCCACAACCTCTCCGGGCAGGTGCTCCCTTCCAATGCTGTCACGTTCACCATGAAGTTCCTTCTCAGAATGATGTGGAACCTCCTCTGTTCCGGCTCACATCCATTGCCCCTTGTCGTATCTTGGATGCCACTGAGCAGAGTCTGGCCCCATCTTCCTGACACCCACCCTTTCCGTATTTATCAACATTCATGGGGTCACCCCTCAGTCTTCTTTTTTCCAAGCTAAGTAAATTCAAATAGAGATGAGAGCTGTTTAATTGATTGAATGGACTAAGAGCTTGTGGCATCAAAAATTACCCAACTGCTGAATCAGTTTACCCAGAAGCTCATTGAAGTATTTCAGCCTGATGGATTTAGGTTCTCTCGCTCTTTAGTTGTTGTAATCTTTTAAAAATCCTGAAAGTTTTCTTGGTGCTGGCCACTTGCAGTGTAAGGTACAGAGATCTTCCATGGGTCATGGTGCTTCGGTCGCCTGGTGCTGCTTTAAAACATGTCCTATTTTAAACACGGAATGTGGGGTTGCAGTTCTCCAAACCTTTTATAACTAGTGCCACGTGGTGATTGGGTGGGTTTTTATCGGTCACCTTTTGAAAAGGATTTCAAAAGTTATGTGAGGAAACGAAATGCAACTTTCTAGCTGAAAGGGGAAGTGATCACTGACTGGTGGGTTTGGAAGGCACCTCTGGACATGATCCAGTCCAATCACCCTGCTAGAGCAGGATCCCCTAGAGCAGATCCCACAGGAACGGTCCAGGTGGATTTGGAATGTCTAGAGAGCAGGAGGCCCACAACCTCTTTGGGTAGCCTAGGCTAGGGCTCTGGTACCCTCAACATTAAAAAGTTCTTCCTTATGTTCAGATTAAACCTCCTGTGCTCCAGTTTGTGCCCATTGCCCCTTGTCCTATCACTGTGCAGCACTGCGCAGAGCCCGGTCCCATCTCCTGACACCCACTCTTCAGATATTGATCAGCATTGATCAGATCCTCCCTCAGTTCTCCAGACTGAACAGCTGCAGCTCTCTCAACCTCTCTTCATGAGGAAGATGCTCCAGCCCCCTGAGCATCTCAGTGTCTGTGTTGGACACTCTCCAGCAGTTCCCTGTCCCTCTTGAACTGGAGAGCCCAGAACTGGACACAGAATTCCAGCTGTGGCCTCACCAGGGCAGAGCAGAGGGAGAAAACCTCCATTGACCTACTAGCCCCACTCTTCTTCATGCACCCCAGGAGTCCACTGGCCTTGGCTACAAGGGCCCATTGCTGCCACATGGTCAGCCTGTGGTCCCCCAGCACCCTGGAGACCTTTTCCCTAGAGTTGCTCGGCACAGAGTCAGTCTCCAACCTGTTCTGATCCATGAGTTTGTTACTCCCACATGCAGCCTCTACACTCACCAAGTTTCTCTCCATCCATCTCTCCAGGGTGCATTTCTTAAAGGTTTGGGGTTTTTATCCTGCTCTGAAGGTCTGAAAATTACTGTTGTAGACACTGCAGAGTGAGCTGAAGCTCATTTTAGAAAATAGACTTGAAATTAATTTTGTGTTCTAAAGCTCATTTGTTTTTATTCATAAATGTTTATCTGTGTCTCTGGGAAGCTGGTGAGTTGTGTAAGCTTTCTGCTAAGGCTCTCTGGCTGTGTCGACTGGCATAGAAGACAAACACTGTGAACTTGTGGGTCTTGCTACTGTTGCAGTAATGTAATTCAGTAATTTAACTGAAGAGTCTTCCCCAGAGCTGCCTGTGAAGGAGCTTTGCTGCGTCCTTGCCATTCCTTACCCAGAGGAACCCTGGAGACCAGCTGCTGCCCCAAGCTGGGGGTGCCACACCCTTCCTTGAATGGATTTGCAAAGGTTTTCAGTGTTCCATGACGTTTTGCAACATCTGAGCCCTGGAGGCGGTGATATTAATCATAAATAATCTGCTGAATTTAGGAATATTTATATGGTGTTTCCTCTTGGGTATTGAGTGAATGTGGGCCAGAGATGGAAAACAGAATGTGTTCTGTCCCGACTTTGCATACGGGACATGTTTCACAGTAGTGGGGGTCTGGAGCTCAGGAGCAAGGTTTAGCAGTGGATGAGACAGTTAGCTTCGTGGGTGGACTCAAGCTTGAAGGTCTTTTCCATCCTAAACGATTCTGTGATTTAGTTGGGGTTCTCACTGTTGTTTCACATTTGCTTGTTGAACGTTGTCATCCATTCAGCTCAACCGTCTAGGGTTTTGTGGTGGTTTTAACTGACTCCATTAAGTGGACACCTCAGGTTGGCCAAGTTCAAGTGTTGGAGTATGTTTGTAGTTAAAATCTCTGATAAGGGTAATTTATCAGTGAATAACCTCAGCCTAGGAGCTGATAAAAGTATAAACATTAATCTTAACACACTGGGTCATCAGTTGCTGTACAACTTGCTGCAGACCTCTCATGAGAAGGGATCAGCCTCCTCTTGGAAAGAGAATTTCTTGAGAAAATGTTAATTGTGTTGTTGTTAACTAGACCTATGGGAGAGATGGAAGGTGGCAAGTGAAAAGCTGGGAAAGAGCGAGCAGCCAGAAGGGGAGGTTAGATAAAGTGCTGGGTGTGGAGGAGAGGGATGGTGAAGCTGGAGTTGCACAGGGCTGGATGCTGAATACCTGTGTGGTGAGGAGGAGCTGGGCTAATGGAGAGAGGCTGAGCCTGAGAAGCAGTGGGACTAGACCACAGAGTGGGAAACCAGTGTGCTGGGCTTGAGTAGCCTCACTGGAGGAAGAGGTAGTGAGTTTCTTTGTGGTGACAAGACCATGGGAAGCTGGAGCAGGGTTCACAGGGAGAAAGACTAGAGAATCCTGAGCACTGGGCCAGCAATTTCCCAAGAAATCTTCACAATGAGATGTTGCAGTGGGTGGCAGCAGTTGCAATGTCAGTAGCCGACGAATTAAGATACTCTAGCAAAAATCTGGTCTGGTTGTCATGCCCATCTGCCTCGTGGTATGGAGCCCACCAGACCTGTTTGTTCCATCAGAAACACACAATATAAACCACTTCCATATGTGGTTGTGATCACAATATACTACATGACTTCAGAATGGCTGCCAGGACAATTTGTTCAGCTGCGGCTTACCAAGATATCGCTGAGGGGTGGTGATGAGCTTTGTGCTACGGGATCTGTGTAATCTCCAGGTACTACTTTGGTCATCACTCCCCCTCAAAGATTGCAGCTTTCCTCCTGCCTAGCTGCTGTTGTGTGTTCTGGGCCAGCCAGCAGGAAGGTGACTGTCGACTTGTTTCCCTCAAGATATCTGTTGGGAAACAGCCTGTGAGTTGCATCCTGATGGAGCTTGAGTCTGGAGGCTGTGGAACTACTTTCTCTGAAGTGACCCAAACTGGATGCAACCTGCTACCCCATATCTGGACACTTGATGTCATTGTGAGACTTTAGTGTATTGATAATGGAGCCCTCGTTTCTGATAGTTCTGAAATGTTTAGGATGGTATCTCTTCTTTTAATGTTGTCTCTCTACTAATGAAGAGCTGGAAATATCCTCAAATGCAGGGAATAATCTGGATACTGAGCGTGAGGTGACTCCAGCCATCTCCTCTGATGCAGGATGTGGTCTGTAGCTCTTGGATGGTCTTGGAAGGTCTTTTCCAAGCCTCGACGATTCTGTGATTGCCAAGATCAAGGTAGTTCTATGTGTTTGTGTCTCACCACTTCTGAGCTCATACAGACTCTCAGAGTGGGACTTGAAATACTTTGGATGATGCTGTAATCGGGGCAGGCCTTACCCACCTCTGAGTAAATCTCTTGATCCAAAAAACATCTTGTGAAGTCCTTTCTTGAGGCTGAAATTCTCGCCAGCTATGAGGAGTGCGTGACTCAAGGGAGTTTCTTAATGCTGTGTTTACGGGATCGCTGGGGACTTGTGAAATGTTAAACTTGCTTCACCTGTCAACATGTAGAACTTCCCTTTTCCCTCTTTCCCTGCCCGTGTTGCCCTGTTAAAGAAAGGAAGAGGCACCATTTATGGGTTCTGCTTGCAGTGGTAACACCTCAGAGCAGTTTAGGTCAAACATTAAGGGTTTCTTAGCTTTAAGCTGGTAGCTTTAAGCTCAGTTCTCTGCCTAAGCTGTTGCTGCAGCTGACAACACCCAGTAGACCCGAGATGATTTTCAGAGCGTGTCGGTCAGTGGCAAGATGAGCTGGGGACACCCACTGTGCTTCAGGTGTGCTCTTGTGCAATGTTCATTGCAGCGAAGCGCCCCGTGTCCTTCATTTAGCAGAGCTGTAGGGTGCAGCCGCATCGAGGCGTGTGGTCGCCTGCTCTAATCTACTTCTGCTGTTGCAATTGGTTCCCAGGCAGAGAGTCACGGCACTGCGCTGGTGAAGCTGACTGAAGGAGCTGTGAGGTTGGTTTTTGAGGCAGGGCCTGTCATTAATGTGTTTGTGCCAGCAAAACAACACACTGGAATCAGTGAGATCTACTGGGGTTGGCTGCTTTGGCTCCCTGTCTTCATTTCTCTATGGATTTTCCAAACCTCAGTAATATGATTTCTTCCTTTCTAGACACATAGCTCAGGCTGAATTTATTATGAGTTAGTTTGTTTTTAAAAATGAGTCCAGGAGACAGCCATCAGCTTGCCTGTGTAGGCATCTTCCTTTCCCAACCCAGCAGAGACCTGGAGCTGGTGGAGCGGGGCCAAAGGAGGCCCCAGAAATGCTGCTCTCAGCAGGGAACCCTCTCCTGTGAGGCCAGGCTGGGAGAGTTGGGGCAGGGGGATTCAGCTGAAGAAGAGCAGCTGTGGGGAGACCTTAGTGCAGCCTTGCAGGGCTTAAAGGGGCTGATAAGAGAGATGGGGATGGACTTTTGAGCTGCGGTGCCAGGACAAGGGTTGATTGTTAAACTGAAAGAGGGGTATTCAGTCTGGAGAGAAAGAAGAAATTGGTGGTGAGAGCCTGGCCCAGGTTGCCCAGAGGGGTGGGAGAAGCCCCATCCCTGACACCATCCTAGGTCAAGGTTGGACCTTGGGGCTGTGAGCAACCTGCTCTGGTTGGGGATGACCCTGCTCACTGCAGGGAGTGGGACTGGATAAGCTTGAGAGGTCCCTTCAAACCCAAACCGTTTTCTGAGACTTGGTGACTTTATCCAGTGGAAGTGGTCTGCAACACGAGAGGAGGAACCAGCTAAATAAAGAGTAAGAGTGCGGAAGGTGTGGTAGTGAGAGGAAAGCAGATGAAGCATACATGTGATAAACTGAGGTTTGAGGAGAAATCAGGACAGGAACAGTAGGAGAACTGTCAACTGGGGGTTGGAGACCAAAGCTTGATGTTGTGGGGAGTGTTACTAGGAACTAAATGACATCTAGGGAAATGAAGCTGTGGTTGGGTAAGAAGTGACTTGAAGCCAGGAGCTTGCAGAGGAAGAGTCAGAGCTGAGGTAGGAGAGGGTCAGGCCTGAGAAGAAGAAGCTGGCGGAAGAATCAGCCTGGTAGAACATTTCTTCTCAAAACACTGGGCACTTCCATGATTTTTTCCCTCTCACCAGTTACTACTGGCAGCAGAAGTTTGTAGAAGCTGGCGTAGCCTCTTCAAGTGTGACATTGTGTTCCAGAAAAACTGAATCCTTCTTTGTCTACCTTCTTTAATTTGGTTTTGCATAATTTGAAGATGGATTTCCCCTTATTGCATCAGGTTCTTATTTGCATCTATAACATAGACTTAGGAAGGAGGAAAAGGATCGTTGCCTTAACTTGTTGCCTTAACATTGTGGAAGCTCACAAACAATTTGAGTTTCCACACAAATCTCTCTTGTTTCCAAAAAATGGGGAGCATTTGATAAGAAGCACTACACAATTTGAAGTATTTTATAACAAATATAACAAAATTTGAAGTATTTAAAATACCTAATGCTAGATGATGGTTCTTGCTTTCCCTCCTGCAGGTGTGATGGACAGGTAGCAGAAGATTTCACTCTGTTATCAGGGAATCAGAATGACTGAGTGCTTCCTGCCCCCCACCAGCAGCCCCAGTGAGCACCGCCGGGTGGAACACAGTGGGGGCCTGGCTCGTACTCCCAGCTCTGAGGAAATCAGCCCTACCAAATTCCCTGGGTTGTACCGCACCAGCGAACCGTCGCCACCTCACGACAGCTTGCATGAGGCTCCTGATATAGTATCTGATGATGAAAAGGAGCACGGGAAGAAGAAAGGAAAATTCAAGAAGAAAGAAAAAAGAAGTGAGTAACCAACTCCTTGTTTCATGCTTAGAATTCCTCCTCCTCTCTTTCTCTCAGAATTCCTTCATGCTCCCAGTGGGGTTTTTACACTTCAGGTGTGGCCGAACTTACCTTGCACAACCAGGCTTTGTGCAATTCCTGTTCCTCTTCCCAAACAAAACCTCATGCCGTAACGAAACTCTGGCTGCGGGTTCTGTTGCACAGACAGACTTGCCAAGTGCATGCCCAGAACTCCTACTAAACGTGTTTATCCTAAACCTCGAGCAATGGCTACCTGGCACGAGGTTCTGCTCGGTATCTCTCCACATTCCCAGCAGAGGGTTCCCGCTGGTTGAGGGATGGTAGCCGAGGTGCTCTGTAGAATCAAACCCCAAGTTTGACCTGAATTTCCTCCACTTTGATTTTCAGTAACTTGAGCCCTTTTCCCTTATGCCTCCCGCATGCAGAGTTGCTGTGGGTGCCATCCCAAGTTTTCCTGTGCTCAATGCACCAGGAGGAATGAAATCTGTCCTGATGTTCTCCTTTAGCTTCTTGGTTTAGTGCAATCACAGGGTTCCCCTAGCAGTGCCAGATCATTACTGCGGAGCTCAGAACTGTGCCTGCCTGCAGTTTTTGCCAGCCTGCCTCAGTTTGCTCAAACTGAGAGGGTAAAGGTTAGAAACTTTGACTTGGTGATATTTCTCCTTCCAGAGAAGAGAAATCTTACTTCCTGCCTTTAGCTTTGTGCAGAAAATTTTGGAAACAGGAAACAATTTTGATTCTGTAGAATTTTCTGACGTAACAGTCGTAGTGCGACTTGATCTGTGTGGTTCCGCCATGGCAGGGGGATTGGACTGGATGATCCTCCGAGGTCCCTTCCAACCCCTAATGTTCTGTGATTCTGTGAACTGTTCAGGTTGGAAAAGATCTTCAAGATCATTAAGTTCAACCATCAACCCAACTGTTCCAACCCACCAGTAAACCCTGTCCCTGAGCTCCAGATCTCCACGACTGTGAAACATGGCAAGGGATGGTGATTCAACCCCCTCCCTGGGCAGCCTGTTCCAAGGCCTGAGGACCTTTTCCAGGAAGAAGATTTTCCTCACGGCCAACCTAAATTTTCTCTCCCACCTTCTCCTTGCAGCTTGAGGCCATTTCCTCTTGTCCGGTCCCTTGTTCTTTGTGAGAAGAGGCCAACCCCCACCCCTCTACAACCTCCTGTCAAGTAGCTGTAGACATCAAGAGGGTCTGCCAAACACCAGTGAATTTGTTTTAAGCAATACTTCACCCAAATGTCAAATGTACGGTCCTCTTCTGCCTGTAACTGGGATGTCTGGGAGTTCTGGGAGACAGATATAAAATGGGGAAGATCAAAACCAAAGAGATGACCAACAATATTCTCTTAGAATTAATATGCTGATTCTGTACAATATCCCTGCCCCTATTAAAAGAAATCCTCTTCCAGAATTGTCTGCCTTTAATCAGCCCCATTTCCCATAACTACAGGTGTTAAGAGATTCCTGAGGGATTTTCTTTAACCTGATGGAGATGACTGAAGCCCTAGTTTACACAGACTGTTACGGGTTGGAAGGGACCTCGAAGATTGTCTAGATAAGGCTCCATTCAGGCTGTTAGTTGATGTTTTACTCTTTATAAAAGAGCTGTTCCACCTCTGCATCTGAGCTGGGACTTGTTAGAGGTCTGGGATTTCCAGGCTGTGGATATCTCTGTGGTGAAATTTAAGGCTGAGAGGAAAAACGCTGCTTCAGCAGATCCACTCAGGTCTGTGCACACAGCGTGGCAGCTGCTTCCCACCCACTAGAGCTCACAACCCAGTTTATAGCTGATGTCAGGTGATTTTTTCCGTGGTTGGAAGCAGTTATCTGAAACAGAAAGAAAAGCCAGTTTTGTATTTCTTAGTAACCTGAATGTGGAATCAGTCTGGGAGCTCTGTACTTGTATCAGACGGCTGAGTATCTACAAAGAGTGAAGTGCTCCAACTGGAGGTTGGGTATTTGGGTGTCAGGAGTGTCTGGTTATTCGTGTGTCCTGTCGAGGATGAGAGGAAATCGGAGCCATACCTGGGTCCGCTGTGCACCCATGTCTGCTTTAGCTTTTACTTAGATGTGGTGGCAGATCTTTGGACAGACTGGGATCCATCAATAACCAGTACAGCCAGAGTTGGGGAGTTTGGGCGGGAGATGCTCTGAGAGTTTGTAATTAGTAGACACTTCTGAACTGTGCTGACTTCCCAAGACAAACCAGGCTGGTTTTGTGTTTAACCTGCTCCTTCATGTCTTCTTGTGGAGTCAAGAAATACCAGTTTCAGTAGTGTGCTGCTGCTGCTGTTCTGGTGCCCCAGATCTCTGCAAGCACTGTGTTGCAACATGGAGTGCTGAGACATGTAGGGGAGGTTTGTGGGTGAAGGCAACCTCCAAGCTGACGCTTTTCCCACTGTGTGTGTGGGATACCTGTGCTGCTCAGATGGGAGCTGTAGTGCTGCCCAGCAGGAAATGCCTGGAGTGGGTTGTTCCGGGCTGCCTAGCGAAGATCTGCAAATCCCAGCTTGAAACTCAGTGCTGGCCCCGTCTCACTTCCCCACACTGCAGCAGTGATGTCCCGTGGCTGGTGCATCAGTGGTTTTTCCCATGCCAGAGGTGACACTGCAGGTTTCCCTACCCCTTTCTGGGTTTAGTTACCAGCAATGGTGTCACCAGTGAACTGGGAGGACGAGACCTGCTTGCTGGTTGTCCTCCAGTTAACTCAGTTGGACAGGAACAGTGCTGCAGCCTTTCTCCATCTCCTGTGCAGCACATGTTTGACAGTTGTAGGGAGCAGTGCAAGATGAACAGCTGGAATTATTTTATGGCAGTTCTATCTTTAAAGGAAGAGCCTTAAAGAATCTGTGTGGATGAGGCTTCACTGTGGGTTTGGTTTGGGGTTTTTTGCCTGTAATCCACCTTTAACAGTTTCCTGGCTCTTGCCTGAAGTCAGGGCAGGGCAGGCTGTGGAGGCGGAGGAAGGTAAAGCACCAGAGCACGTTTGGGACAGCACTGGGTGTTCTGGAGCTGGAAGAGCAAGCTCCACCCAGGGACCTGTTGGACCTTTTAAAGGCATAAACGCACCTTCCCCAGACGGTGTTGTGCTGGTGCTGCTGGAGAGGTTTTATTCCTCAGGGGAAGAGTAAGTCTGCCTGGCTTTATTTGGGGCTGACGCTTCATAGCTCTAGAACTCCTGATACCGTGTAAAGGCTGGTGGAGTCGAGTGGCTGGAGGTTGGTTTGTTCTCAGTAGTTTATCTGAGCTCTGTGTGTGCAGTAGGTGATCCTTAACAGCCACTCTTGTGCTGTTGATTGCAGGAACGTAGAGACGTTGCCAGGCAGTTTTTATTTTGCAGTCCCCTGACTCACCCGTCAGATGGACATTGCCATCATGAGTAAGTACATAAAGCGGCTGAGTTTGAGTGGGATGGCTCTGCAGCGCTGCGGTTTATTTCGGGGGGGATAGTAAAACCTCTATCTACTCCTTCTCTGCTTCAAGGGGTAACAACTGAAAACCCTCCAAAGAAGCAGCCAGGAGCTGGTATCTCGACTCCTCTTGCTACTTGTCTCTCCTCCTTACACATCCCTATTTCTCTCCCCATTGAGACCAACCCACCTGACCACTGTCCTCCTCCTTTGCCTCACAGCGGAGGGTTATGCTGCCTTTCAAGAAGACAGCTCTGGTGATGAAGCTGAAAGCCCTTCCAAGCTGAAGCGCTCCAAGGGAATTCACGTCTTCAAGAAACCCAGTTTTTCCAAAAAAAAGGAAAAGGATTTTAAAATAAAGGAAAAACCCAAAGATGAGAAGCACAAGGAAGACAAACACAAGGAAGAGAAGCACAAAGAGAAGAAGTCAAAAGACTTGACTGCAGCAGATGTGGTGAAACAGTGGAAAGAGAAGAAGAAAAAGAAGAAGCCGATTCAGGAGACGGAGGTTCCTCAAGTGGACGTTCCCAGCCACAGGCCTGTGTTTGGGATCCCGCTGTCTGACGCGGTGGACAGGACCATGATGTACGATGGCATCCGCCTGCCTGCAGTGTTTCGTGAATGTATCGACTACGTCGAGAAGTACGGCATGAAATGTGAAGGCATCTACAGAGTTTCAGGTACCGTGGGTGGTAATGGTCAGTAAACTGGGATGGGTTGGGAGAGACCTAGGAGCTCACCCAGTCCCACCACTTGCCATGGACCGTGACACCTCTCATCAGACCAGGTTACCCAGACCCGCATCCAACCTGGCCTTGATCACTTCCAGGGATGGTGTTAGCCCAGCCAGCAGCTATTGTTTTACTTCTGCTTTAGAGCTACAGCAGCAAAGATGAAGCAGTTTCCTTACTTCATCTGCAGCAAAACAGGTCAGTGTATTTAAGGGAGTGGGAAAAGGAGCTTTGAGGAAAAGCTGCTGAAACAAGCCACTCTAAAACCATAATGGAGTGATTGCCAAGGCTTCATGAAGCTCTTTCCAACAACCTGAAGGGAGGCTGTAGTCAGGTGAAGGTCAGGCTCTTCTCCCAGGCAACCAACACCAGGATGACAGGGGAGGGTTAGGCTGGATGTTAGGAAGCCCTTCCTCAGGGAAAGGGTGATCAGAGCCTGGAATGGACTGCTCAGGGCAGTGGTGGAGTCCCCATCCCTGGAGGTGTTGTAGGACAACCTGGCTGTGGCCCTTAATGCCCTGGTCTGGCCGATGTGGTGATGTTGGGTCCTGGGCTGGTCTGGATCAGCTCAGAGGGCTTTTCCAGCCTCAGTAATTCCATGGTTCTGTGACCAGGATTAAGGGCAGTTGATCTGTGGGGTAGTGCAGCTTAGGCAGTTGCTTGGTCTTGACTGTGGGATTGTTCTGGCTCTTCTCAGTGTCATCTGGTGATAGGACAAGGGGCATTGGGTGCAAGCTGGAACAGAGGAGGTTCCATATAAATATCAGAAAGAACTTTTTCCCAGTGAGGGTAACAGAGCATTGGAACAGGCTGCCCAGGGGGGTTGTGGAGTCTCCTTCTCTGAAGATGTTTAAAACCTGCCTGGATATGTTCCTGTGTGACTTGGTCTAGGTGATCCTGCTGTGGCAGGGAGATTGGGCTAGATGATCTTTTGAGGCACCTTCTGATCCCTAATGATTCCATGTTTTTGCACCACAGGATCCCTGTGTAGGTAGCTTTCACTCTGGACTATGTCCAGTGCAACAGCACCCTCTTGTGCGCTGGGGTTGGGTCAGTTGAGAGCTCAGGGAGGGGCCTGCGGTGCCCAGTGTTGGTTATGGATTGTGAGCCGAGCCAAGGGAGCTTTGAGAAGGAAATCTGGGGACTTGGGAGTGTCACCAGCTTGTAAATACAGCTCACAGAAAATCCAGGCTGGGGTAAGGAATGACAGGAATGAGATTTAATTCCTGCTGTGTCCCAGATCAGAACTCGTACATGAAGGTTCCTCTGCTGCGGATTTCCACCTGGAAACATGGGAGCAGTGAGGGGTTTGTTTTGACAGAGGAAAGGTGCTGGAGGTAGAACTCGTTGCACAGTATTTGAGTCGATAAGGTCTTCACTGCTTGGCTCAGGGCTGTCACAGAGCAGCCAGTAAGATGCTGAATGCAAACACAGCAGCCCTCTTGTGTTCTGCCACCCTTGCTCACCCTGTTCCCCGATCCTTCGTGGCCAACCACGTGGCTTCCAGGTGTGGCTGGGAGCTTTGCGAGAACCCTGGTTCTGCCTCACAGAATGTCAGTGCTTCTAGGGAGTATTTGAGCTGTAATTTTGAAGTGGTTGTCTGTGGATAACCTTGACCAGCTCAGATTGTAAGACGTGAAACAAGTAAACCTCTGCTCTGGGCATGGGCTGAGGGAGTTTGGTCTGTTCAGCCTGGAGAAGAGAAGGCTCCAGAGGGGCCATATAGCAGCTTCCAGTACCTGAAGAGCCTATGGGAAAGCTGGAGAGGGACTTTTGATGAGGGACTCTGGTGATAGTTGAGGGGAGACATTAAATGAACTATAACAAGGGCAGTGTAGACCCTGGCATCTAGGCAAGAACAGCCCCAGATACCATTACAGGGTGGGGACTGACCTGTTGGAGTGTAGGAGAAAGGGACCTGGGGGTCCTGGTGGACAGCAGGATGACCAGGAGCCAGCAATGGGCCCTGGTGGCCAAGAAGGGCAGTGGCACCCTGGGGTGGATCAGAAGGTGGGTGGTTAGTAGATGGAGAGAAGTTCTCCTCCCCCTCTCCTCTGCCCTGCTGAGACCACATCTGGAGTGTTGTGTCCAGTTGTGTGCCCCTCAGTTCCAGAAGGACACAGAGCTGCTGGAGAGAGTCCAGTACAGAGCCGCAAAGATGATGGGGTGGAGCATCTTCCAGCTGAGGAAAGGCTGAGGGAGCTGGGTCTCTCTACCTTGGAAAAAAGGAGACTGAGGGGTGACCCCATGAACGTTTATAAGTATGGAAAGGGTGGGTGTCAGGAGGATGGAGCCAGGCTCTGGTCAGTGGCATCTGGTGATAGGACAAGGGGCAATGGGTGTGAGCTGGAACAGAGGAGGTTCCACATCCATCTGAGAAGGAACTTCTTCCTTCCCTGTGAGGGTGACAGAGCCCTGGAAGGGGCTACCCAGTGGGGTTGTGAAGTCTCCTTTTCTGGAGACATTTAAGATGCGCCTGGATATGTTCCTGTGTGACTTGGTCTAGGTGATCCTGCTGTGGCAGGGGGATTGGACTGGATGATATTTTGAGGTTCTTTCCAATCCCTAATGTTGTGTGATTCTGTGTGATAGGACCAGAGGGATGGGTTCAAGCTAAAAGAGGGGTGGTTGGGTTATATCTGAGGCAGAAATTCTTTCCTGTGAGGGTGCTGAGGCCCCGGAACAGGCTGCCCAGGAAGGTTGTGGCAACTCCATCCCTGGAGGTGTTCGAGGCCAGGTTGGATGGGGCTCTGGGTAAGCCAGTCTGGTGAGAGGTGTAACTGTCCATGGCAGGATGTTGGCACTGGGTTATCTCTGAGGTCTCTTCCAACCCTACTCAGTTTGTGATTCTATCTCAAAAACAAAATGAAGCGGTTAACTCTAACTCACATAGTTACAGTTGAAGATCTAATTCTTGCTCTAAATTTTTTTAAGGAATAAAATCAAAAGTCGACGAGCTGAAAGCAGCCTATGACCGAGAAGAATCTCCCAACCTGGAAGAGTACGAGCCCAACACGGTGGCCAGCTTGCTGAAGCAGTACCTGCGCGAGCTGCCTGAGAACCTGCTCACCAAAGAGCTGATGCCCCGCTTTGAGGATGCCTGTGGGAAGAACACAGAAGCTGAGAAAGTCCAGGAGTGCCAGCGGCTGCTGAAAGAGCTGCCAGAGTGTAACCACCTCCTTATTTCCTGGCTGATAGTGCACATGGACCATGTCATTGCCAAGGAGCTGGAAACCAAGATGAACATCCAGAATATTTCTATCGTGCTCAGTCCTACGGTGCAGGTATGAGTATCAGAGCACAGCTGCTGCCCTGGAGAGACACAGTGTAGGTGGGAATAGAGTATTGGCTGATAGACTTAAACCTGATAACAGCTGCTCTTTGCACCCCAGGAACTTGTAGAAGGGTCTTGCAGAAGACAGCCCACCTTTGAGAAAAGCCCAGCTTAGCAATTAAGCTGCTGTTGAGGCCCAGTAGCACCAGGGCTGGTTGTTTTACTGTGCCAGGCAGCAGAATGAACACAGACCAGCACAGGCCCCAGCACATTCTGTTGTTAGTGTTTAGCAATTAAAATGCAGGTGATGACAGGCCTGAGCTCCGAGGTTCTGAGTTTTAATGGCAGATTGAACATCAGAGTAACTGCTGCACTTTAGAACCAGGGGCAGGGTCACAGCTCCTTTCAAACCACTTCTTTCTGAGAGTCGGGGTGTAGAGAATGTGGTTTAGGGGAGCAGGGAGCCATCAACTAGCCACAGAGGGTGGGGCTGCTATTCCCTCATGACCTTCACTTGAGGCAGAAATCATTTAAATCTCTTTTTTTGTATCTACTAGTGATGGAAGGCAAATGGTATCCTGGCTTGTACCAGGAATGGTGTGGCCAGCAGGATTAAGGATGTAATTCTGCCCCTGTACTGGGGGCCTCCCCTCAAGTCCTGGGGGCAGTTAAAGGTAAACATGATTGGGACAGACAATGGACAAATATTTCATAGATTTGGATTTGACCTTTCCCTGCTGTCACTGCTGCAAAAAGTAGCATGAGAACTTGGTTACAGAATCACAGAACATTAGGGATTGGAAGGGACCTCGAAATACCATCCAGTCCAATCCCCCTGCCACAGCAGGATCACCTAGACCAAGTCACACAGGAACATGGCCAGCTGGGTTTTAAAATACCTCCGGAGAAGGAGACTCCACAGTCTCCCTGGGCAGCCCCTTCCAGTGCTCTGTCACCCTCACAGGGAAGGAAGAAGTTTCTTCTCAGATGGATGTGGAACCTCCTCTGTTCCAGCTTATACCCATTGCCCCTTGTCCTATCACTAGATGACACTGAAGAGCCTGGCTCCATCCTCCTGACACACACACACTTTCTATATTGATCGACATTAATGGGGTCACTCCTCAGTCTCCTCCAAGCTAAAGAGACCCAGCCTCCCTTCTCATAGGGGAGGTGCTCCACTTCCTTCATCCTCATTATTGCTCTACGCTGGACTTGCTCCAGCAGTGACATGANAGCTCTGTGGTGACAGGTTGGACTTGATGATCTATGAGGTCTCTTCCAACCTTGATAATACTGTGATACTGTGATACTGTGACATGTCCTTCTGGAACTGAGTTGCACAGAACTGGACAGAGTACTCCAGATGTGGTCTCGCCACGTCTGTACAGAAGAGAAGGGGAGAAGAACCTCTCTCCATCTGCTAACCACCCCCCTTGTGATTCACTCCAGGATGCTGTTGGCCTTCCTCATCACAAGAGCACATTGCTGGCTCACAATCATCCTGCGGTCAACCGGGACGCTTCAAGAAAGAGATGGAGAAGCTTGAGCAGGTCCAGAAGAGCAATGAGGCTGAAGAAGGGAGTTGGAGAGAGAAAGTACCCGCTGTGTCTCCTGCAGGCTAAACAGCCCCAGCTCCCTCAGCTTCTCCTCATCAGACTTTCCCTCCAAGGGAGAGACTGTAGTCAGCTGGGGGTCAGGCTCTTCTCCCAGGCAACCAGCACCAGGACGAGAGAGCAGGGCCTGAAGCCACCAGAGGACAGTTAGGTTGGATGTTAGGAAGCCCTTCCTTTGGGAAAGGGTGATCAGAGCCTGGACTGGACTGCCCAGGGCAGTGGTGGAATCCCCATCCCTGGAGGTGTTGAATAACAGCTTTGCTGTGGCCCTTAGCGCCCTGGTCTGGCTGCTGTGTTGATGTTGGGTCCTGGGCTGGGCTGGATGAGCTCAGAGGGCTTTGCCAGCCTCATATCATTCTGGGAGTCTGTGGAATAGCTGGGGTTGGTTAGGTCGTGTGAAAACTCCTCAGCTGTGCAGGTACAGGAGAGGGTGAAGCAATTCTTTGAGGCCAGCACCAGGTTGTTTAAAGGATCCTCATTCATCCAGGTTTTACTCACTTAGGTCAAACCAAGCAACCAACCGTTCTGCCCCTCCTTTCTCGCAGATCAGCAACCGCGTCCTCTACGTGTTCTTCACGCACGTGCAGGAGTTCTTTGGGAACGTAACCTTGAAGCAGGTGACAAAACCCCTTCGCTGGTCAAACATGGCCACAATGCCGGCGCTGCCAGAAACGCAGGAGAGCATCAAAGAGGAGATCAGGCGGCAGGTCAGCAGTCACTGCAGTGGTTTCGGGTTGAACAGCTTTGCCATACCATCAATGGTAGCTTCTCATAGCTCATAACTTGCTCTAGGGGCTAGAACTAGGTGGTCTCTAAGGTGCTCTGCAATCCACACCATTCTGGAAGATTCTTACTCTTGTTGTCCTGTCAGTAGAGACCACTGCGAAGAGATATGTGTTCTTGGGGTCTTGATACCTTTCTGTTTTTCTGTAGGAATTCCTGCTGAACTGTCTGCACCGGGACCTGCAGGCGGGGATAAAAGACTTGTCCAAAGAAGAGAGGCTCTGGGAGGTGCAAAGAATTCTAACAGCTCTTAAGAGGAAACTGAGAGAAGCGAAGAGACAGGTCAGTCGTGTCTGCTTGCTTGCAGAGCAGCTCAGTTCAGGATCCCTAAACCAGTAATTTCACAGTAAACGGAGCGATGGGGGATCTTGGCCTCTACAGACCTGTTCTGTTTCTGCGGCAGGAGTGCGAAACAAAGATTGCGCAAGAAATCGCCAGCCTGTCCAAGGAGGATGTGTCCAAAGAGGAAATGAATGAAAACGAAGAAGTCATCAACATTCTGCTCGCACAGGTAGGTGCTGGGAACGTCCCTGCCTTCACAACTATTAAACCCTCTTGGTTCCTTCCCACCCAGTAGAAACTGAAGGTCTAAAGGGGGTCCTGTACTGGGCACTGAAGAGGCCTCCCCTCGAGTCCTGGACCCTCACTTCAAGAAAGAGCTTGAGGAGCCAGAGCAGGTCCAGAGGAGCAACAAGGCTGGAGAAGGGACTGCAGGGAAAGTCTGATGAGGAGAGGATGATGAGCTGGGAGTGTTTAGCCTGGAGGAGACTCGGGGAACTCTCTGAAGGGAGGTTGTAGTCAGGTGGGGGTCAGACTCTTCTCACAGGCAACCAGCACCAGGATAAGAGGGCAGGGCCTGAAGCCACCAGGGGAGGGTTAGGCTGGATGTTAGGAAGCCCTTCCTTTGGGAAAGGTGATCAGAGCCTGGACTGGACTGCCCAGGGCAGTGGTGGGGTCCCCATCCCTGGAGGTGTGGAAGGACAGCCTGGCTGTGTCCCTTAGTGCCTTGGTGTGTCCGATGTGGTGCTGTTAGGTCCTGGGCTGGTCTGGATCAGCTCAGAGGGCTTTTCCAGTCTCAGTGATTCTGTGATTGTGTCTTTGCTCATTAAGCTCCAAGGCTTTGGGTTAATGGTGAGAGGAGCAGAATGGGAATGCAGAGGGCAGGAGCAACCCCAACCTGAGCAGACTTGTTTTAGAAGTGGAAAGGAGATCCTGGGCACCACCTTGAACTGGTTGTATACTCCCGTGCAACATAAACTCACATGAGCTCAATGGTTGTTGTAGGAGAATGAGATTCTCACAGAACAGGAGGAGCTCCTGGCCATGGAGCAGTTCCTCCGGAGACAGATTGCCTCAGAGAAGGAAGAAATAGATCGTCTTCGAGCAGAAATAGCTGAAATACAAAGGTAAGAGGTGGGGAACTGCTGACTTGAGAGCCCCACCCAGGTTGGTGATTCAGACTGGAGAGAAGGAAGAAATTGTTGGTGCTGAGGGTGGTGGGAGTCTGGCCCAGGTTGCCCAGAGAGGTGAGAGAAGCCCCATCCCTGGCACTGTCCCAAGTCAGGTTGGCCCAGAGGGCTCTGAGCAACGTGCTCTGGTTGGGGAGGTACCTTCCTGTCCAAACCAGTCTGTGATTCCGCTGAACAGTGCGGGGGACTCCCACTGGCTACTGAAATCCAGCAACTCGGGACCCTTCGAGGTGTTTCCTGTTGGTCACTCACACCGCAGTTAGAATCTAAAGGAAAGCCAAGCCCATGCACTAAAAAAGCCTCCCAGAAGCCCATGATCTGGAGATGGTTTTAAAACCATCACAGCTGAGTCAGTGGCTCTAAGTGAAATCCTTTGAGTTTCTAATGCTGGGACCCTGCCTTGGTTGTGGCAGGCTGGAGGGAGGGACTAACTGTTTGCTTTTGGCTCCTTCAGCCGCCAGCAGCACGGCCGCAGCGAGACAGAGGAATATTCTTCTGAGAGTGAAAGCGAGAGCGAAGATGAGGAGGAGCTGCAGGTGATCCTGGAAGACTTGCAGAGACAGAATGAGGAACTGGAGGTAAGAGCCGAGTCCCAGTAAGGCCTGGCAGTCCTCTTTGGCAGAGGGAGCCCTGACCTTTCTTTTCCTTAAAAGATCAAGAACAACCACCTGAACCAAGCGATTCACGAGGAGCGCGAGGCCATCATTGAGCTGCGGGTGCAGCTCCGGCTGCTGCAGCGAGCTAAATCCGAGCAGCAGGTGCAGGAAGAAGAGGAGCCAGAAAAACGCGGGGGTGCTCCGCAGCAGCAGAGAGACACTGTCCTGGAGACAAAAGCAGCCAAAGAGCAGCCAGTGAAGCCATCACCAAGCAAAGACAGGAAAGAAACTCCGATCTGATGCCGATAAACCAAGGGAACTGTGTGAATTACTGTAACTCGGGGCACTCTGCACCAGTCGGCACTGGCTGTCACACAGTCTGTGTGGGAACTGCTAAGCTCTGGAGACTCTGGTCTCCGGTACTTGTGGCTTCTGCTCCTCCTCCTCCTCCTCAGGTGAGTCTGGAGAGGCCAGAGGCACTTCCCAGTTAGCACCAGATGATTTCAAGACTGGTTTCCTTCAGGTGATTTATAAAGAATTCCAGTCAGTTTTATTTTCTCACCCCCCATTATTTCCATTCCCTGGAGCAGAAGGGGAAGTTCTCAGTAAGAGCAGTCCCCCACTCACCTGCATTAGTTACCTGCCTCAGCCATGTCACTTCTGCTTATTAACCACCCAGTCACTTCTTGCTTCTTGTGCCTTCGATACGATATTCAGGGGAGCTTTATGTTTGGTGAGGGTGGGCCGCAAGGTCGGGAGCCCGCGGGGTATTGTGTTCCCCTGCCACATCCTTCTGCTTCTTTTTTATTTCTCTGTTCCAATCTGTTGTGAATAAATGGCAAACTGCCGAGAAGCTGTTCATGTCCCTGTGTGACAGCATTAGGCAGGATGGCTCCAAGGGGCTCCGAGCTGCTTCATGCTTTCTTCATGTTCTGGTCTCTTGGAGAAGAGCTTCAGGCAGCGCTGGGCTGCGTCCCTTCAGCCAGCAGCGCTCCATGACTTGGAGCTTGTGTGCCTGGCGAGCAGTACCAAGGGGTCAGCAGGAGGCTGCTAACACAAACTCCCCAGCTACGCTCCAGGACTCAGGGCTGGTTTGGCTCTTGGACTGCTTCTCTCTTCAGTGACTCCAGCAGTGTTGTGGCTCAGGCAGCCGAGGTCAGAGAGCTCAGGAGCCTGTGTGAGGCTGTAGGTGCAGGGGGGATGGTGCTTCATAACTGGAGTATTTATTTCCTTCAGCTGCTGCACTGCTGGGAGCCATTCAGGCAGGATCTGATTCTGTACCAACAGTGGGGAAATCAGCAGAGTATTTTTTAATGAAGTTTCTGAAGCACCAAAACCAGGGTAAAAACGACAAATTTATGGAGTCAAAACACCCTCCCCCCGCCTTCATCCCTGCGGTTTGTATCTGCTGGCGATATCGAGACTCGAGACGTTCTCCTTGGGTTCTGTTTAACTCACTGACTGCTAATGAACTGTCTTGGATTTCTCTAACTTTCTTCAGATAAACTCTGGGTTAACTTTTATTTTGTTAGGAGTGTATTTATCAAGCAAATAAATTCAACAGCCATTTGAAAGCTGCTTCTGATTTATCTACTTCAGAATTGAGGTGCTGCAGTAACGTTGTAGGGCAGAGACCACTGTCTGAACTGGATTCACTGACCACGGCCCCAGCTCAGCTCCAGATGGTGTTTATGTGATTGGATTAGAGGTTTGAGTTGCTTCAAACCATCTGCAAGATGGTTCTTTGGAATTTTCTTTCAGGTGATAAAATAGTTACTTGTTAAACTGGTCTTGAGACGCTCTGTGAACAGGTTTATAGTCACAAGGGCCCTACGGTGAAACCTGAGCACTGCAGCTCTAATCTCCTCTAGTGAAGGCCACACAAGTTCTGAATTTAGCTCAATCAAAGCTTCGTTTAAATTGTCTTAACATACAGTCTCTCCTGTAAAGAAGTGGTTTGTATGGACCAGGAGAAGCATCAGAACCTCTGCTGGAGCTCTTGGACAGGGTGAGAGACTGACTGAACAGAACTAACAGGCCTGTGGTGCTGATCCTGGTGTCCTGGACTTCACAAGGTTTCAGTGACCCTTCAGCACGGCCCATCTTCTTTGCTCTAGAGCATGAGTGAGGTTCTTCCACCAGAGAGGCGAGGGATGATGGGTCAGAGGACAGCTGCACCCCTTACCTGTTGTTACAGTCCTCCAGCACAGGCCTGCAACAGGATGGGCTTGGGAAAGCAGAGACCAACAGATGACCTGCAACCGCCTCACGTTCAGCTCAAGAAGTTCTGACCGGAAGAGGGCCGACTGGAGATGCAAAGCTCAAACCTCAGGGGAGACACCACACGAGGAAATCCACCGGGGTTTTCGGCCACGTAACAAACAGCCCTTTCACCACCACCCAGAACTGAGACCTTATCTTCCCTAAGTCCACATCCTGGGGGTAGAAGGCAAAGTTCCACTGGCATTGCAAGAGACAATTCCCTCTCGGAGTTAAGCAACAGACACCACACCCCCAGGGCTACAGATCGCAGCTCCTGAGCAACTCCAAGAATAAATCAAATCTCTCTCACTTCTTGGGAATCACCCAGTGAGGCAGAGAAGAGGCAGTGGGTGGGCAATGCTTGGGGGAAATTCAGGCTCTGCTGAAGGGAACCCTCAGGGAAAACCTCCAGCTTCTCATCAGAGGCCTGCACCCAGCACAGCAGGGAAACAGGACAGAGGGAAATACAGAGCCTGCAAGATCCATCTTGGTCAACTGATGGGTGTCTGCTCCTGCTGAGATCTGCACATCCCTGTGGGAGAACATAAGGAACACAGAATCCCAGGAGACTGTCACCTGCACTGCAGGAACTTGGGACCTGGGCATACAACTGCCTGGTTTCAAGTGCATTTGGAGAAGAAAAAAAGGGAGAGGCAAAGGAAAAATGAAAACCAACCCAAAACAAGCAAAAACCCAACCTCACAACAGAACAAGCCCCCAACCCCTAAAAAATAGCAAAGAAACCCTAAAAAGTCAGTCAAACCCAGAAAGCCTCCAATGCTGCTGCCATGGCCGTTTCCGCCTCCTCAGGAAAAGAGGCTTCAGATGCTTCAGGCTGGAGGTGATTCAAGTTGTCCCAGGAAGACAGGGAAGGACATAAAAGACCAGGCACTTCCAATGGGATTTCAGTGGAGGTAAGGGCAGTTGGAGCTGTGTCCTGGAGCCTCAGCACACCACCACCTCATGCTAGAGCAACAAAAGCACAGCAGGGCCACTGGAGAGACAATCTGGCAAAACCCTTGATGTAGAGGGGCAAAGCCCATCAGTGCTGCAACACAACAAGCACAAAGAAATAGAGGGAAAAAAAGAGCCACTGGAACGTCCAACTTGTTTTTTAATGTCTTAAAAAGGTCCCCAGATTGTGTGCAATGTTCTTAATAAACTTTATTTGGACAAATAGAGAACAACTCATATCACAACAGCTTTAAACAACATGACTGGAGGCCGCGGCGCTCCCAGGGAGGCCCACAACTATGTACAGTGTACGAAGGAGACGCAAAGAGAAGTCTCACCTCAGAGCCAAACATGATAGAGTTAAAAATACCTGACTGAAAGCACTGAACGCTAATAAATCTCCTTTAGGTCATGACCAGCATGAAAATAATTAGGACGCAGGTACTCAGCAAGAGGTTTTCTGCTAACAAGGACAGCAATATGCTGCAATTCAAGGGTTAAAAATCAGTTTCTAGTTTAGTGTTAGCACTGAGCCCTTAGGACAAATCCAGATCTCCGCTCCCCCCCTCCCCAGCCCCACACCCCATCATTTACAAACGTGGGAGCTGCTCCCCGCTGCAGGGTTTTTGCCCCCAGTCCTTGAGTGGTAAAAACATGGAGCGCTAATACTGGAGCTCTCCATCCCAGTATCGACTGGCCCTCCACGGCCCTTCTGCTCGTGAGTTGCTACAGGAAATACTTGCTAAGGTAACTCCTCGGGAAGAGCCAACGCGCCGCAGTCCCTGGGAATCCCATGTCCTTCCTGCAATGGAAATCATCTGCCAATTCAAGTTTTGTTTGATGAGGAAGACAGAAGACTTAAGGCTTCGGTGGCAAAAAGAATCCTCTGAGCAGTGTTTTGTTACGAAAGTCAAGCTGACACAGGTTCGTTTTGAGTTTTATTCTTGATTTAAAAATCCCTGGTTATCAGATTTAGAAAACATCTGGCTGTTACACTTGGCAAGAAAGATCCTCCTTCCAAAGAGGTTGTCCTGGATCAGCGGTTGTAGACGCGGATAAGGACAGTTTGATTCCAGCAACACTCAGAGCTGCTCAGTAGGTTGACGAAGCAGTGCTCATGGCATCATCAGCTATTTTGGTACTGGCGGGGTGGATGCTTGCAAAGTACTTGACATCACTGTCATCGTCCATCTGAAGCACCATGATGGTTTGTTCCACAGCTTCTTGGTGAGAGTTGGCAGAGTTCAGGAAATATTCTGGAAGAGAAAAGGCCAGAGCAGAGTCAAACAAGACTACCGGAGCAGTCGACGCCTGAGAAAGTACCTAAAGGTTCACCTTAAATTAAAGCAGGATCAGTCAGGAAGTGAAGGACCCTGTGACCAGCTCTTTCTCCCAGAAGGAAGGAAAAAAAACCACAGAAAGGGGCTCTGAAGGAGCCTGTTCACATTTCTAATGAAGGGAAGGCACCGCAACCCTGCAGCCGCACTGCAGGGGAATCCAACTAAGGGAACATCGAGTAACAGGCTCCAACACATAGGGAGGGCAGTTGGTTACCTTTCTCTAAAAGGGTCTGCTTTAACGTCTTTGCCAGCAGGACGCGGACATTTGGAACCCTGTCGGATGCCAGGTGCAGGAGGTGGGGCAAGAGATGCACAGCAAACTGCTCCATGGGCAGGCAGTCATCTTCACTGATCGTCTGGTGGGAAGACAGAGGATGTTCCATTAGATTCCAGCACAGCTAAGAGCTAACCAATCTCATCGCCTCCAAAGGTGCTCGATGAAGAAAACACTCCAGCTCAAAACACCTGCTGTAACCAAACCTGCTTCTCTAAATGAGCTCAAGTTTCTCCGAGTACTTCAACGAACAGACTCCCTAAGCAGGAGTAAGGTTGGTTCCCTCCTACAGCCTCCAACTTTGACCACTTCGTTGGGATCCCAACTCATGTCCAACATTCTGCTTCTTTTGTTGGGTTTGCCCAGGCTGGCTGAGCAGCTGCAGGCAACTCCTGCTGCCATGGAAACAAACTTCGCTAGTCGTGGAACAGCTGAGGATCCTATGCTGGAACAGGTTGCCCAGGAAGTTGTGGCTGCCCCATCTCTGGAAGTGCTGAAGGCCAGGTTGGCTGGGGCCCCAAGTAACCTGCTGTAGCGAAGGTGTCTCTGCTTGTGCAGGGAGGGTGGAACTAGATGACCTTTCAGGTCCCATCCAACCCCAGCCAGGCTGATTCTAATGATTCCCAGCTGCCACCACCTCCCACACCACAAAGAAAACAAAAAGCCAGTTCACCTGACAAATGAAGACAAAAGTCTGCCGACCAGACCACTTGCGGCACCTACAGAACTTCTCGACCAGCTCGTTCATGAGGTCTACCACAAAGGTGGATGTTGAGGCCATGTAGAGCTTTTTCACCATTTCACTAACCTTGAGAGAAATGAGAACACAGAAATCACTTCTGATCACCACCCCCTCTCCCCAGGACCTGCGATCTTGCGCTTCCTAGGACTGCGTTACCAGCTTGTAAGAAATCCAGCGGACAGAAGACACTTTGTCTGCGCAGAGGCTGAAGGCAATGGGTCGCAGGTAGTCATAGATATCTCTGGCACTGTACAGGTCTAGAAGCAAGATCAGCTGCCTAAGAATGGAACAAGAGCCAAATGGTTCATTGGTAGGAAGAGAAGCAGCTGTAGCTCTGAAAATGAATTCTGCGGTGGCAACACACACGAGATTGAACAGGGCCAAGGGCAGGGTCCTACACTTTGGCCACAAGAAACCCCTGCAGCTACAGACTGGCAGATGAGCAGCTGGAGAGCAGCCTGGCAGAGAGACCTGGCAGGACAGGGTGACAACTGGCTGAACAGGAGCCAGGAGGGTGCCCAGGTGGCTTGGAAGGCCAATGGCATCCTGACTTCATTCTCCCCCTGTATTGGGCACTGGTGAGGCCTCCCCACTAGTCCCAGGACAGTTGTGGGCCCCTCACTTCAAGAAAGAGATGGCGGTGCTGGAGGTGCGGGTCCAGAGGAGCAGCGAGGCTGGGGAAGGGACTGGAGGGAAAGGCTGATGAAAGGGCTGAAAGAGCTGGGGGTGTTTGGCCTGGAGCAGACTCAGGGGGAACCTTCTCCCTGTCTCCAAGTCCCTGAAGGGAGGCTGTAGTCAGGTGGAGGCTGGGCTCTTCTCACAGGCAACCAGTGCCAGGATGAGAGGGCAGGGCCTGAAGCTGCCAGGGGAGGGTTACGTTGGATGTTAGAAGCCCTTCCTCAGGGAAAGGGTGATCAGAGCCTGGACTGGACTGTCCAGGGCAGTGGTGGAGTTCTCATTCCTGGAGGTGTTGAAGGACAACCTGGCTGTGGCCCTTAGCCCCCTGGTGTGGCTGCTGTGGTGCTGTTAGGTCCTGGGCTGGGCTGGATCAGCTCAGAGAACAGCTGGAAAACATTGGCCAGAAAACACAACAGGGACCTAATGAACCTCCTGAAAGGTAAATTCTCAGCCTTTAAAACACAAAGATTCGCAGTAACTGGTCAGGACCATGTGCTCAGTCTATCTTTCCTGTCAAAGAAACCTCAAATGAACCAGATGAAAGCCCAGACGAAGCCCAAGGTCAGCACTCTGCCACTCACTTTCTTTACCCCTCAAGATCTTGATCCTCCAGTTCAGTCATGACTTCAGCCCTACTCATCAAATACAACTTGAAGCTTCATTGCTCAAATACTTCTATTTGCCTCAAAAGCAACCAGATGCCTCCCCTGACAGCTTTTTTTTTTAGGGAAAATGAAAACATTTTTAAGTGTTTTCAGCAGACGTTGATGGGAAAAAGACCTTCAACTTCAAACCCTTAAAAGCAAGAGACAACTGCTGGAGTTTTTCAGAAAGGGGGCAGGTGGTGCAGAATTAGGGCCATCCACTCATCAAAAATGAAACTAAGGTGGTTGCAAAACATTCCTTTAGGATTTTAACCCTTTGCTTATCCTTAATAATAAATACAGGATGTAGGGAGCTACGTACTCAGCCAGCTCAGCGCGGAACCGCCAGTTCCTGCTGTTATCAGTCACGAGAAATTCCTGAAGCTGATAGAGGTACTCGCGTCTCTTGTCCAGGTGGAGAAGCTGCAGCAAAACAACAAGTTTACGTGAAGAAACAGGCTGCCATCAGCAGGTAGAAAAAGTGCTTTAAAACACAACTGGTCTACAACACAGGTTGGAAAAGACCTTCAACATAAAGTCCAACCATGAACCCAACTGTCCCAAGGCCACCATTAAACCCTGTCCCTGAGCTGCAGATCTCCACAACTGGGAAACACGGCCAGGGATGGTGATTCAGCCCTCTCCCTGGGCAGCCAAGGCCTAACGACCCTTTCCAAAAGACGTTTCTCCTCAGGGCCAACCTCAACTTCCCCTGATGCAGCTTGAGGCCATTTCTTCTTGTCCTGTCCCTTGTTCCTTGTTAGCAGACACCAACCCCCACGCCTCTACATCCTCCCATCAGGTAGCTGTAGACAGCCAGATTTCCCTGAGCCTCCTCCTCTTCAGACTTAACATCCCCAGCTCCCCCACCAGCTCCCCACAGCCCCCCCCCAGGACTCCCAGTGTTACCCCGGTGTTGTGTTAGAAGCCAAGTACAAAGGAATGAAGCAAAACCCACCAGGAGCTCAGCACACGCACCTTCAGGAAGTCATGCAGGTGTTTCAACACCCCTATCCTGACCTCATCAAGGTCTTTCAAGAAGCCATTGAAGACAGGGACAAGGTCTCCCGCAGTGAGCTGGTCCCCAAGGATGACTGCGAGTTCATGTATAGAAAATGCCAGCGTCCGCCGAACCTTCCACTACAGAACAAGGCAACAAAGGGGGTTGGTACTGCTGGGCACCCTGAATTGCTCAGGGTTGGATCAAAGCCTGGCCACTTTGAAGCCAGGCTGGTTTAGTGCCAATGTTTTCTGGTTGTTTTTAATGGCTGTGGAGGAGTCTAGAAAATATGAGCAATGGCTAAGTACAAAAACCACTCACTGCATGCCCCTGCTCTGACATGGCCAGGAGCCAAGGCATGGGAGGGGAAACTGCCTGAGAATTTAAAGACAAAATAGATGAAAACAAGCACCTCGAAAAAAGGGAATGAGGGGGGGCTGGGAAGTGACTGCACAGCAGCAGGAAAAAGTGGACACAGATACCCGATCACCTGATGGCAAGAAACAGGCAGCTGCAGGGTTTGTTTTGAGGACAGCTATGCTGCACCCTGATGGTGAGGGCACTCCTCCATGACTAACTGGGCGTAGGACTAAGAGGCCCTGCGCGAGGCTGAATCACTGACCTCCAGATATGCCCACAGGACTAGTGTCAGCCACAGGAAGCCTCATGTGCAAAGAAACCGAGAGGAACCAAGGTGGGAGCTGTTTGTTCGGTGTCACAGAAGCAGGGGCTCACCTGCATGTCAGAAGCCAGGGTCTCGTAGGTGTCCTTCAGGCAGTGCCAGTTCTGCCGGCCCAGCGTAAGCGCCACGCCAGGCAGGCTGTAGGCACAGTGCTTGGCAATCTCTGTGTCAACCGTTTGTGCGCGGGACGGATCGGTCATCGATAAGTACTGATCCAGCAATGCTTGAGGTACAACATCCTGCAGCAAAAGAAGAGTGAAGTGTTCAGGGTTGGGTCAATAAACCCTTATCAGTGTTACTAATTTGGGTATTGTTTAATTACCATCCCCTAGCCCCAGGGAACAGTGGAGGGTCTGGAGAATCACAGTATCACAGTATTATCAAGGTTGGAAGAGACCTCATAGATCATCAAGTCCAACCTGTCACCACAGAGCTCAAGGCTAGACCATGGCACCAAGTGCCACGTCCAATCCTGCCTTGAACAGCTCCAATGGACCTTATGAGGAGCACCTGAGGGACCTGGGGCTGATTAGGCTCAAGAAATGGAGGTGAGACCTTCCTGCTGTCTGCAACTGCCTGACAGGAGTGTGCAGAGAGGTGGGGGTTGGTTTCTTCTCACAAAGAAGAAGGGACAGGACAAGAGAAAATGGCCTCAAGCTGCACCAGGGGAAGCTTACGTTGGACATGAGGAGAAACCTCTTCCTGGAAAGCGTTATCAGGCCTTGGACCAGACTGCTCAGGAAGGGGGCTGAATTGCCATCTCTGGCCATGTTTCAGTCGTGGAGATCTGGAGCTCAGGGACAGGGTTTGGACAGTTGGGTTCATTGTTGGACTTGGTGATCTTAAAGGTCTTTTCCAAGGTGACCAATTCTATGATCCTATTCTAAGCAACAAGAGGGTCTTCGGTTCCCTCTGAAGGAATCAGGCTGGTGTGGGGAGAGAGACCTAACACTGGGCACAGAACAAACATCTGACTCCTTCTAGGGGAATAAAAACAGATTATTTGAACCGAAAGAAACATTTTCACTACTTTTCTCCAAGAAGCTGTCATGAGGTGGGGGCTGTTCCACTCAAGACATTTAATAAAATACCCCGTTTCCTCGATAACTGTTTCTTTACAGGAGAGTTTCTGGGTTTATCTGACAGCTGTAGGAGAATCAGGACTCAGTGTCTCTTACCTGTACTTTGGATTTTCTTTCTTCTTCAGGGCTGAAACTACTGTTGGTGCTCAAATCTGAATCATTGTGAATATAGTGAAGCGTGGAGTCCATAGTCTAGAAAACCAGGAGGAAAACTGAGGTCACACAAAATAAACTGAAGGATTAAACAACAGATTAAAGTGTCCACATGAAGACTTTTCCTTGCCCGAGGGGCCGTTTCTTAAAGAAATCCTGTTTTCATGTCAAACACATCTTTTGCTACAGCCTGAAATTAACAGGTCTGAAAGCAGAAAGGTTTATCCTACAATTTCAAACACAGGCTGCTCTTACTCTGCTCCGTTCCAGTTCTTAGGGAATGAAAAATCCCTAATAGCTGAGGGAATTATAACTAACAGATGGGTCACACACTGCTGCTCCCCCCCACAGCAGATTTAGTTGGATTTTTTTTACTTTGCATCTACACTAGCCGGTCAAAACAAAGTAGCCCTCACATTTCAGACTGAAAAGGGGTGAGGCTTTCACTGCTGCTCCCTTCCGAGAGGTGATTGTTCCTGTAATCTTCTCTGCCGACGAGCTTCACCTTATTATACAAAGTCCTAGCGGGCCCTAGCTGCTGACACTCATCACTGCCACAGAATCTCTTCGGTTGAAGATCATCAAGGCTCAGCAGTCCTGTTAAAACAATTCTTAGCAATCGCTCAAAGTCAGTCCCGAGACTCTGTCTGGGGACTCTCCTGAGCAGCAGATCCTTGAGGGGCTATGATTAACAGTGCTGCTGTCACCGTCCATGACCATGAGATCTCCAAATACAACGGACTCTATATAATCAACTGTGGACTTCCAGCAGTGCACAATGAATATCTGAGAAGCAGCTCTGGCTTCTGCTGGGCATGAGTCAGGTATCCACCCACAGAGGCTGCAGGGTGAGCTCTGAGGGTCAACACAAGCACCAAGAACGTGCCCAACTCTACCAGCTCTTCAGATCGCTTTGACATTCAGAGTCTTCCAGCAACCTGTAACTATACTTGAAAAAGCTTCCAGGACACCATCCGTCCTCCTTGCTCCGACTTCAGTTGCCTTTCCCCTCCTCCATGAGCTGCTTTCACACTGTCATTTCTACAGGAGATGGAGACTGGGCAGAGCTGGGAGCGATGTGCAGCCCACACTGAGCAGGAGGGTGTCCGAGAGTCAAGGAAAGAAGAGGTCTGTGAGAGACCCCATAATTAACCACACCCACAGGTTACAAGAACCACATCTGCAGGGATTTTGTTTGCCCGTTAATTCTTTGCTCCCTTTCCTTCTGAAGTTCCATCTGTACTTGTGTTCCATGCAGCACCACATCCTGAACTGAGCCATAAAAATCTAGCTGGGTTTAACTCAAGAGATTCTTGCCTATCAAACTGGTGACCTCCAAGGTACAAGATCCTTGTTGTAACCCTACAAATATCTTGTAGGGGTTTCTGGAGGCTCACGGTCATGGAGAACGTTCAGCCTGAAGAAAGTTAAATGGTGCCTCTGGAGGACAAATAAACCAGCCGCTCTCCTTAACCAGCATTCACCTACGTCCCAAAGTCCTGTCTGCTCATGATGACATTTATTGTCACTTGCATCAAGAATCTCTCTTGAACCAAACTGCAAAATCCCCTCCAAAAGCTCCAAAACAATAAAAAACAGACACACCAAACCCACTCCAGAACAACTGTGAAAACCTGTCTGCACTGCTAGAGGCAACTTACTCCACAGCTCGATTCCCGAATTCTAGGTCACCTTTACATCATCCTTTCACTTGTCAGGGAGTTGATTCAGGGCCAGTCACAAAGGAGCTGGCAGCCTCTCGTAAAACTCAAACACACAAAGCCAATGGGTACCAGCACTGTGGCCAGTTCCTCGGCTTTCTGTTAGCATCAGCAAAGAACTACAACATGGGGCAGGTCCCTCTGAACACCCTCCCAAAAAACTAGCACAGAGGAGATGGTTAAACCGGGGGGGGTTAGAACTAGATTATGTTTAAGGTCCCTTCTAACCTAAGCCATTGTTTTGCAGGTCAACATCAGAATCATAGAATCACCTGGGTTGGAAGGGACCTCCAAAGGCAATCCAGTCCAACGCCCCCGCAGTGAGTAGGGACATCCTCAACTAGATCAGGGTGCCCAGCCTCACCTAGAATATCTCCAGGGATGGAGCCTCAACTACCTCCCTGGGCAACCTGTTCCCAGAAGTAAGTGACTACAAGCGATCCAGTGGTAAAGAAATATATTGAGGTAAATCCTGAGGTAAAGCAGAAATTGGGGACAAGCTGGGTTTTGATGCAGCAAAATCAACCAACCCACTCCATCTAAAGTGTTAAGTGATCATTGTGCATAAAAAGCAGGACCCAGCAGGCATCCCATCCCTCTGCTCCTCTCAGTAATCTACTGGAAATCATTTACATTGATTCTATGATGTTGGCAGGAAGCACAAACACAAGACACAGCTCTTAAGGGGTGCTAGAAATCCCAATGAGGGGGGAAATTAATGATAGGAGTTCAAAACTCCTGCTTTACCTCATCAGTGTCACCAATTAAAGGCACGATGTCACCCAGAATAGGTTTAAAGTTTTGTTGGTCATTGATGGTCAGCTCAGCCCGGGAGTCTGTTCCTGTTCCCCTACCGATTCTGGCCGTTGGCTCTTCGTGAGGATCCAAAGAGGACGCTCTGAGGGCAGCAGACAACACTTCCACTTGTGCTGTGGCACAAAGACAGAAACATGAGAGGCTGAACTGCCAGAAACCTGCAGCCAGTCCACAAATCACCTCTGAGACAGTGAGAGACGCAAGAGAACGAGGAGGAAGGAAACACCTAAGACTACTGACCGACAGTCAGTCCCAAACCCCAATCAGTACAAGATGTGAAGCAGATCAGGGCTCTGTTCCCTTCCCAGGGTGCTCCCCCCCACCCCCTCCCCAGTTCACTGAAATCTGTCTTTAAAGCATAAAATCCCCAGGAGTTAGAGAGGCTGCTGCTCTTGCAGGAGCAGAGCCCTGGATGTACTAATGGTGATAGCTGGGGGCAGAAGAGCAAGTAAATGCTAACACTAGTGACTGGGGATTTTCTGTGGGATGGGGGAAGGAGAGAGGGAAGGGAAAAGAACTGAAATGAAGGTTGAGAAGAAGCTTATCCCTACAGAAAGAACTTCAGCTCTGAGAGGCTACGAAACATCCTGCTTCAACACTGAGACGTAGTTACTGGCAGAGCACGCAGAGCCCCCACGGGTTACTTCTAGTCACAGGGTAAAGGTGTCTACAGCAGCACTTAGACATTTCCCAGGATGTTTCATATCCCTCACCCACATCCACTGGCGCTTGGCACGCCTGGGTCACCCCTGCTTGGGGGTTTCATGGGATGGAGACCACATGTATCACAATTCTCTCTGCCTGCCCTAGTGATGACAAACTCGCATGTCCTTGTTAATTCCACAATCCCAAGACTCAAGGATGTACAACAGGAGACTCCAAACTCAAAAGGATTTCACTGATCTGTCTCCCCCTCAGTCCCACCACATCCAGTCCAGGCCCTGTGCTGACAACTTGACACTCTCCTGAGGTGATGTAGCTGCTGTTCCTCCCAATCTCCCACAAAGAATTAGTTTCTTCTCCAATTCCTCACCTACTGTGAGCAGCAGCATGGTTTTGATTTGTACTGTGGGCAAATCTGGTCACTTAATTTATAAGCACAGATTTATTAGGGAATGGGATCAACTGACCCCACACCTGGGCTCGTTCATCCCTATCAGGTTTCCACTTGGCAAAGCAACCTGTAACTGGTGTAAGCCACAGTGAGCTCCAGTAACCTGCAGTCAGTCTTTCCCCTCTTGCCCCAGGTAACAGTAAGAAAAGCAGGTGTTACATCACAACACTTTCTGTGCAGGATGAGAGGGGACAATAAAGCTGAACAAAGTGTCCCTGGAAAGAAAAATAAAGAAATAAAACCACATGGGGGAAAGAGAAGCAGCCTTTGAAGTTAGTGAAGCTGAAAAAAGGTGACCCGAGTGCAGAGGCGTAATAATTTTCAAAGAGCTGGTAGACTTCAGGTTTCCATCTCCCGCTGTGAGACCCTCAGGATGCCTGAGGTCCTGTTATAGGATGACATGGTGCTGCTTAGCTCTGCTGAGTGTCTCTGAGGGGACCATCTGGCTTTACTTCACTGACTGCTTATTGCTGCTATTACTCATTTATCACTTTGGCAACAAGCTTGTTGTGGAAAGTAAGCCTCAAGGTAAAGACTTTGGGGGAGAGAGATTCAATTAAAGCAGTTCAACCCTTTCTGAGAAAGAGGTTACAGGAAAAAGGGGGGAAAAAGCGACCTAATCCGTCTCTGTGCCTTGCAGCAGGGATTTGAGGCCTGAATGTGCTGTGATGATGCAGAACACAACCAAGTTCCAAACCTAAAGGGAAGGAAAGAGGAAAGGTGATTCACATGGAGGGAGGGGACAGCTTGTAGTAGTAGGTGTGAAGTACACAGAGCAAGAAGAAAGAAACAAACAGCCCCAAACTGACACAAGTCTCAGTGCTGGCTGAACTCCAAATCTCCACTCTCAACTACCGGCTCTGAAACCAACTGTCCAAATGTAAATCGGCCTCTGCTGACTGTATCATGAAGGAGCCCATGACCCTCTCAGCACCATCAGAAGAGATAAACAATGAAAAATTCAGTGTGATCTTCAGAACCTCCAAAAATCTTCATTCCCATGGGCTGGGAGTAAAGCCAAGGGCACAGCATGGAAGCAGCAATCCAGGACTTGAGGTGAGAGCAAATCAGTGAACCAAACAGGTGCAAGAAAAGAGATCACATGGATTTTAAAAGAAAAAGAAGGGAAAAAAATAGTAATTCCTAGTTTGCTCAGACCTTGCTCAGTCAGGAAGCAGCTTCCTGACAAGGTGAGACTCAAAACCTTCATGGCTTGAGTGAAATTCAACTAGCAAGGTTACGAAAGCAAAGCTAGTGTGTCATTAAATTCCACCTTCTGAAGTGTTTAGGCAGAATAATGACACTCCTCATTACAGAGCAGGACAGGCAAGAGGGGAAAAAGAGCAGCAGATGTCACGGGGCTTCACTACTCAGCCTGAACCAAACCAGAGGGACTGAACAGAATCTAGCAACGACCGAGTAATAACGACCACCCACCCCAACCCAGACTAAAAGAGATGGCACCAGCAACCCTAATTCAAGTCTTTACTCCAAGAGAAAACCTCTTGACACACAGTCAAGAGCTAACGACACAAACCCCAACTCTGTTCTGACACAGGACATGACCACATAGGACAGAAACAACCCCCAGATACAGGGCCTGAGTTGAAAGCATGATCAGTTTATTCTCAAAATGTTTTTCCCAATCCAAACTCTCCCTTCTTTCCTATTGTTTAGAGGTTTACCCCCTACTATGTTTGTTCCTTTCCCCTTCAGTTCTAGAACACTTTCTTCCTCAGCAGCACCTCAAGCCAGGAGGCATCTCAGAGGTGCTGCTCCACCAGGTGATCACCCTCAGGAAATCCTTCTCCACCTCCGAGTTTTTTAAACGGAGGAATCACAGAACCACAGACTGGTTTGGGTCGGAAGGGAGCTCCGAGCTCACCCAGTCCCAACCCCCTGCCATGGGCAGGGACACCTCTCACCAGAGCAGGGTGCCCAGAGCCCCATCCCACCTGGCCTTGCACATTGCCAGGGATGAAGCAGCCACAGCTCCCTGGGCAACCTGTTCCAGGGTCTCACCCTCACAGGGAGGAATTTCTGCCTCAGCTCTCATCTCAACCATCCCTCTTTTAGCTCGAGCCCATCTCTCTGGTCCTGTCTCTAGAGCCCCTCATAAGAAGTCCCTCTCCAGCTTTCCCGCAGCCTCTTCAGGTACTGGAAGCTGCTATAAGGTCCCCCCAGAGCCTACTGTTCTCCAAGCAGAACAGCCCTAGTTTCCTCAGCATGTCTCCAGAGCAGAGGTGCTTCAGCCCTCTGATAATCCTTGGGTCCAGACTCACTCCAACAGCTCCATCGTGGATATCCTGTGTTTGGTTTATGGGAGGCATCATTCTGCCTTTCAACACCTTCACACAACTCTTAAGTTGCCTCTTACAGTTCACTACAATTAAAACAGATACAATCCCTTGGAGGAACAGGATCTCTTAAAACAACAGAAAGGCTGAAGCCCAAACTGCTTAAGCAAGACACTTGCATCTCCAAGTGCTAAAAACACAACAGGATCTTTACCTTTAACATCTGGGTCATCTATGTGGGGTTCCAAATTCTCTATCATCTCTTCCAACTCCTTCCTGGTTGCCATGGGAATGTTTGAAGACACTGGCATCGTGAGTTCCTGAACCTCTCTATCAAGGAGCATCTCCGACGTCTGCTGAAGCTCCAAGTCAATATCGATTTCGGGAAGTGGAGTCCTCCAGAAATGAAAGGAGTTGTACAATTCCTGCTCAGAAAAGGATGTTTCCTGGGAATTCAGCCCAGCCTCCTGCAGACCTGCAGTACAGCAATGAGAACTTCGCTCATTCACCTCAGCCCTATCCCCACGAGCTTCTGAAGACAAAGTGCAACGGAACGCTGAGTCAGTCTGGAAACTGCCTCCCCTCTGGGAGCTGTGTGACACTGTGCTTTCATCTTCCACAGCACTTTCAAGTTTGGTTGCAAAATCTGTGCTATCAGTGTGTGAAGGGAGATTCTCTGTCCTGCAGTGCTCATCTTCTCCTGAAACATCTTCTGCAGTCCTGACTTGGTCGCTGCTGAGTGCCAAAGCAAACAAACATTTAGAAACCAAAACAGACTTGTTGCAAACCCATGTTCTTGAGAATTCTCACAGGGGCTTTCAGCTGGGTGTTTACCCACACAGCAATACTTCAGGGAATCAGAGAAGCTGAGGTTGGGAGGATCTCCAGAGATCACCTCATCCATCAAGAACCAGCTGACCAGGATTGTGTCCAGATGCCCAAAACCACCCTAGACAACCAGCGTTTGGTCACTCGCACAGTAAAAAGGGGTTTCCTGATGTTCAGAAGGAACCTCCTGTGTTGCAGTGTGTGCTTACTGCCTCTGGTCCTGGCACTGGGCACCACTGGGAGAAGCCTGGCTCCATCCTCTTTCCACCCTCCCTTCAGGTGTTCATAGACGTTGATACGACCTCCCCAAGCCTGCTCATCTCCAGTCTGAACAGTCCCAGCTCTCCCCATCTTTCATCAAAGAGTCCCTTCATCATCTTTGTGGCCCTTCACCGGACTTTCTCCAGTATGTCCATGTCTCTCTCATAGTGGGGAGCCCAGAACTGGGCCCATCACTTGAGCTGTGGCCTCACCAATGCTGAGCAGAGGGGACAGACCACCTCTTGCCATCTGCTGCCAACACTTCTAATGCAGCCCAAGACACCACTAGCCACCTTTGCAGCACGGACATATTTCTGGTTCACGGTCAGCTTAGTGCTCACCAGCTAATAGCCCTGAGCCTCTACTGGTACCTGGGTCTTGTTCCTGGCACCAGGTTCCTGGAAGTTCTGATCATCTATTAAGCAGATGACCTTCCCATTTACCAACATAAATAACTTATTCAGGAAAGTTAGTTTTCCTAAACTGCAATTCCACCTGGAGAAAGACAAGGAGGGGGAAAGTCAGCAAATCCTTTACCCGTTTCCTTGTGCAGAGCCACAATCTTCGGGGTTTTTACCCTCTTCTTCTTTAAAGTACTGGCCACTGGTGGATGGGTTAGCAAAAGTTGATATGAAAGGTCCCAGAGACTGAAAAGCAGCTTGGCGGACCTGGCAGGCAGGATCCAAGGCAGGGGGGGAAAGAGTGGAATCCCAGTTATTCACACAACAGAAGTATGGAAGTTAATCTCTTAGCTGAGCTTTCAAATCAGCTTGAAAGGAAAAGAATTACATGAACAGACATTTCACTATGAGTGTGACTAATGACAAGCTCTGTGTTCCTTTCCCTTCTCTGCCTGGCCTTTCCTTTCCCTCTTATGCCTGGCCCTGAGGTTTATCTGCTCCTCCTTTCTCCTACTGCTTTTTCCCCCCCTCCACAATTTCCTGCCTCCACTTTCATCATTTCATTCATTCCACTGGGCTACACACTTCCAGGATCCAAGAGCTCATGCAAAATCACCTACTTTGGGCTCATGAAATAATATTTCAAACAGTAATAATAATAGAAAGAATCATAAAGCTAATATTGAGAATTATAATACTGGTAGTATTGACAGTCATGATATAATCTATTATAATAATAATGATAACAAACAAGTAATGGTAACAATAACATAACAAACCCACTTAACCAAACCCAAACCCAACCACCACCACCACCCCCACTCAGGCCCTAACAGGGGGGATGGTGGCAGGAAACCTGAAGAAATTCAAATAAATGCCACTGGTTTTCCCACTGTGTTGAGGACCTGAAGCAACGCTAAGTCACAGGCTAAGAAAAGCTCTGCCACTGACACAGTTTTGCTTAGGTGCAGTGGTGAAAACATGAGGGACCCTACGCCCATCAACAAAGCGATCGATCTAAGAAGAGTTTGGCTCGAGGGGCGTCAAGCAAGTTGCATTCTCCACACCGACAGGGCAAAGCTACACAGGCTGTGACAGCACAGCCCTCGTTACCAAACGTGACAGGTAGTGGAGAAATAAAAAGCGAGTTCTTACCCATCGTGAAGGGTCGCTAATCAAATTAATAAAAAGGGTTGACAGTTTTGTCCTCCGGACTTCCTGTGATGTGGCACAAGAAACCGCCATGAAGCACTCGGCACAAGCTTTCCTAACTCCCCACACATTATCAGAGCAGAGCTGGAAAAACCTCGGCAGCTGTTAGGAACATAGCGAGTGAGTTTGCAAGTCAGAACAGGCAAGTACTTGTTTCAGAGCAAGGTCTGGGCCTTTGCATTCACTTCTTTCATCTGTTTCTCTGCCCTCACACTTAGCTGAACGCTGGCAAGGCACTGAGCAGCACCAGCCTTCTCATGTGCTGCTCTAATAGACATAGATAAGGGAATCACAGGACTGTTTAGGTTGGAAAAGATTTTAAGATAGAGGCCAATCATGAACCCAGCTGCCCCAAGGCCACTGCTAAACCCTGTCCCTAAACCTCAGATCTATACCACCTTTGGAACTGCAAGAAGTACTTTCTTTCTCACCCTGGAGAAGAGAAAGCTCTGGGGGAACCTTATAGCAGCCTTCCAGTACCTGAAGGAGCTATAGGAAAGCTGGAGAGGGACTTTTGATGAGGGACTCTGGTGACAGAACAAAGGGATGGATTCAGACTAAAAGAGGGCAGACTGAGGTGAAATCAGGCAGAAATTCCTCCCTGTAAGGCTGCTGAGGCCGTGGAACAGGCTGCCTAGGGAGGTTGTGGCTGCTCCATCCCTGAAAAGGTTCAAGGCCAGGTTGAATGCGGCTCTGGGCAACTTGGTCTGGTGAGAGGTGTCGCTGCCCATGCCAGGAGATTGGCACTGGACCTCTGAGGTCCCCTCCAACCCAAACCAGTCTGTGAATCTATGGTCCCAAACCTGGTTTTTACATATAAAGAAACCACAACCCAAATCCAAAAATGTCCCCAAGCACAGAAAACAATTGTAAGGCAAAAGTCACATCCCTTTTAAAACAGGCATGACTGAAAGAAAGGCAAGCACCCATAATACTGGTGCCATTAACATTTTACCCTTTTAAATTTTTGTAGGGTTCTTCCTGATACACAAATGGTGTCTCTGGGAAAAAACAAAACCTTTCTTCTCCACTTAAGCTTCTTATTGCTAGAGCAACTGATCTCTGTCACTAGAGCAGGAGCTGACCTGCCCAGAGGCCATGAGACACACACTGCTGTTGGTGCTGAAGGAGTCTTGAACACAGAAGAGATTCTACTAAGAGACCTGAAGTGCTCTGATGTTGCACAGGGGCTCAGGTTTGTTTGGATCAGTACAGGTAAGGGTTGGAACAGTGGGCAAATGATCGGTGAGGCAGGCAAAGCCATGCAGGTCATCACACAGGAGATGCAGGTAACACAAGGACTGTAGAAGCACAGACTGGCAGGGGTTGAAGGGACCCTCAAAGCTCAGCTACTCCAACCTCCTGCAGCAAGCAGGGACACCTGTGCCTGAAGCAGGCTGAAACTTCTCCAAGTTTCAACAGTCACTTAAAATTCCAGACTCTAACTGCTGCCTCTACAAAGTTTTAATCCAAATTCATGACATCTATCACTACCAGAGCACTTGCAGGAGCCATTTCTTGACGTCAGGCCTGCATTTACACTCTCTTTACTCTTTAATGAGTAAATCCCTCATTAATTCAGGGCCCAGACTCACTAACCTCCCTCGGCCCTCAAGAGGCTGTTTATATCCCCCAAGAGAAGGAAGCTTGAAGGAGGATCCCAGCACCTGTCCAGCCAATTTCTGCTCCTTGCCCTGTCCTGTCTCCCAGCCCCACATAACCCACTGGCTTCTTGAATCCCCCAGGGAATGGTAGCCACTGCCAAAAGATCCCCTGCTCACTGCTCCACCCAGTTCACTTATTTTCTCCTTCCTTCCTTCCCAGGAGGGCTGCGAGTACAGAGCCAGAAAACAGACTTCAGAAGACTAAATTGAAGAGGTTTATTTAAAGAGAACACAAGCCTCACCACTCCTAGCCACCTACAATCCAAATTCATCCTCTATTTGCAATCTCATTGCATTTATGGACTAGAAGACCCCCTTCCTCTCAACCTCTTGCCCAAACTCACAAATACTCTGCTTCCACATTTGAGCTTGCAAATACCTCTCTGCCCAAGGTATTTTCTCTAGTTCTAGAAAACTTCTCCCAGTTCTAGAATGGAGCATTCCTTCACTCTAGACTGTTCTGCATTCATTGCGACTGTCTAAGAGGTACTGCCCTCCCTGCTGCACCTCATCCAGCTCCACTGATGATTTGCATTAAGAAAACTCCTTTAAGAAATGGCTTACCAGCATTTCCTCAGTGGCTTGCTGCCCAACCACACTGCAGATGTCTCCGAAATTGGCTGCACAAACCTTACAGACAAAACATAAACACAAAGCATAGTTTTAATACAAAAATAAACGTCTTTTTAAAGACTAAAAACTGGATTTGAGGCAAACTTAGTATCAGCAGTTCCCCCATTCTATCAGTTCCTGTGGTTTAATCACAATTTAAAACCTGTTTTCACCATTTCAAGCTTAACCAGGCTTTTTTAGTCACAAAAGAACCACCTCAGAGCTGAAATGAAAGGGAAGGAGGGTAAAACCAGCACTCCCAGTGCTATGAAATGAAAGAACACGAGTTACAGCACAGTGAAAAAAACCACACAGCCTTGGCACCTGAATACCATGGAATAACTGCTTTATTTCATCTTCATCAGCATCTTTCATTCCATCTATGCAGAGATAAGAGCTCAGGTGGCTGATGCTCTATCAGTGACAGCTGGTTCACATGTTCCAGGCTATCTACACAATTGTAAGGACAAGCAGATTCTCTGTTCCTGATAATAAGAAGCCATCTGGGGAAAAAACCTCGAGTGTCAAACAGAATGTCTGTGGAAAGGTAAGCAACAAAGGAGCACCTGAGGTTTTGCCTGTCACAACTCAGATCTAGCAAGAAAAAAATTAATGGAAAAGCCAGGTCCAAGCTCACGAGGCTCCTCTGGGAGATAACCCTGACCAGATGGCCACAGTTCATACCTTCCGAACGTGAAACATCCTGCAGTCACAGCACATCTCGCAGAACCGAGGGAGAACGAGCCTTTCTGTGATGTCCTTTCCCACTATGGAGGCCATTTTGCACATTATCTAGTGGCAAGACAGACACTAATCAGGGGATGCTTCCCCAGCACACAACTCCCTGTCAGTTACTGAAAACAAAAACATCAATAAAATCCATCGTTTGAAGTGACAAGTTCCGGGTGCTCCTGGGTAACGTGGTTTTTATGTCAGGATGAAGCAGAGCTGTAGAAAACATCAATTTTCAGTAAAAAAGGTTCCTAACTAAGAGATATCTGAGCAATCAAAAATTACTCCTTATCTTACCAAGCATAAAAAAATAACACCCCCACCAAATACAAGATCCTTTCACTATTCCAATAATTGTAAAGATATACATGAAATCACAGAAAATTACTGACTATCAATTTGCTTTTATGTTTCAAAAGTTACAACATCCAGAAAATTCTAACATAAAAATACCGGAAAAGTCATTTAATGAAGACAGCTTTCCCACCCCTCAACTGCTCTTTTGCTCTGATTTTCACTCTAAGTTTCAAAACAAGGTTATTTAAAAGAATTTTATGTTTAATTTTCCTAGTAGAGCTATTTCAACTCACAGAATCACTGAATGATTGAGGCTGGAAAACACCTCTGAGATCATCCAGACTAGCCCAGGACCAAACATCACCACAGCAGCCAGACCAGGGCACTAAGGGCCACAACCAGGCTGTCCTTCAACACCTCTAGGGATGGGGACTCCACCAATGCCTTGGGCAGTCCCTTCCAGGCTCTGATCATCTGATCATTCCTTCCATGAGAAAAGGCTTCCTAACATCCAACCTAACCCTTCCCTAGCAGTTTCAGGCCCTGCCCTCTCATCCTGGTGCTGGTTGCCTGGGTGAAGAACCCAACCCCCACCTGACTACAACCTCCCTTCACACAGTTGCAGAGAGCAAGAAGTTCCCCCCGAGTCTCCTCTCCATTCTCCTCCAGTAACCAGTCATTGCTGTCTGAACCTCTGTGGGTCAGTAAGGCATTGAAATAGCTGTCACATTTCAGTATCTCGAAAGAAAACGAAATTCAGTAAAACAATTCTGGTTTAAATTTCATTCCTTACATAGTTGTAAGCTGCTTCAAGAAAGGGCTAGAAATTTGGTGCCCAAACTAATCATTAGTATTATTTTCCCCTCAGTCTAGCCACATTGTGGCAGTAAAATATGAAATGAAGAGTCTCACAAGCAAAAAATCAAAGTCAATCAGCACAAAGCTTCAACATAAAGAGTAAAAAATCCAAAGGGGTCCCAAGGACACACATTCCTTGGGACCTTCTCCTTTACAATATTACTCATTTGCTCACTCATTATTTTGATAAGAGGCATAATTATCAACTTTTAAGGTTGCATCTAACTCAAAACCCATGAATTATCCAACTCAGCTGCTTATTATTTTGTGGAGTGAAACAAGAATCAATAATAAAGAGATCAGATGTGCAGCAAAGACTGGCAGAACTGGAGTGTTCAAGCTTTTCCACTGATGGAAAATTTCCACCCATGCAATTTTGACTTCCCTGCAGGAAAGAAACTTGAAACAAACTGAAAAGCCAACAGCTGAGAGTCAATAAAACAAATCCTCTGCTGGCTTTTTCTGCACAGAATTTAAATCTAAACTTGACCTGAGCGTACGGCAGCCTGGAACAAGCGACAGGTTAGTTATGGATAGCGACATGATTTATTCCCATAAGGTGGTGAGAAGCTTGGGAACACAACCCCATCGCTGCGACGTCACACCCTGCGGATGATACTGCTGCTACTTACAGCCACGGCTTCCGTCTTCACATCATCGTTGCTGTCAGGAGCTGTCAGGTCGATGAGCACAGGGCACACTTTGGTCTCCACGTCGTATCGCTCAATGAGTTCCTGTTCCAACAGGACTAACAGCGCTGCTTGGCTGGTTTTTCTTACCTATTATTAAAAAAACCCCATGAACACTGAACCAAGGAACTTCAATTTGTGTTTAAATCTGTAGATAACGATCGTGTTTGCATTCTGACTCAATTTTGTTTAGTCACACATAAAGAACAATAAAAAAAGACTATAAAAATGACCATTAATAATTGACTTTGCAAGTGCTGACCTCTGCCTTTCAAAAAGATTTATTTCATCAGAAAACGTCCTGCACCATGTTGATTCTGAAAACACCTTGGAGACCTTTTGTTCAAGAAGCAAACCAGTCAAAAGGACTGTGGAGCACCAACAGAGATGAGAGGATTAAAAGAACTGCTATATCTGCTCTCAAGGGAGTATCAAGCACAAGTGTGGCCAATGTGCCCTATGTGAATTATCACAACTGCTAAGAGGTTTGGGTATCTACTTTTAAATATGGAAAAGGTAAAGGACAAAGAAGTTACGGGCTCAGGCAGCTAAAATACTTCATGCATCAATTAGCATTGGCATTATTGTGAATTGATATGGAGAAGCCCATAAAAACGTGAAGGGTTTGGAGAACAAGCCTTGTAAGGAGCAGCTGAGGGAGCTGGGGCTGGTGAATCTAGAGAAAAGGAGGCTGAGGAGACACCTCATTGCTGTCTAAAACTGCCTGACAGGAGGGTGTAGAGAGGTGGGGGTTGGTCTCTTCTCCCTGGTGACTAGTGACAGAAGAGGAAATGGCCTCAAGCTGCACATGGGGCAGCTTAGGCTGGCCCTGAGGAAAAAAAATTCTTTCTGGAAAGGGTTCTCAGGCCTTGGAACAGGCTGCCCACGGAGGGGGCTGAATCACCACCCCGGCCATATTTCACAGTCGTGGAGATCTGGAGCTCAGGGACAGAGTTTGGTGGTGGGTTGGGACAGCTAGGGTAATGGTTGGTCTCCATGATCTTCCCCAGCCTAAATGATTCTGTGATTCTGTTTGAAGACTACACTTACCTGGTTATTCTGGTCTGCGAGGTATCGTACCACAATGGGCAGTAGGTATTTGGAAAAAGCATATGGGATTGAAGGTCTGTTCTCCTGACAGAACATAGCTATGTGAGGCACTTGTTCCATCAGCTCTGCCCGCACCGTTGGCTCTGCAAGGGCAAAACAAAGCCAAGAGAAGACACAATGAATGGTCACAAGTGAGAGCAAGCTGCCAAGTATTATAATCCATAGAACAGAACCCAAACAAACAATTTCATAACCATATAATCATTAGGGACTGGAAGGGACCTCGAAATCCAGTCCAATCCCCCCGCCACAGCAAGATCACCTAGACCAAGTCATACAGTCAGTTAAGGTTAGAAGGGACCACAGGATCATCCAGTTCCAACCAAATATTTGTCCTTTCAGAATCTGTTGCATTTCTTCTTTAGGATGAAGTTTCCTCAGGAAAAAGGTTAAATTTGTAATAAATAATCTGAAAGAGATCACTTCTTTTCAAGTCTCAAGTTGGCAAGACCATCTATTTTCTTCTTACATTGAATTCTGATCTCCATATCTGACAAGAATTTGCGTTTTCCCTTCTGGAAGAGGGGCTGGAAGTGTGCCACAGAAAGGAGCTCTCACACACCTCAACACGGATTTTCCATATGTGTGAAAAGCAGCCTAAAGGTGGTCTTGGAAAACACTCTCCACTTGCCTCCTGGAACCATTAAGACTGGGCAAGGAGTGATGAAGGGCTGACAAGAGGTAAGACCAGTGACTAAAGGGAACAGAGACTGCAGCTTTCTAGACAAGAAACTGGAAGCAGGGCTGAATGCCAGGGCTGGAGGGACTTGCTCCCACCTTTCTCCATAAGGCTGCTATTTCAAGACAAGCCCAGGACACAATCTAAGGGTACATGAGGTTTATGTGACAACACTTATCACCAGGATCTCCTTCTCACTTCTCAAGTCTCCTGTCTCACTTCTCAAAGCAGACAGAAGATGACTCAGAAGGCAGAACGGAGAGGAGGAAGAATGTGGCTGAGGCTGCACATCTGGCAGCTGAGCTTCTTAAATCCTTTCCAAACTTGCTTCAGGCAGTTCCCACCCTCTCAAACCCCAAAACTCACAGCTTCCATTGTGCCAAGGCAACTGTTCGTGCAGCTAGACAATAAACCTTATCAAAGGGCTCATCTGGCTGACGCAGCTTCTGTCCCACCACAGCAGCAGGGATAAACAACAGTGACTGGCACTGGGATCGGTTTCTCCAGTGCAATCACACATTTCACAGAAAAATCATACAATTGTTTAGGTTGGAAACGACCTTTAAAGTCATCAAATCCACCGTTAACTCAAGTGTATCAAGTCCATCACTAAACTGTGTCCTCAAGCTCATCTCCCCTTAGGAAGCAGAACTATCTGGTGATGAAACTCAGCAAGTTGTGATGAGAGAGGACATTGGAAGTGCTCATTGTGATATTATCATCAAAACAGAGGGGAAGAGCAAATCAAGCCAGGCTCTTCACAGAGTAACTGCACACTACTTGTCTGACTGCCACCCCAACTCTGCACTGCAATCAAAGCCAATGAGAGCACTGCACCAAGATTATCAAGAGTTCTGGATAAAAGTTAGACACCAGGCTCTACACAGCCAGAGTGGTTTGAGTACAACAACCTCAAAGGAAGCTAGAAAGAGGCAGAAGTGACCTCAGGTTGCACCAGGGGAAGGTTAGGTTGGCTATCATGAAATACTTCTTGGAAAGGGTCTTCAGGCCTTGGAACAGACTGCCCACAGTGAGGGTTGAATCGCTATCCCTGGACACATTTCAGTCATGGGGATCTGGAGCTCAGGGTAAGGATTTAGCGGGGGTTTGAGCCAGCTAGGTTCATGGTTGGACCTGATAGGCCTGATGGTCTTTTCCAATCTAAGCAATTCTATGAATCTACAGCTTTGATCTCTCTACAGGTTACCTACCCACTGGTAAAAATGGCAAACCTCCCTTTCTTAATTTTCAATTTTATGAAACTGAATTAATGAATTCCCTTACGAACCACTCCAGTAAGACAGCAATGGGAACCAAACCCATAAAATAATTTTTCCTTCTGAATGGGCTTCATGCATTATGCAGCACCGACGGGAGCAGCCTCGCCTCATGATGATGTTTGAAGAGCTGCTCAGGTAAAGCGAGTCCCCTTCTTCCTGAGCTACTCAAGCAAGCTCTGCCTTTGAGGAAGGCAGACAGGGCAGATGATGCCATTAAAGATTTGAAAAATTCATGCCCAGGAATGACTTAGAGCTATAAAGTCACCTTAGTTCTTACATTCCCAGATTTTTAAGTATATGGCTCTGTGCTCTCAGTACGGTTTATTCAAACTGACCAAGAAGCAAGTGCCGTGTACTAAACCGGCTCTGTAAAGGGAACACCAGTACTCTGCCATCCCAAAGGCACTTGTGTTGCTCAGGGAATTACTGCTGCTGTGGAAGAACCTGAACCTTGAGTTACCAATTTAGATAAGAACTTGATTCTTCCAAATGTTGAACCATATGTTCCACTGGGTATTGAGCAGAGGCCAGTCTGGCAGTCTGATGGGCTTACAGCTCTTTTTCATTTGTAATGGATCCGCAAGGCTCAAGCGATACCGCCAGAAATTTAAGACAGTTTTCTCCTTCCATTCAGCCGTTCCTCAGCTTTACCTTTAGCTTAGATGGGTGGCAGCTTCAAACACATTCCAGAAGGCTCTGATACACAGCAGTGTTCACCATTCCAGGCTGGACTTCTCTGCTGTGTAGAGGCAAACTGATGCTCATCGACAGTGAGCAGAGCACCGACCATTCAGCTAAAATCATTCCCCTGACTCCCAGCAGCAGCTTATCCAGCTGGGGAGCACATTTGGATTTTATTGTGATTTGGTTTTTTGCTTGTCAAGACCAGGACTTCACACAGTACAAACAAAACCTGGGTGGAGCTTGACATGGAGACTGAAAGCTTCTATTTTAGGCTGTCTCAAGAAAATCACTGCATACACAACTAGGTTCTCCATAACAACATTTTCTGGGAATGGTATTTTTTCCATTTGGCAGAGGAAGTTATTTTTAGGAGACAGTTTTCAAAGAGCAGCATTTAAAGATACAATTCTATGCCTTAAGGCAGCAGTAGGCTACTAGAAAATAAAGTCAAAACAGAAAAAAAATTGAAAGCAATTAATATGAAGACTTAGATCTGAGAGGCAAACTCATACTGTTTTCCCTCACCATTAGGACTTCATTTTATTCTATCAGGTCTTGTGTGTTCTCTAATTCCCAGACCATACGAATCTATTAAGTTACTCCAACCCACATCTCCAGAACCTCAACAGACTTTCACAAATCACCATTTATATCAACATCCCTACTGTACCCAAAAACAATCACAGAAGGAATTAACTGCTCCTTCCTTACTCATGGAAAACATTTAAACTTCCCCTAGAAATAATCATAGAATCACAGACCAGCTAGGGTTGGCAGTAACCTTCAAGATCATCTAGTTCCAAGTCCCTTGCACAGGTGGGGAGACCCTCACTAGAGCAGGTTATTCAGGGCCCCACACAACCTGGCCTTCAACACTGCCACAGATGGGGCAGCCACCACTGCCTTCAGCTGTTTCAGCATCTCAGCACCCTCACAGCAAAGGACTGGTTCCTCATGTCCGACTTCAGTCTCCCCTCTTCAAGTCTGGAACCCTTTCCCCTTGTCCTCTCACTATTACCCATGTCAAAAACCCCACCCCAGCTTCCTTGTACCCCCCTTCAGATACTGAAAAGCTGCCAGAAGGTCACCTGGGAGCCTTCTCTTCTCCAGGCTGAGCCACCTCAGCTTGCTCAGCCTGTCCTCAGAGGGTAGGTGCTCCAGCCCTCTGATCACTTGGAAATTGCTCTCCTCTGGACACCTTCCAGGAGCTACCTGTCCTTCTGATGTTGGGGACTCCAGAACCGGACCCAGTACTCCGGGGAGGGTCTCACAAGTCTCTCATGTGAGCCAAGTGCGAGCACATTCATCCAGCTCCTCCTCCTAGCACAATTTTTCCTACATAAACCTGTAAGGTTTGTTTAATCCCCACTACATTTATTTAATCCCTTCAGTCCACTCTGTATTAGATGTTGTGGGGAAGCAAAGCCCCACAGCTCACTGTACACTGGAAATTAAAAGGGGATTACAGCGGAGCTGCTCAGTCTAATACCAGCTAATTGCTCCAGAACAGTTAGTTGCAAATGAAGTTGTTAGTTCTGAGCCAGCTCACCCCAAGAAGTATTTCACAACAGCTTGTTCTGCAACAACGTGCAGTATTTAATTCTGCAGAGACTTAACAGGATTTAGGAGAAATTCAGCAGAACTTTGCTCAACCACAAGGACCACACTGGAATAGAACTGTTTTTGTGAGGGGTTTAAGGTTTTTCTGTTGTAGAAGTATATATGGAGAAGAGCTCCTGATGATTTAATGCTGCTGTTCAGTTGGATGAATATTTTAAGCACATTTTAATGTTCATACTGATATTCTTTCATACCAAGGGTTTTGAGATAGAAGTGCACAGCTTTGCATTTACACTTTCATTCGTTTAACAAAAAAACAATTTTTCGTTAAAATTGAAAAGTTAATTTAAAATATTGATTTATATGTGCTAAAGAGAAACAAGCAGCACAGAAAACACACACTCGGAAGGGCATGGAGGCAAGTGTCTCAAAATTCTACAGCTGATCAATCCAAACTTTATCTAACCCTGCTTCATGGCTTCTACAGGCTCAAAGACACTGCAAAAACACCGAAGTGGGAGGCCATACCTAACAGCCCTGGAAAAACCGACAGTACAAAGTGATTAAACAGCAGATTCCAAGGCTGAACCAGGTGCCTCAGCTCTAATTATTCCAGGAAACTTCATTGCCAAAGACAGCAGAGATAGCCACAGTCCAGGACAGAAAAAGCACCCCAAGTCTACAGCAAAATCAGACTCAGCAGTAACACCAGACTACAGCTAGAAACGCTGAAGAAAAATGGGCTTCCAAGTAACTGACATCTGGACAAAAAATAAAAACAAACCCTGTCTTTTGCAAACAAGGGAGTTTGAGACAGCACCTCATTCCCCAACTGCTGCTGTTTCCTCCACTGAAATAGCTGCTCTGTCCTGCCACTGACATCCAATAGGACATAGAATGGTTTGGGTTGAAAGGGCCCTTCCAAGCTCATCCAGTCCAAGTCACTGCAGTGAGCAGGGACATCCCCAACCACAGCAGGGTGCACAGAGCCCCACGGTCCAGCCTGACCTGGGATGCTGCCAGAGATGGGGCTTCTCCCACCTCTCTGGGCAACCTGGGCCAGGCTCTCACCACTCTTGGCAGCAACAATTTTTCCCTTCTCTCCAGGCTGAATCTTTCACTTCGCTCTGGCACAACAGCCCTTGTCCTATAGTTCATCCCCATCTTTCCGGCCAGCCCCTTTAAGCTCTGAAAAGCTGCACTAAGGTCTCCCTGAAGCTCCTCTTCCCAGCTGAACCCCCTCTTGCATCCTGGCCTCACAGCAGAGGGTTCCTCCTCAAAATAGCATTTCTGGGGGCTTCTCTGGCCCCATTCCACCAGCTCCAGGTGTCTGCTGTGGTGAAGAGCTCACAGCTGGATTCAGCCCTGCAGGAGGTCTCCCCACAGCAGAGTAGTAGGTACAAGCCTTTCCCTGTCCTGCTTTGTATTTGCCTCTGCAGTTACACAAGAGCAGTGAGAATTTTCCTTCACAAAATACATCTCACTACAAGCCACTGTCTGCCACCTGCACCACACACTTTGCATTCACAGAATTACAGAACATTAGGGATTGGAAGTAACCTCAAAAGATCATCCACTCCAATACCCCCAACACAACAGGATCCCCTAGATCCAGTTGCACAGGAACATGGCCAGGCAGGTGTTAAATATCTCCAGAGGAGACTGCACAAGCCCCCTGGGCAGCCCCTGCCAGGGCTCTATCACCCTCACCAGGAAGAAGTTCCTTCTCAGATTGATGCAGAACCTCCTCTGTTCCAGCTCACCCCCACTGCCCCTCATCCTATCTTTAGATGACACTGTGTAGAGCCTGCATCCATCCTCCTGACACCCACTCTTTTCGTATTTATCAACATTAATGAGACCACCCCTCAACTTCCTTTTTTCCAAGCTTAAGAAACCCAGCTCCCTCAGCCTTTCCTCATCAGGGAAGTGTTCTACTCCATCTTCGTGGCTCTGTGCTGGACTCTCTCCAGCAGTTCTATGTCCTTCTGGAACTGAGCGGCCCAGAACTGGACACAATATTCCAGATGCAGTCTCACCAGGGCAGAGTAGAGAGGAAGAAGAACCTCTCTCCATCTACTAACCATCCCCCTTCTGATCCACCCCAGGATGCCGTGTGACCACCTTGGCCAGAAGGGCACATTACTGGCTCCTCAGGAATAACTAATACTTCATTCTTTCCATCCCAAGAAATCTCCATAAATCAGCAATATGAATCAGTTACGACTCATGTGGAGTCCAAGGTCCCAGCAGCAGCGGCTTCTTTGGGAATTTTTTGTTAACAGTATTTTCACCAGGAGTTGAGATTTACCTTTCCATGACACAACAATTCAAGTCTTTGTTAACTAGCTGGTTTGTTAAGATCTGTCTCAGCCATCCTAAAGTACAGCCTTATAGGGTTTTGCACCTTCTGTCCTACAACATTTAGATCCAGATCTCTTTCTGGTAAAGATTCGTTTTTACTTCACATTAAAACACAAATGACATTTAGCTGCTTGAAGTGCTACCACAGTACCTGAAAAACAAACATGATTACTGGTGTGAAATTCTCCTGCTCTCAAACACAGAAATGGCTGCCTCGTTGCAGCCAGTTTATTAAACAACAAAACCACACCAAAACACTAAACCTTAGAAACCGCGACAACCCCAAACGAACTCAATCAAATGAACAAAATGAAACAAACCCTAAACTAACCTAAATATGTTTCTTTCTCAAGCATTGACCATGGCTGAAGAAACATGAAGTAAGAACCAGACGATGCATATTGTGTGTCCCAGCATGAAACCCCCTCACACCAACTACTGACAAAAGAATCCAAAGGATCTTTCCAGGACTTGATTAAACAAGACAAGACTCCAAGTGTTAAAAACAAGGTCCAAGACCCAGGAGTTTCACCCAATGCAAAGTTTAGACTTCCCATCAGTTCTGGTTTTAGTTTGATTTCCCAGCAGTGTTTTTGTTATTTTTATTCATTGATGCATTTAAACCCAGCCCAGGTTGAGAAACCGACCATCCTGCAGCTCGGATAAAGCAAGCAGTTCAATTAGAAGATAAAAAGCAGCTTTTTCACACGGTTTCAGTCACAAGGATACTTCAATAAGCTGGGCTAAGCCCAAGGCTGGGACTGCTCCAGGCACAAAACTCACAGTTAAAGGTTTGCAGCAATTGCAGCAGTGGGGCAGCTGCAGAATCCAGCGCTACTTGTTTGGCAGATCTGAGACGACTTCTGCGATGCAGGAAAAGCCTGAAATGCCGCTTTTACCAACGCTGAGAAAAATCTCAAGCCTGACTGAAAAGACACTCCACCCTCGTTAGATGAAACAAATAGGTTTGAGCTCAGCTCTTGGCTCCTCTGACACTTCTGCCTAAACAAACTTGGGTCTGACATGCTCGACTGGTCACCAATGAAAAGCCTATGGGTACAAAATTGCTGCGCAAGGTCATTTCTCCCTGGACATATCTTGTCCTATTTTCCACACTGCAAGCCTCAGCTTCTGATGCTCCAAGCTGTGAGCTCACACACACAAGGGCTGATTGTACAGACTGCAAGGGCTCTCTAGAAGCAGTAGCACATCACTGGTCTTTAATTAAAGACACACTGAATCTGAAATGAACAGTAACTTTAACTCCTGAAGACTTCTTGATGGGGTACTCAATGCTTACAACAAGCTATTTTTCCCAGATACACAAGAGAATCCCTCAGAATAATAAACAGGAGCCTTTTAAACGAAGACAGTAGTGGTGGGATAACAGAAGGGAGCAAAACAGCTTGTTACCTGTGGAAAGGAGTATGTTCTGCAGTCTCCACAGAAGGGAGAAAAACTAGGAGATATTTAAGAGAAGGACAATCCGCAGATCTCCAGTCTTTAGCTGCTAAAGCATCCCTTCTTGCTGTGCTTCAATTGTTTCCCTTATGTTAAAATCAAGCCCCTAATTCTTTCTAGGGTATCATGAGCCTGGAATTATGGTGCAGTTCTATTTGCACCATTTTTCTGCTCATCCGCTCCACCTTCCAGTTTTCCTCCTTTTCCTTCACATTTAATTTTTTCCTGATTCAGCATTTAAATTCTATCAAAACTCATGGGAGTTTTCCACAGATGTTTCACAAAATTCACAATAATGACTTTGAGATTTGTAGACACATTATCACATAGAGCAGCCAACATACATGATACCAGTCATTCAAAAGTGTCTTAAAGAGAAGAGCAAATCCTACATTTTGAAGGGGCTTAATTCTGCTGAGGAAAACAAAGGGAAAAATAATGCAGTGGTGTAATGTTTAAGTAAATTTAAATGTTTACAGCACTGTATTTTATTTGCAGAAGCTTGGCCTGAATGTTGAAGATGCAAAAGAACATGCTGATCCTACGCCCAACTCAGCTTCAGCGGTTTTGATTTCTCCCCTCATAGACCCAGTAAAAACATTTCGTGCTACCTACCTGAATCATCAGCTAATCTGCTGATTCTCTCCAACACAGCAATACAATCTCTCTCATCATCACTGACTTCCTTCAAAGTGTCCAGCAAACTTCGAGCCACCATTTGCCTGGTTTGCAAGAGAGATTAAAAGAATTTAGTGTTATGTGTGCTCAGAAACGCAGCTACATAAAAAAGTCAGAGGCACCTTAAACTAAAGTAATGCTTTACAGAAGATTCACTGTTAACTCAGGGAATTTAGTTGATCCTGCTTTGAGAAAAATCTTAGTTCTACCACCTAGTGTGATCCTAAAGGACAGTAACATTAAGAACATCCCTCTGCTTTTCAAGGATAAGAGAACCCAGAGAAAAGAGAAATAAAAATTATCTGTCAAGCAGTAGAGCAAGAACTCAATGTTCAGAAGTCACTGTCAGCCTTCCACTCTCACCTCTGAGCTCTCCGATTTGTTCCATGCAGGTCAAGACACAACCGCTATCATCAAAATGGTTTGAAACAGGATAACTAGTTCATTTCACAAAGGCATGAACACTCAGAGTGAAGATTTCCACACAGCTTTTAGAAGCTAAGCTTTGTTCCAATGACAAGATTAAGGGAAGAGAGCAAGAGATTTCTATACGGCGAAAACAGTTTTGTAGTCCATGCATGCGAGGACCTCCAGCTCTGGGTTCAGGTTTGGGCTCCTCAATACAAGAAAGACGTTGAGAGGCTAGAGAGGGTCAAATGGGCAACAGGGTTGATGAAGGGTCTGGAGAACAAACCTTGTGAGAAGCAGCTCAGGGAACTGGGGCTGGTTAGTCTGGAGAAAAGGAGCCTGAGGAGAGACCTTGCTGCTGACTTTCTACCTGAAAATAGGTTGAAAAGAGGTGGAGGTTGTCAAGGAAGAAGGGATAGGACAAGAGGAAATGGCCTCAAGCTGCACCAGGGGAAGCTTAGGTTGGACATGAGGAGAAACCTCTTCCTGGAAAGGGTTCTCAGGCCTTGGAACAGGCTACCCACGGAGAGGACTGAATCACCATCCCTGGATGTGTTTCAGAGAGGGAGATCTGGAGCTCAGGGGCACGGTTTAGCAGTTGCCTTGGGACAGCTGGGTTAATGGTTGGACTTTATGATTTTAAAGGTATTTCCCAACCTGGATGATTCTATCATTCTAGCCAAAGAAAAAAAAAAGAAAAAGAAAAAGGCAAAACCAGCTCAGTGGCAACTTCTAGTGTAGTAGGTTTTCCTAAAAGCTAACTGCAAAACAGAGGGAAAAAGACTGTGTGACACACTAACCTAGAAGAGTTGACTTGGGTCTTTTAAAGGGCTGGACAGGTCTGAAAAGAGAAGAGGAACAGATGGAAGCATCTTCCATACAGCACCCTGTCTGGATGTGTGTGGCTCCTACACCTCAGTCAATCTTGGAAAGCAAGAAACGAGTGAACTGAACCACTGAGCTGGTCTCAGTAGGTAACCACACCAGATCCCATCTGTCTCCTGGGGACAATGAAGGAATCAACGGCTCCACTTTGACATTTAACAGGTTCCATTTAAAAGCATCACAAAAGGCACCAGGGCAAGTTAAGATTTTTTTAGCAAAGCTTTTCTTTAGAAAGCCAGGGTCATCTCTCAGCTCCATCCATCCAGTGTTCCAGATGATATCCACGCAGGTCACAGAATCAGACTGGTTTAGGTTGGAAGGGAGCTCAGACATCACCCAGTGCCAACCCCCTGCCATGGGTGGTGATGCGACCCCTCTCACCAGACCAGGTTGTCCAGAACCCTATCCAACCTGGCCTTGAACAGTTCAGGGATGGAGCACCCACAATCTCCCTGGGCAACCTGTTTCAATGCCTCAGCACCATCATAGGGAAGAATTTCTTCCTCAGACCTAAACCAAATCTCCTCTTTTAGTTTGAGAAGACTCTGCATGCACAATCAGAAATTGTGATGATACACTCTCAGAAAAGCTATAAATAGCTCCTTTTACGCTCCTCTTGGATCTTACCTGGAATCAATACTGGCAGCCCTAAGCAGTGTAGTTACTGGGTACCAATCATCAGCCTGTAATAAATTTCTACTCCAGAATGAGTTCAGCTGAACAAGAAGTGTGTTGAGGTAGCAAGGAAGTGTTAAAAGAAAAATAAGATACAAGACAGAAAGTTCCTGGGTATGGCTGCGCAGACAGAAGCAATGTGAGTAGGGAGGAAAAAAATCCTGCAGCTATGGATAACCAATCCCTAATGATCTATGATAACCAAGTTCTTAATTAACTCTGTTATAATACGATCATATTGCAATGAGCATAAGGCAAGCTGACTTCTAACACTTAAGGAAGGAATTGTCTCACTATTTGGAAGGATCTATCCAGGAGTGTTGTGTAATTTTGAGCCTTCTTCATGAGGAATGGAAGCAAAGCAACACCAACAAAGCTTAGGAAAACCCACACAGGATTTTCCTAATGAGGAGAGACAAAACCTGGGCTCCAATCTGCACCAATAATTCCTTTCTCAGAGAGCAAAAGTGAATCCTCACGCCCCCCCAAACACACACCGAACCCAGGGCTACCACAGAGTCCACAAAACCTTTATGTTTCAGGAGAGGTAATTTATTGCATTATTTATCAGTAGCTCTCTATTACAGAATCATAGAAAGTTAGGGATTGGAAGGGTCCTCGAAAGATCATCTAGTCCAATACCCCCACCACAGCAGGATCACCTAGACCAAGTCACACAGGAACATCTCTCCAGAGAAGGAGACTTCACAACTTCCCTAGGCAGCCCCTTCCAGGGCTCTGTCACTCTCATTGGGAAGAAGTTCCTTCTCAGATGAATGTGGAACCTCCTCTGTTCCATCTCACACCCACTGCCCCTTGTCCTATCACTGGATGCCACTGCCTGGCTCCATCCTCCTGACACCTGCCCTTTCCATATTGATCAACATTAATGGGGTCAACCCTCAGCCTCCTTTCTTCAAGCTCAAGAGATGCAGCTCCCTCAGCCTTTCCTCAGCAGGGAGATGTTCCACTCCATCATCTTCATGGCTCTGTGCTGGACTCCCTCAAGCAGCTCTGGAACTGAGGGGCCCAGAACTGGACACAATACTCCAGATGTGGTCTCATCAGGGCAGAGTAGAGGGGGAGGAGAACCTCTCTCCATCCACCAACAACTCCCCTTTTAATCCTCCCCAGGATGCCATTTGCCTTCTCAGCCACAAGGGCCCATTGCTGGCTCATGGTCATCCTGATGGCCACCAGGACCCCCACCTCCCTCTCTCCTACGTTGCTCTCCAACAGTGCAGTCCCCAACCTATACTAGTACCTGGGTTTGTCTGTGGTGCTGATCAGCTGCTAATTAATGCTCTATTCTAACATAAAATATTATTCACCTACACAGAGTGATTGGATGTGATTCTACCACAATAAGACACTATTAAATGACTCAAACAAAATGCTCCAACCTACCTAAAAAAATAAAAATCAAACTATACAATTTCACCAGAAAACACCAAACCAACCAACCTGATCTAGTAAAGACGAGGGAAAACATTTAGCAAACTGTCACCTATAGACCCTAAAGGCTCCTCTCTAGGGGGAGTCAAACCCACAAAAAAATTCTCCCTTGGTTGGCAAGCTGCTATTTCCTTCTCCAACTGTAAAACACAACAGACTTCAGGTTTGAGGAGAACAGGAAACTTTAACAATCAAGCAGAGATTTGTGTGCAGGTTGTAAGAAGAGGAAATGTTCAGTAATTGTTAGCTTTGGTTCAATCAGAATTAAAACCTTCCATTTATGGAGTATGTAGCTTTGGGTGCACTTCACATGACCCAAGTATAGCCCAGGGCTAAATCCTTCCAGAACTCAGGCCACAACCAACAAAACTGAGAGTAACTGACATGGTGGCTGATCACAGTTCTCTGCTGCATACAACGGAATTCAGAATTCAACAGAAAAATAGTCACCACTTACTCAGAGGCCAAACAAAACTGTTTTAAGAGCAGAAAACGCCAACCGTAGCATATTTTACACATTCCTATCATCTTGTAACCATTTATAATTACAATAAAAGCTGGGTTTGAATTTCTCCATCCCACTGACAAGTGCCTGCATGCAGCTGATGAGATGAGGTGATGGGTATCTGTTACAATAGTTCTGCTTTTAATTAAAACAACCAGCTGTGACTCAAAAAAAGGGAGAGTGTAGAGCATGGTATTAACTGGGCAAGTGCACTGCTGACAACCAGAAGCAGCAACACTCAAGCTACATATGAGGATGATCCTGCAGAACACTTCTTGGGTTCCTCTGGCAACCTCAGTAGCTTCTCCTGACCTTTCATTTATTATCTTCTAGTCCTGCATCAACATGAACATCACCAGCCACAAAAAAGCCAAAAAAGGGACGTTGTCTAGTTAGTAAAAAACATCAAGAAGTTGCTGAAAAGGCCAGCAAATCTTTTCCCAATATTGCTCCTTTGCTCTCTGTAGGTAGAAGCAGCATCAGCAAACAGGAGTAGAAACTGAAAAGATTCACAAAGTATATTTTAAAAAAAAAAAATTAATTTTCATTTTTAAATTTAATAACTTTAAAAAATTTTAAATTCACCCCAGTCAGATTTGACTGAGCTGAACAGTCTGCAGAGCAGTAGTCAGCCAGGGCAGGGAACAAAACATACCTGTTAAAGATGTTCTCACTTGCAGCGTACTTGTCCAGTCTTCCCAAAGGTGTCAACATTTCATCTTGTGAGACAAAGTCCAGGGCTGAAGGTATAATAATCACATCAGACTCTGAGCTGTAGTCATCCACACCAACTAGCAGAGACATCAGAAATATTCCTTATGATCAGTCACAGCACTGTATCACTACAACGATGCCTGCTGGTGGGCTAGGAAAGGTCTCACTAACATGTTTAGCAGTTGCTCCAACCCCAGCCCGCATGAAACATTTCCTCTACAACAGTGACTGAAGATGTTTACGTTGGACTAAACAGATCTTAAACCATTTTCTCTAAATTCCCAAATACATTTCAGTTAACTCTATTTTTAGCTGACAAACAGTACTTTACTACCTCATGTTTTTATCATCAGAGCAACTTGTAGCTAATTTCAAAGTCAACTTTTAGTAGCTAGAAATCAGAGGTGCAGTTAACTCCACGATAATGAGTTAATACAATATTCAATAGAACAACTTTGTCAGAGAGACTCAACAAAGACTTTGTCAGAAGAAAAATCCCAATTGAAGTGTGTTAAACAGTTCTGAAGGGCTGCTACATCCAACTACCAAGGACAACAGGAACAATTTGCCTACTATCTGATTATGACCCAGCTCATCAATAGTTGTTAGCAAAGTGGAACCACACTGAAGTGTCTACATTTAGACTAAGTGACCAAGAGTTTTATCCCTCACAGAATGCTAGGGATTAGAAGGAATCTTGAAATATCATCCAGTCCAATCCTCTCTGCCAAAGCAGAATCACCTAGATCCAACCACACAGAAACATGGCCAAGTGGGTTTTAAATATCTTCAGAAAAGGAGACACGAAACGCCCTTGGGCAGCCCCTTCCAGGGCTCTGTTACCCTCACTGGGAAGGAAGAAGTTTCTTCTCAGATGGATGTGGAACCTCCTCTGTTCCAGCTCACACACATTGCCCCTTGTCCTATCACTGGATGCCACTAAGCAGAGCCTGGCTCCACTCCTGACACCTGCCCTTTCCATATTGATCAACATTAATGGGGTCAACCCTCAGTCTCCTCCAAGCTTTAGAGACCCAGCTCCCTCAGCAGGAAGATGCTCCACTCCATCTCTGTGGCTCTGCGCTGGACTCTCTCCAGCAGTTCTGTGTCCTCCTGGAACTGGGGGGCACAGAACTGGACACAAGATGCCAGATCTAGTCTCAGCAGGGCAGAGGAGAGGGGAAGACCCTCTCTTCATCTACTAACATCTCTCTGCTTCTACTCCACCCCAGGATGCCACTGGCCTTCTCAGCAACAAGGGCCTATTGCTGGCTCTTGGCCATCCTGGTGGCCACCAGCACCCCCAGGTCCCTTTCTCCTGCACTGCTCTCCAACACGACAGTCCCCAAGGTATACTGGTACCTGGAATTGTTCTTGTCCAGATGCCAGAGTCTATACTGCTTTTGTTATAGTTCATTCAATTTCTCCCTGCCCACATCCCATCACTAACCAACTAAATCACATGTTTTCTAGGTAGACAATCAATGGACATTGTTTAACCTGTCACAAAAAAACCCCCATATCCCCAAAGGAGTGACCAAAGTCTGCAGCTGCTGATAGTTCCTTGCCCAAAATCCAATGAGGAAGTGATGGGAAAAAAGCAAGTGTGATGGAAGAATCTGGGAGACAGAGGCAAAGAAAACACTGTGGTAGGAGCTGCAAGATAAAGAAGATGAGGACCAGTTTGGGGAGAAGTACTATCACAGAATTATTGAGGCTGGAAAAGACCTTTAAAATCATCAAGTCCAGCCTACGACCTAAGTAGTTCTCCAAGGTTTAGGATAAACTGTGAGGGAAGGAAGGAAAGGCTCCAAAGCAAGGTCAGCTGCAAAGAGCTGCTGTTGCATAGAGGGAAAGCGCATTCAGCCCCACATTGATGCAACAGTTTGAACGTGGGTTTGGAAGTTTGGTTTTGTTGGCCTTTTATTCCCTCTTCTTAACAATCAGTTTTATTTTCACAGCAAAAAGTGGGAGGAAGGTTAAAGTGTCCTTATAAAGCAAGTCAGGATTTCACACCACGAAGCAAGGAACAAACTGCATTCTCTAACAGGCTCCTAAGACAATGACAGGTTTGAATTATCAACTGTCTCTCTCAGAAGCCTGTTCTGGGTCTGACTGCCCTCTTCGTAAAGTGACATCCCCTAACCCCTAGTCTTAACCTCCCCAGCACAGGCCATGTGGAATGGTTCAGTGCTTCTCTCTGGGGTCCAGAGAGAAGAGCTGAGCAACTCCCTCTTCACATACCCTCCTTCAAAAAGCTGTTGAGAGCAATGAGATCACTCCTCAGCCTCCTGTTCATTAAAACAGAGAAACCTGGCGTCCTCAACTGCTCATCAGAGGAACATTTTGTTGTACACAAGCTCCTAGTGTTGAGGGCCAGCTCAAGACACAATCTGAAGCAACAAACTTATCCTGCAGTATCTACAGATTATTGCCGAATCATTCCTTAAATCTCGCTCGGACCCAACCCCATGCCACGGGCAGTGCAACCTCTCACCTGACCAGGTTGCCCAGAGCCCAGTCCAACCCAGCCTTGAACACTTCCAAGTATGGAGCAGACACAACCTCCCTGGGAAACTTGTTCCAGTGCCTCAGCACCCTCAGAGGGAGGGTTACACAGAAGTCACACAGGTACTCCTCATTCCAGGAAAGTAATTACGTTATTTCTTTTTCACTTCACTAGAGAGCAAAAACCACTGTACTCAGATTGACTTCTAAACCACACAAGTTAGTATAGTTAGGTTGTGATACAACCAATTTGGGAGGAAAAAACCCACATCCCTGTAATATTCAGTGAAATTAATTCTACAAGCAGGTCCTATTTTTAAACTGTTCATCATACAAGAAATTTAAAAGCATCAGCTGAAGGCACTATGTCAAAAATCTCAACATAATCACTATCGCAAGTGTAATTATTACTTATGTATTTGATATTTGTCTCCTCCCAAACTCAACTTGCTGCTTGACACTCCTTTCACGCCCCTGACCTCCCCCCCCCCAAATTTATCTTAATTTCTAATAATTTATTAGCGGCGAGTGTCACAATGCAGTGTCACCTCAGGTGGCGCAGAACATGGCACCTGCTCATTCTACCGTCACACAAATGCAAATATCAATGATAAAAAACCTGCTGCTTACAATTCATCTGTTTAACATCTCCTACTAGTTCTAACTGTGGATTTGACTCGTGTTTGTGCAACATAAAATTAAGCTTAACCCTACGCTGGGCTTGATATGCCTCTGCTACTGAGCAACATTTCATATTGAAGTAATTCCAGTGGCTCTGCTTGTAGTCATAAAAGAGATTCATTTAAACAGCAGTGTGCTAATGCAACGCTTATACTGACAAGGAAGAGAGGGGAGAGAAAAAGAAATCCATTAAAGACTAAGGGCGGGTTAGAAGGGACCTCTGGAAGTCCCAACTCCCCTGTCAGACAAGAATCATCTAGAGCAGATCCCACAGGAACACATCCAGGTGGGTCTGGGATGTCTCCAGAATGGGAGACTCCACAATCTCTCTGGGGGGGGCTGGGCCAGAGCTCTGCTCCCTCACTGTGAAGCAGCTCTTTCATACATTCAAATTAAACCTCCTGGGTTCATTTGTGCCCACTGCTCCTTGTCCTGATGCCAAGCATCACCAAGGAGACCCTGGTCCCAGCATCTTGACACTTGTCTTAATCTCCTCTCAGTCTCCTCCTCTCCAGGCTGAACAGCCCCAGCTGTCTCACCCTCTCCTCATGAGGGAGATGCTCCAGCCCCATTATCACGTCAGTGACTCTGTGCAGGACTCTCTCCAGGAGCTTCCTGTCCCTCCTGAAACGCATGCGTCCTCAACAGGGCATAGTAGAGGAGCAGAACCTCCCTCAAACTACTAGCCTCACTCTTCAAGCACCCCAGGAGTCTGTTTGTCTTCCTGGCCGCAAGGGCCCATTGCTGGCTCACAGTCAGCCTATGGTCCTCCAACACTCCCAGGTTCTTTTCCCCAGGGCTGCTCTCAATCAGCACACAAACACATTTTAATTCTATTAAAATCCTGTTACAGATGGTTTACACAGCCATTTTCACTTTCATCATCAACTACAGCAACCCAACAGAAAAGCAGCATCACTCCAGCAGAAACCCCAATCAAACAAAGCCCCATGAGCAAGTGCTTGTGTGTAATTCGCCCCAAATGCCATTCACCAAGCATCTAAGCACTCCTGATCTAAAATGCACAAAGAGCAAACTGCATTATTTAACAACTCAGTCCCTTTGATATTCCCTCCATCTTCCATATACCCTTTATATTTTTGAAGGTTATTCCAAAAAAGGCCATAAAAAGGCTGTTAACTGAATGTTGTCTTCAGTCCTCCTCTACTTTCCAGCCATCTCTGAGTCCAAGCACTACAGAATACAAAACCTGCTCCTGGACATGAGTGTACCAGGTTTGGCTGGGAGAGAGTTAAAATTCTTCAAAGAGGCTCATAGTATGAGGTGAAGCTGGCACTGATAACATCAGGATGTTTTAGTTACTGCTGAGCAGCACTTATGGTACCAAGATCCTTTTTGCTGTGCCAGGGAGGGTGTTAGAGGTTACCTGGCAAGGCTCTGACACCGACTGAAACTACTGTGAAGAAATGCAGCTGTCCCAGAACAAACCAGTACAAGCCTTGGCCAGTGCAACTGTACAACATTCAGATTCATTCCCACTTCAGAGCAGGCAACACAGGAACTACATTTTCATCTCCTTGTGCAGAAGTCACTTCTCTTACTATTTTATCCACTTTTTCCAATCCAGTAGGATCCTGCCTGATCCATGTACCACTCACTGGTGGTCAGATCCCACTATCAGAAAACAGCAGCTGATTTTTCCAAGAGATGCTTAAAATCTGTTTTCCTGCCCAGTACTATACTAAAAATACAAGTTTACCCTGGTATTTTTGATTAAAATCCAAGTTTGAACAGTTTTAACTCAACAAAATTGCAGAGCAACTGAAGTACAAAAGGGATCTGCAAGTGCTTATCCCAGATTCCAGTCCATCCACTGTATTAGCAGAAAGAAGCACTTCCCTTTCTCTGTCACTCCCCTGAATTTCCCCTTCAAATGCTACTAGCCTTGAGCCTCTCATCTGCATGCAAAGACTTTGGTGTCTGCTCTCCAAGCTTATTGGGACTGGGTTTGATGGAGAAGAGAGGCGAAAGAACACAAGGAGGGTGAAATACAAAGCCAGCTAGGCTTAGCAGAGAGCTTCAAGAACTAAGAGCTTTGCTAAGAGCTCGAAGCACAGAGCAAACTCTTTAAAATAAAACTTGAGTAGAGCCTTGGGTCAGAAGGAGGGTTCAGTAGATGAAAAAAAGATGCAGGAATCAAAACGAGCAGTTGTTTACACACAGAACTTAGACAAGTAAGACCCAGCAGATTTAAAAGACCCACTAGACTAAGCATAACGGATTTTTTCATTCAACAAAGGCCTTCAAAAGAAGATACAGTTATTGAGTCATGCCAAAGGAGATGCTTTTCTCATCAAGCATCAGAGGAAACAAAGGGATGACAGAAAATTATTTAATGAACAAGGAGCAGCTATGGCCAAGTTTGTCTCTTCCAGCAGCACATGACCCCCCCCCCCCCTCGATTTCCTCTAAAACAAATTTGTATTGTCACATATTGCTCACTCATTTATTTGCACAACAGCTGAAGGCACCTTCCACTGGTTAACTAGTGGACCAACTAACACAGGTCAAGAGGAAACTGAAACAAAGAGGACATCCCAGCTATCAGTTAGAACAATTGACTGTTTAGATTTTGTCTGCTGATTTCCTGTTGGGAGCACATCACACCCATCACCATGCACTCCACTCCCCTGCTGCCTAAACCCCTATCCCACCTCACTTTCAACCAAGATCTTCTCCCTTGTCCTACCAGAAGAGGACACGAGCATACAATACACCTGGGAACACCTTCCAGTTCTTTCCCCCTGAGTAGCTGGTACCTGCAAAAACATCAAGTTGAAACTCACTGATGCCTTAACCTTGGACTGACTGGAAGGGAGAACACAGAATCATAGAATCATTCAGGTTAGAAAAAAGACCCCCTGGGATCATCTAGTCCAATCACCAACCCTACTTTACAAGTTCACCCCTAAACCACATCCCCCAACATTACATCCAAGAGACTTTTAAATTCATCCAGAGATAGGACTCAACCACCACCCTGGGTACCCCATTTCAGTTCCTGACCGCCCTCTCCAGGAAGAACTTCTTTCTGACGTCCAGTCTAACCCTCCCCTGTTGAAGCCCTTTTCCCTCTGGTTCTGTCACTAATTACCTGCTAGAAGAGACCAGCATCAACATCTCTACAATGTCCCTTCAGATAGTTGTAGAGAGAATTGAGGTCTCCCCTTAGCCTCCTTTTCCTCAAACTAAACAGCCCCAACCCTCACAATGTCTCCTCATAAGATCTATTCTTCAGACCCTTCATCAGCTTTGTTGCCCTCCTCTGCACTCGCTCTAGTACCTCGATATCCCCCTTGTACTGAGATGGCCAAAACTGGACATTACAAATCAACCAGCTGAAGCTCAGCTGTGACACTGAGTTATGACAGGTCAGCTAGTAACCTACCTGTCCCAACTGCTATTCCATAGTGCAGATCCTTTGGTCTGATCACACTAACTGCAACACACCCACCAGAGAGTTCCACAATCAACATATCCATAAGCTATAAAACACAGCTTTACAAAATAAATCGCTTGGAACTTCCTAACTGTGCTCCTCCGCTCTCCACTTCAACCCCAGACAATGCTCTCAAGATGTTTTCTGACAGCTTTCAAAGCTCTCTGAGGGATAAGCTCTGAGCTTCCTGAGCATTCAGAGGTGGAAATTCCTTCTGTAACTCTACACACTTTTCTTCCTCCTGCAACTCTCTGCACTCTTCCTGTCTGTGCTCAGAATAAAGAGCGTAACCGGCCAATGAGACAAAATGTAGTAGCGAACGCAGTGGACTCACTCTTCAGAAACATCTCTTAAATAACATTAACACCCATGATTCCTGAGAGTCTCCTCTACTAAAATGTATGTACAAACCAGCATCCCTAGAGACTAATCAAACCATTCCTCCTGCAGGCTAGAGAGGAAGGAAGAGGTGGTCTCTCTTCCATTCAAATATTTGGGAACTGTTCAGGCATTCTGGCAACAAGACAGAACATAATACCTAAGCAGGCTTGTCTGTCACATAAAAATGCTCCAAGACACCCACACCAAGCAAAGGCTACCTTCATTTTTTTACACCTTCTAAAGCAGACAGAGAAGCCCTGATGTTCTGGTGCCTTCATGGGCAGCCATCTCCACCCTGCTCTTTCCAAAACAGAACTGCTTCTCCAGCTCTCCAAGCTATTTTTTCATCTTTTCATCCAGCTCTCCTACTGTTACAAGTCATCCTGCAGCTACTACTCTTACAATGAAAAGATTTCCTGCCCACATAGATAAAGTCTCTGCAGCAAAAGACACACAGGAAGGAGAGGCACTTCAACACACTGCGGTGTGACACCTCTGCAAGAGGTCACCTGGCAGAAGCAACTGCAACAAACAAACAGCTTCACTTTATCTTGGTTTTTGAAAAGTTCCAGTTCCTTCCTGACTCATTCACTCCTTCCTCTTTGGTTTTTTTTTTTTTTCCCCTACAAGTGGAGAAAAAGAGGTAGAAGGAGAATGTCTGAAGTCCTCAGAGATCTATCAGGAGACAAAAAACATACTGGGAACCTTAACTGAGGATCCCTGACAGAGATGGGAACCTAACAGGTAGATTGTGAAAAGCACATTTCTCATAGGATGATGAAGTGTTTTGGGTCGGAAGAGATCTTTTAAGGTAATCTAGTCCAATCCCCCGCAGTGAGCAGGGACATCACCAGCCAGAGCAGGTCCCCAGAGCCCCAAGGTTTAACCTGACCTGGGATTCTGTCAAGTATGGGGCTTCTCCCACCTCTCTGGGCAACCTGGGCCAAGCTCTCCCCACCCTCAACACCAACAATTTCTTCCTTCTCTCTAGGATGAATCTCTGTTAGTTTAACAATCATCCCTTGTCCCGTCAAGCAGCCCTGCTCAAAAATCCATCCCCATCTCTCTTATCAGCATCTTTAAGCCATGAAAGGCTGCGCTAAGGTCTCTCCTGAGCTCATTTGTTCCAGCTGAATTCACCAACTCTTCCAGCCTGGCCTCACAGAAGAGGGATCCCCCCTCAGAGTAGCATTTCTGGGCCTCCTCTGGCCCTGCTCCACGTGTCTGCTGGGCTGAGGAGCCCACAGCTGGACCCAGCCCTGCAGAGGGGTCTTGTCAGAGCAAAGGAGCACAATCTCCTCCCTGACCTGCTGGCCACAGTGCTGGGGACACAGCCTAGGACACGCAGGGCTTCTGGGCTTTGAGTCCATGTTGCAGGCTTGTGTCCAGCCTTTCATTCACCAGTACTCCCCAAGTCCTTCTCCACAGCATTTCCTCATCAGGAGTGGTCTCGGAAAGCAGACATCCTAGACAATTACCTCTTCAGCCCTCTGCTAGGTGTAATGGAGAAAACACATGCAGCCACGCAAGCAAGGGTCATCAGCCTCTATTAGAACAAGCAAAATCTTTACTCACATGACCACCTTCCCTCTAGGATCCTAAGAGGTTGCTCAAGAAAAAGAAACTCACCATTTCTCACCCCAAACCTCTAAAACCAGAATTCCACAGGGACAGCTGTCCACCTGAGTCTCCCAGTTTGCACCAGGGTAAAGCACCACATTAAAAGCCAAAGAAACAAAGTGAGGAGTCTGGAGGATTAAAACCTGATCTCCAGGAGAAACACCAGGCTTAACACATGCTTCATTAGCATTGGTACCCAATGATTAGATTCCCAACAAAACAGAACCTCAGCCACACAACCGATTCCACAAGCCCTACAGATACTCTGCTGTTTACTTAGGTTACTGGGTTTTTTTGGTCACACAGACTGTTAAAGATCATGAGCTACCAAAATGCCAACCCAATAATTCAAATCATCTCCCTGGTCTCCAACCAGAGCTAAGACTCTGACGGGATTAAAAGGTCAGCACTACAAGATGACATCTGCACATTATGGTGGAAATCTCACTCTGCTCAGAATTAAATCCGAGAAGCAACATGACTCTCAGGCTGCATCTAACAACCAATACAATTCACTAGTTCTTTTTTCATCAATGATAAATCAGCCTCTGACATCTACAGATGCACAAACAGCACTTCATCTCAGCTAAACAATTGTTCCCTCACAGACAAGCCTGTTGGGAGGAGAGGCTGGGAATACCTGTCCTCCCTCCCCAGCTGAGGAAAAATAACTCCATACTAAAACCAGAGGTACATTATATCACAGCTATTGTATTTTTTGTTTTATTATTATTTTTTGAACTCCACTAGTAAAAAAACGAATCCACTAGCAAAAAAATCAAGCCAGTGGTACTAGACTCTCTAATTGTAAAAACCATCCATTAATTTTTAGATTTATCATCAAACTCCTACACTAAAGAAAAGCTTACACATTGGGGGTGTGTGTATGTATCTATAAAAACTCCTTCAACCATTTTAAATTAGGACCATCTAAACTAGATCTGGAGCTTAGTGACCAGGTTTAGTGGTGGCCTTTGCACAGCTGGGTTAGTGGTTGGGTTTGATGAGCTTCTCTGATCTAAACAATTCTGGGATTCTATACTCAAAAACCACTTTCTGCTTGTTCAGTTCAAACTCCCGAGCACTAAGTGTGGGGAAACAGGTAGCTACTATCCACAGTCTGATATAAACCTTAGACTTAAGCTACATACGGACCATCACAGCTAGGATTTGCAACTCCCTTAAGTTCAAGAGTTCTGTGTAAATCAAATAACTTTTCCTAAGTACTAAACCTAGTTTTGAGCTCAAAATGTCTTTTCACTTTGGATTGAGCTCACAAGTACAATCCCAGGTTGACTCTATCCTGTCTTAAAACTTGAATCCCCACTACAGGTGGCTCCACCTCTCAGAGCCTGCATCCCACACACAGTGGTGGATCCAGACTCAAAGACGTTGGCACCAAGACATGTTTGAATGCATCTATTTGCTCTGATCAATTCCCAGGAATATAGAGGAAGAGAACATTAATCTAGGCAGAGCTGTAAAGATCATAGAATCATAGAATCATTACGGATTGG
>VXBP01002056.1:83369-149196 GCA_013400115.1 Rhinopomastus cyanomelas | reverse complement strand
AACGGGAGGATCAATGAGGGGGATCCAGGCAAAGTAGCTGTAAAAGGAGAATCAATAGGGAGGATCTATACAAAGTGGCTGTAAAAGGGGGATCTGGGCAAGAACAGCCCCAGGATAGGCTGGGGACTGCCCTGTTGGAGAGCAGCAGAGGAGAAAGGGAGCTAGGGGTGCTGGGGATGGCCAGGAGCCAGCAGTGGGCCCTGGTGGCCAAGAAGGCCAATGGCATCCTGGGCCTGGATCAGGAACTGTGTGTCCACCAGGAGGAGGGAGGGGATTGTCCTCCTGGACTCAGCACTGGCAAGGCTGCACATTGAGTACTGGGTCCAGTTTGGGGCACCCCAGTACAAGGGAGACATCAAGGGGTTGGAGTGAGGGCAGAGAAGGGCAACGAAGCTGGGGAAGGGCCTGGAGAATTAATGTGATGGGGAGAGATGGAGAGAGTTGGGGCTGTTGAGTTTGAGGAAGAGGAGGCTGAGGGGAGACCTCATCACTCTCTGCAACTATCCGAAAGGACCCTGCAGAGATGCTGGTGCTGGGCTCTTCTCACAGGTCATCAGCAACAGAAGCAGAGGGAAGGGCTTCAAGCTCCAACAGGGGATGGCTGGACTGGACATGACAAAGAAATTCTTCCTGGAGAGAGTGGTCAGGCACTGGGATGGGCTGCCCAGGGTGGTGGTTGAGTCCCCATCCCTGGATGAGTGCAGTAGTCACTTAGATGTGGTGCTGGAGGATCTGGTTCAGGGGTGACCTTGTAGAGTAGAGTTGCTGGTTGGACTCTATGGAGTCCATAGAGTTCTCAGGAGCTGTCCCCACTGTGGTGCCATCATATTCCTTAATGCTCTCCAGCATCCCACAGTAACACCTGCAAATCAGACTGGTGTAACTGGAGGCAGCCCAAAGCCAGAATCACCTGGTTTGGGTGTCGGGATGCTGTTAGTTAAAAACTTAGTGGAGGCTTCATTTGAGCTGTTGAGGCCGAGCTGCTGTGTTCTGATGCTTCCAGAACAATCTCTGGAATACAGGAGCATCATTCATTTATTTATTGATTATTCATGGCTCATTTATTATTTATTTATTATGATTTATATTTTAGCGTCGAAGTAGATGGAACGGGAACGTGCCAAGTGCAGCCCTGCGTGAAGGACGTTCCTCAGTGGGACTCTGCCTGCTCCCAAGGGTCCCGGGTGATGCTGAGGGACAGGGGTTTAGGGGTGACCTGGCTGTGCTGGCTTGAAGGAGGGATTTGATGAACTTCAAGGTCTCTTCTGAGTGAAGAGATTCTGTGATTCCAGGTCCACTGTGGGGGTGCCCTCACCTCTGCTGGTGTTTAATCTGGAGGAGCCTTTGAGGTCCCTTCTGATCCCTGATGATTCTGGAATTCTCAAGCGTCAACAAGTAAAACTGGCTCCTGATGGATGACTTGGATTCTTTTTTATGATGAATGGGGCTGCCCTTCTCAGGAGACATTTGAAACCCTCCTGGGCATGTTCCTGTGTGACTGGATCTAGGGGGTCCTGTCGTGGCAGGGGTTGGGACTAGATGACCTCTCAAGGTCCCTTCCAACCCCTAATGACTGGATCTAGGGGGTCCTGTCATGGCAGGGGGATGGGACTAGATGACCTCTCAAGGTCCCTTTCAACCCCTAATGACTGGATCTAGGGGAGCCTGCCGTGGCAGGGGGATGGGACTAGATGACCTCTCAAGGTCTTTTCCAACCCCTAATGACTGGATCTAGGAGGTCCTGTCATGGCAGGGGGATGGGACTAGATGACCTCTCAAGGTCCCTTCCAACCCCTAATGACTGGATCTAGGGGGTCCTGTCATGGCAGGGGGATGGGACTAGATGACCTCTCAAGGTCCCTTCCAACCCCTAACGCCCTGTGATGCATTTTCACGGCTGAAAACGCGAAGCTGCTGCTCGTGTGTTGCTGCTGATGGCGAGTGAGACTTGATGTGGCTCTTACTGGTGTGTTCTCAGGACAGCACAGCCCCGCTTTGGCACTGAACGCAGTGGGACTGGCCCAGTTCCAGTTCCCAGAGCACTGGAATCACTTTTTCCTTTGCTTCACACAAGTTCTTCTCTGCAATTTTGCTTCATGCTGGATAAAACAGCCACAAACCCAAGCGAGGCGTTGGCTTGGCTGCTTGGAGGAGACTAGCCCAGCCCAGTGCATCATCTGCAGTGGCACTTGGAGCCCCTCAGTTCTTCAACTGGGGCTCTAAGGGAACTGGGGGAGGCTGTTGCCAAGGGCAGGGAACCATAGGATGAGGGGTGATGGTTTGAAGCTGGGAAAGGGTAGAGTGAGGCTGGACAGGAGGGACAAGTTGCTGAATCTGGGGGTGGGGGATCCCTGGAAGAAGCTGCCCAGAGAGCAAGTGGAGGCCCCATCCCTGCAGGCATTCAAGGTCAGGCTGGCTGGGGCTGTGGGCAACCTATTCTAGTGAGTGCTGGCCCTGCTTGATGTAGGGGAGTTGGACTAGGTGCCCTCTGGAGGTCCCTTCCACCCCTGTGATCCTGTGATCTGCCCTGTGTGGGGCAGAGCTGGTGCCCAGGTCCTGCCAGGTTCCATCTAAGAAGCTTTACAAAGGTCTTGTTCTTGTGGGCCGGTGGAAACGGGTGAAGCTGTAACTTCAGACCTTCCACAACACCCAGCTTCAGTTTCTCCCGTGTTCTCCTGCAGGATGGGAATCACAGCTCCTGGAAACAGGCTTCCTGTGCATTTTCCTCTGCCCGCTGTGGACCCTGTCCTGCCTGCCCCGGCACACTCCTCCCTCCGGCATCGTGGTCTGGGGCTTCCGGTGGCTGATCTTCAGGATCATGCTCGGAGCGGTGAGTGGCACCTTCACTTTGGAAGGGAGCAGAGCTTCCAGAATGGAATCGTGGAACCACGGGGTCCCAGAGTCCCTGTCCTGCTGGATGGGGACCCGTGGGGTGGCGTGTGAAGCCTCTAAAGTGGTGAAGTCCAAGCTGCCAGTTGGTGCTGGTTAGGCTTCGCCGTGGCTGCAGGGCTTGGCTGGATGGGTGGTGGTGGTTTTGGGGTGGAGTGCTTTGGGATTGTTTGTTCAGAAACCACCCAGAGGATGGATGGTTCTCGCTGAGGGTGTTCTCACCCTGTCCCCGTGGAGGGAGGCTGATTCCTGTGATGCACCCTGGCTTCTGAGGTGCTTCTGAGGGTGTTGAGCCTGGAGAGGAGGAGATGCAGGGGGGACCTTCTCCCTCTCTCCAGCTCCCTGAAGGGAGGGTGGAATCAGGTGGGGTCAGGCTCTTCTCCCAGGCAACCAGCACCAGGATGAGGGGGCAGGACCTGAAGCTGCCAGGGGAGTGTCAGGTTGGATGTCAGGAAGCCCTTCCTCAGGGAAAGGGTGATCAGAGCTTGGACTGGACTGCCCAGGGCAGTGGGGGAGTCCTCATCCCTGGAGGTGTTGAAGGCCAGCCTGGCTGTGGCCCTGAGTGCCCTGATGTGGCCACTGGAGTGATGTCAGGTCCTGGTCTGGGCTGGCTGAGCTCAGAGGGCTCCTGCAGCCTCAATCACTCTGGGATTCTGTGATGCGTAAGGGGTGGTCGGTCATGAGGGGGAGATGGTTGGTCATGAGGGGGAGATGGTTGGTCATGAGGGGGAGATGGTCGATCATGAGATACAACAGGAAGGTGTTGGGGAGTGAGGTGCAAACACCAGAGGCAGTGGTATAGCAGCGCATTGGGAAACTGGACTCAACTGGGGAGTTATGGTGGAGCTGTGTCTTGCCGAGGATCACAGACATGTGGACTGAGTGAGCGGGGAAGGTGGCCGGAGCGGAGAGCGTCAGTGAGTCCCAGACATCTTGGTTAGCTCCTGGAGGGAAGGGTTGAAGAGTGGAGTGGAAAAGCAGGGCAGGGGGATCTGAAGCAAGGAAACCCAGCTTGAACCTGCCCGTCCGCCTGGGGCCGGCGCAGGCGTTGGGGCTGCGAGGACTGGGTGCCCGTGGGTCCCGTGTCCTGCTGGAGCTCAGGGGCCGGGTTTGTCCCAAGGCTCGGACCAGCCGCCAGGGAGCTCGTGTAGGAGGCAGCGGCTCGGGCGCAGACTCTTCAGTTGCTGCTGGTTCCTTCCAATTGTCGGTTTGTTTTTCACTCGGCTTCCGCGGAGGGAAGCAGAAGTGTCAGGACGTGGGTGGCGTTTGAAGGGTTCCTGGGGACAGGGTGGGGACGAGATTCGCTGATCGGGGGGGACGGGCTGCTGCTGGAGAAACAGCGACGGAGGTGGCTCAGCTCAGCGGGGTCCTGGGGATGGGGCAAAGGGAGAGGTGGGGTTGGGCTGCTGCCACAAGTGGTGATTGAACGACAGAGGGAGGCGTGGGGGGGGAAAGCAGGAGGGAGGAAGAGGNAAGGGAAGAGGAGGAGGGAGGAAGGAAGAAGGGAAGAGGAGGAGGGAGGAAGGAAGAAGGGAAGAGGAGGAGGGAGGAAGGAAGAAGGGAAGAGGAGGAGGGAGGAAGGAAGAAGGGAAGAGGAGGAGGGAGGAAGGAAGAAGGGAAGAGGAGGAGGGAGGAAGGAAGAAGGGAAGAGGAGGAGGGAGGAAGGAAGAAGGGAAGAGGAGGAGGGAGGAAGGAAGGAAAAGGAGAAGGAAGGAGGGAAAAGACAAAAGGACAAAAGGAAAAGGAGAAGAAGGAAGCATGGAAGAGGAGGGGAAGATGGGCAAAGAGGGCAGAGGGAGCAGAAGGACCCAGCGGTCCCTGTGGGCCAGCAGCGTGCCCGCTCCCTGGGCGCTCCGGCTCCGCGGCGGAGCATCGTTATTCCAATTTGTTTTACGACACCAGCGTGGGCAGGGGGAAGAAAGGGACCTTTCTCCGAGGGCTCCCTCATTATTCACGGGCCAGCTCGGGGGGCCGGGCTCCCGCCTCCCGCGCCTGGGCTTCATGGGAATTTTTGGAGGACGATGTCTGCGGCGTGCTGACCTTTGCCGTCCCAGCTGCAGCCGCCTCCTCGCTGCAGGGATCCCACACTTGACTCCTTAGCAACCTCCTTTGTGCCTCTGATCTCGCTGGGTTTGTCTGGCAATAGCCCTTGGCAGGAAGGCTCGTTGTTCCCTCGGTGGCTGTAAAAGAGGCAGCGGAGCTGCTCATGCCAGGGGCCTTTCAGAAGCCCTTTCCCCCGCTCCCCGTCTTCAAAGTCAGTCGGATGCTGGTGGCTTCTCAAAGGGTCTTTCTGGGGAGAAGCAGTGACAAATAAACCAGCAAATTGACTTCTTGTTGGGAAAAGTGGTTTCCAGGCAGTGTCCAGCTCTTGCTTTGGACTGAGCTGCCCCCCAGGTTGTGTCCCATCGGTGCTTGGACGTGGGGATGTTCACTTCTACAGGTGGCACCTGCCCCCTGGGCTCATGAGGTACCGGGCAGGTAGGACTTGTTCACCCAGAGGTGGGTTCTTCTGAAGAGTGTGGCCCCTGGTCCTGTAATCTGCCAGTGCTGGACCAGAGCTGATGTCCTCCAGGTGACTGGGAGGTGCCATCATCTGGGCTCAGGATCCCAACAGGACCAGCAGTGGGGCTTGAACTGGTGCTCAGGGTGCAGGGGAAGCTGGTTGAACAGCAGTGTCGTTCTGTGGCTGAGGAAGAGGCACAAAAAGCCTCGGCAGCCATCAAATGAGCCCAAAATAGGACTGTAGGACACGTGCTGGGTTTTCAGGAGGATGGAGCCTGCTCTGGTCTTGAGAGTCCAGTAGCATGTCCAGTACAGAATCAGACTGGTCTGGGTTGGAAGGGACCTCAGAGGTCATCTAGTTCCATGGAGTCCTTCACCTGCTGCCCATGGGCTCTCATCCTACTCAAATGTAGCTCAACCACCCCAGTGGAGATGAGCCAGGGGGAAGTCTGGGGTTCACCAGAAATATTCTGGGGTTCACCCTTTCAAAGCCTAAGGGAAGCTGGAGCAGACTGGGCAGACTGGTGGGTGACAGCAGGATGACGCCAAGTGATTCTGTTGCGGTCTGAAGGCATCACGTCAGGTCCCTCAGATCTGAGTGGTGCTGGGGTCTCGCAGGGTCCAGGAGCCACTGAGCTGGAGGTGGTGCTCAGGGAATGGGCTAGTGACTTGTCAGTGTTGGCTTAATGATTGGACTCAACGACTTGAAAGTCTCTTCCAACCTGAGCAGTGCTGGGGTTCTGTCCTCTACTCCCTAAACTTCTCGAACAAGTATTTCTTTAACTTGTAGCTCAGCAAAGCTCCTTCCTCATCCAGGAACTTGGGGTCTAAACTGCAGCCAGTTTGTCTCTGGAAGAGTCTGGTGCCTGTTTGGCTCTTGGGAGGTGTGAAGGTTGGACTTGATGATCTCTGAGGTCTTTTCCAACCACGGTTCTGTGGTCATCGAGTCCAGCTGTCCACCCTGCAGCCCCCAACCACTACCCAATCTCCTCAAACACCCTGGTTGAACCCCTCCAGGGATGGTACCTCCACCCCATCCCTGGGCAGCCTGTTCCAAGCTCTCCCCACTCTTGCTGGGAAGAAGTTTTTCCTAAGATCCAACCTGACCCTCCCCTGGCACAACCTGACCCCATCTCCTCTGCTCCTAGCGCCAGCCCCTAGGGAGAAGAAGCCAGCCCCCACCTCACTGCACCCTCCCTTCAAGGAGCTGTAGAGAGCAGGGAGGTCTCCCCTCAGCCTCCTCTTCTCCAGGCTGAGCAGCCCCAGCTCCCTCAGGCTCTCCCTGTCAACCCTGCTCTCCAGACCCCAAACGAGAGCCCAGCTGCCCCTCTTTGCCCCCTGTCCTGCCCTACACTCAAGGTAATGGCCTTCAAGGTCTCTTCCAACCTCAACGAGTCTCCATGGAAGCAGCTGAGCACAACAGGTGCCGGGCTCCTTGCGGGCTCCTCTCCATGATCCTCACACAACGAGGAGCAAGAGAAACCCACGACCCACGTTCAGGGCTCCGCTGAGGTGGGGAGTCCTTCCAATTCCTAATGTTCACCCATCTCTTACCTCGTGAAGACCCAGAAGGAAGGGCTTTGGCTCTAAACGTGCAGCGGGGCTGCCCCGCACCCCAGAGCCGGGTGTCAGCAGGGGGGTTCTTGCAGACAGAGCTCGAGCTCCAGGGGTCTCATGTTAACGCAGCCTCGGGGCTGCCCGGGGCACCCCATCTCTTTATTTATTTATTCCTGTGGGCTCAGAGCGAGGTTGGGGTGAGGAAGGGCTCAAAGAGCACTTTGTTCCTCCTCGCCGCTCGCTCTGGGGGGGACTAAGTAAAAGGGGGGGGTAGGAAAGGGCTGGAGGGTGGGGGAAAAACACCCCCCCACCACCACCACCACCCCNTGCCAGCAGCCTGGAGAAGGGGGGGGTGGAGAGGGGCAGAGGAAGGGGTGGGAAGGGGAGAGGGTGGGTTAGGGGATCCTGCTGTGCAGGGGAGNACCCCCCCGCCACCTCCCCGTGGAAAATCTGACATCTGCATGGTAGGGAGGGAAAAATCAATAGATGGGGAGGAATGTAATTATCCCCCACTCCTGCAGGAATGTTGACGAGGGTTTCTGTGCCGGTGACTCAGAGCAGCTCAGAGCCTGAGTGACGGGTTAATTATTTCGGGGTTTTCGTGGGGTTTGTGGCTTTAACCCAAATCTGCCAGCAGCCTGGAGAAGGGGGGGGGGGAGAGGGGCAGAGGAAGGGGGGGGAAGGGGAGAGGGGGGGGTAGGGGATGCTGCTGTGCAGGGGGGGTGGACTGGATGATCTTTGGAAGTCCCTTCCAACCCCTAATGACTGGATCCAGGGGATCCTGCTGTGCAGGGGGGTTGGACTGGATGACCTTTGGAGGTCCCTTCCAATCCCTAATGACTGGATCTAGGGGATCCTGCTGTGGCCAGGGGATGGGACTGGATGATCTTTGGAGGTCCCTTCCAATCCCCAATGTTCTGTGATTCTGTTGGACAGACCCATGTGTTTCCCACTCTCCAAGTCTTCTGCAGACACAGAAGTTCTGGGGCAGGTGCTGATGGGCCCAGAGAGGGTCCCCTTATGGAGGCTCTGCCAGCGGTAGCACCTTGGTGTTGAGTTTGATCCTGACGACCAGAGATGGTAACACACAGGAGGGTCCAGATGCAAACAGCATCAGGAGGTCTTCTCTTGACATCTCCCTCCTCTCTGTGGTTGGAGAAGGAGAACCTCAGATCTCCTCCTCTGGAGTGAGGTGTCTCCAGAGGCCACAGCCAGCCGTTCCCCAGCTCCCATCCCGTTCCCTCCTGCCTGCAGCCCTGTGGCACATTCCCCATGCCAGCCTTGGGTTTGGGCTTTCTGCCACGACTCGGTCAAGCCCATGAAATGTAGGAATGAGAAGCTGTTCACAAACCTCTCTGCAGCTTCATTTTCCCCCCGTGGGCCCTTTTGTTGGCCAGTGGGCAAGCAGAGGGCCACGTGAGGTTGCTCAGTCAGGCAAGATGGGAGCTGATGCTCTCTGCCTGCCGGTGGGTTTGGAGGGTGGTTGTTCCTGTTGCGCTGTAGGAACTTGTCAAAGCTGGTGATGATGGACCTAGTGATGAGGCCATGTGGCTGGTGTCTGCAGAGTCGGAGAGTCCAGGACTGGGTTGGGTTGGGAGCGAGCTCGGAGCTCACCCAGCGCCAGCCCCTGCCAGGGGCAGCGACACCTCTTCCCCAACCAGGGTGCCCACAGCTGCATCCAACCTGCCCTTGGACACTCCTAGGGGTGATGGAAGCTCTGGGTCACCCCAGCAGCACCACATCAGCTGAGCCTGGCAGGTCCTCCTCCAGCAGCCCTGCGACCCCGTGAGCTGGGGACCCAAACAGCTTCTCCAACCCCGTCAGATCGATCCCGTCGCTCCCCTCCCCGGTGAATCTGATGCCCCAGAGGTCAGAGCTCCCCCAAGCCCAGGCAGGTGCTTCCTCCACATCCTTCACCCCCTGAAGGGAGCGGAGCTCGGGGAGGGGAGAAGGTGCTCGGAATTAACAGGGCAGAGAGCTCAGCTTTCCCCTTCCCCAGGCTGGGTTGGCCCCATACTGGTGGGGACTGGTGTGCACGACCCCACTGAAGCCATCAACCCCCCCATCCCCCTGCAGCAGGGACTCGATGGGGGGCGGTTGGGGCTGGACGTGGGGCCGGGGCACTGGGGGGAGAGGGCAGCCGCTGGCTCCGTCGGCACCTGCTCCCTTCCCAGGGGCTGCCCTCCCTCTGTCGGGGAAAGTCCCTTCCCCCCCCCCGCCTGCAGACACACGGGGTCCTTCGGGCTCTCACAACTTTTTGGGGTGGGGGGGGTTGCTGTTTGAGGGGGTTTTGGGGGTTTTTTAGCTGTCAGGGGTCTTATAGGGGGTTTGAGNGGGTTTTAAAGTTTTTAGGTGGTTTGGGGGGGTTTTAGGGGTTTTGGGGGGTTTTTAGGGGTTTTGGGGGTTAGGGGTTTGAGGAGTTATTAGGGGTTTTGGAGGTTATTAGGGATTTGGGGTGATTGAGGTTTTAGGGCTTTTCAGGTGTTTTGGGGGTTTGGGGTGTTTTGGAGGTTTTGTGGCTTTTTTAAGATTTTTGGGGTGCCTTAGTCTTTCAGGGTATTAAGGATTGGGGAGGGTTAGGGTTTGCTTGGGTGGGTTTTTCATGACTTTTTAAAGACCTTTTTGGGCTTTTTTTGACCTTCTTTAGGGTTTTTTGGCCCTTTTTAAGGTTTCTGGCCTCTCTTTGGAATTTTCTTTGGCCCCTCCTTAAGGTTTTTTTACCTTTTCTTTGAGTTCTTTGGCCTTGTTTAGGTTATTTCAGCTTTTTTAGTTCTTTGAGGGTTTAGGGGTTTGTTGTAGTTATTTATCTGGTTTTGGTTTTGGAAGGAGCTTCCAAACCCAGCAGCTCGTTAGGGGACAGTGTGGAGAAGCAGAGACCTTCCAAGCAAGGACTAGTGAGGTCCTGGCTGTGGCCAAGCCCAGGGAGCCCCAGCTCTGCTCCCCAGGGTCATCCTTGAGCCCCCGCAGCTCGTTCTCCCCCTGTGACCCCCCCACAGCACAGCAGAAGCTGCAGGACGTGTGGGGTTTTGTGCATTTCTGGTGCAGCTTCATCTGGGCAGTGCAGGACCAACCTGCTGGAGAGCAGCAGAGGAGCAAGGGACCTGGGGCTGCTGGTGGCCAGCAAGATGGCCAGGAGCCAGCAGTGGGCTCTGGTGGCCAAGAAAGCCAACAGCATCCTGGCCTGGGTTAGAAAGGGGGTGGTTAGGAGATGGAGAGAGGTTCTCCTCCCCCTGTACTCTGCCCTGCTGAGACCACATGTGGGATGGTGTGTCCAGCTGGGGGCCCTCAGTTCCAGAAGGACCCAGAGCTGCTGGGGAGACCCCAGAGCAGAGCCACAGGGATGATGGAGGGAGGGGAGCATCTCCCTGATGAGGAGAGGCTGAGGGAGCTGGGGCTCTGGAGCTGGGAAAGAGGAGCCTGAGGGGTGACCCCATGGATGTTGATCAAGATGTGAAGGGTGGGTGTCAGGAGGATGGAGCCAGGCTCTGCTCAGGGGCACCCAGTGACAGGACAAGGGGCAGCGGGTGTGAGCTGGAGCAGAGGAGGTTCCACATCAGTGTGAGAAGGACCCTGTTCCCAGTGAGGGTGGTAGAGCCTTGGAAGGGGCTGCCCAGGGGGTTGTGGGGTCTCCTTCTCTGGAGACATTTCAAACCCTCCTGGGCATGGACCTAGGGGATCCTGCTGCATCAGGGGGATGGGACTGGATGGTCTTTCAAGGTCCCTTCCAACCCCTAATGCTCTGTGGTTCTCATGAGGAAGCTGAGAAGACCCTCAGCTCTTCAGCTTTGATCCCAGCCTGGCCCAGGCGGGAGGGAGGGTCATGGGGGCAGCTGCCCCACGTTCCCAGCGCCGCGTCCCTGCACCCAGAGCCCTCCCCAGCAGCTGCCCTGCCCCGGCGCCGCCGGCTGCGGCACGTCCTGTGAGATGCTATCGACGCATCCTGTAACCGCAGGAGAGGACGGAGCCGGGGTGCAGCCGGGGCTGTTGACAGCCGGGCGCTCCTGCCGCCGCCGCTCCCCTCGCGGGCGGCTGGGCTCTGCGGAGGAACTGGCCTGGATGCTCCGAGTGACCTGCTCTAGGTGATGGCCCCGCTTGCTGCGGGGAGGGTGGGCTGGGTGACCTCCGAAGGTCCCTTCCAGCCCAGTGCATTCGCAGACTCGCAGAACATTGGGGGTTGGAGGGGACCCCAAAAGAGCATCTAGATGTTTCATTGACTGTGGAGTGGCCACCAGTCTCAGCCTGGCTGCTGGTTCTGCTGCTGGCCTGGGTCCCTCTGGTCCCTGCAGGTGTCCCTGTGGGGTGATCCTGTCCCTACACTCAGCCCTGGGAAGGCTGCCCCTTGAGAACTGAGGGACATCGGCACCACAGGACAGGGAAGGTCTGGCTGCCCCTTGAGAACTGAGGGACATCTGAGCACCACAGGACGGGGAAGGTCTGGAGAGGGGCAGCTGGGCTGGTTGAGGGTCTGGAGAACAGGGCTGATGGGGAGAGGCTGAGGGAGCTGGGCTGCTCAGCCTGGAGAAGGGGAGGCTGAGGGGAGACCTCCCTGCTCTCTGCAGCTCCCTGAAGGGAGGGTGGAGTGAGGCAGGGGTTGACCTCTCCCTAGGGACTGGCGATAGTACTGGAGGAAAATGAATTGAGTTTGGGGTCTGAAGAGCAGACCCCCAGCTGATGGGGAGCTCTGTGTCCTTCTGGAACTGAGGGGCCCAGAACAGGACACAACACAGCAGATGTGTTCTGGGGTCCTGTGACTGGATCTAGGGGATCCTGCTGTGGCAAGGGGATGGGACTGGATGATCTTTCAGGGTCCCTTCTGGTCCCTGATGTCCTGGGGTTCTGTTTAGGGATTCTGGATGTTTTCCTCAAGCCCCAACCCTGCTAATCTTCGTTTACAGCTGCCAGCAGCGAAGTTTTTACAGAGTTTGACTGAACCCAGTGGGTCAGGGTGCCCCACAGTGCTGGAACCTCCCCTGAGCTCTGGGTCCAGAGCACTGAAAACCTTGGAAACGCGAAGAAGCTTCAGGTGGAGCCAGTGCTGGGACCCCACGGAGACACCAGGTCTCTTTCTCCTGGGAAAGTGCAGGAACATCCCAATTAGGGGCAGCATTGGGGTAGCAGATACCCCTTAATGGTATGCAGATGCCAGAGCTGGCTCAGCCTTTTGACTAGCCAAGCTTTCCTCTAGTTGGGATATGGAGATCCTAATCAGGGACCTCTCCCCTGCCACATCAAAGCGTCCCGCGTCCCTCGGGGCCGGCACCGCTTGATTGCGGAGCTTCCGGCCAGTGGGGCTCATCCCCGCGCCCAGGTGTCCTTCCTGCCGGCTGAGCCCTTTCTGCTCTTCATCACTGAGGCAGAGAAATTCAATCCCAGTACTGCTGCCAGCCCTGGAATGGACCCACTGGTTTGGAACTTTCACCCTCTTGTTGCCCTGAAATCTCAGCCGCAGGTACCTGCTCATTTGGTTGCCAACCTCTAACCTGAGGTGGAGCAGAGCTGTCACGAGCCCAGTCATCTGTGTGGAGATCTGTCAGCTTCCTTCCCTCGCTCCTCTTTTGTTTCTCTAATTACCCTGATTTACTGCGGGGTCCCAGCTCGGGGCTGCGGGGTCCCAGCTCGGGGCTGTGCTGGGGCTGTGGGTCCCAGCCCAGGCTGCGTCGCCGGTTCCTCTGGCAGCAGCTTCCCCGCGTTGCAAGAGGTCTGGAGCTGAAAGTGGTGGCTGCAGCCACGTCTAGACCTGCAGGGGACTTCTTGGACCCATCCCAGCAGCAGAGTCTGGTTTTCCCTTGTTGCTTCTCAATGCCTTCGCACCCAGCAGTGCTGGAGGCTGATACTGGGAGCACTGGGCTGCTGTGAGACTCAACTGTGGGTGAAGCATCTCCCAGCACCCTTTAAACGACGGGGTGCCTTCCACAGGGATTTTCAACCCACGTGAACAGTCCTGTGATCAAACCTCCAGTTTCACCAGCAGTGGAAGGAGCAGTGATGGAGCTGGTGCCGTCGGTTTCTGGGGTGGGCGGTGCTCCCAGCCCCTCCATTTCCCTGACCCCATAGAGACCCTCCCTGCAGTTGAATGTTTTCCAGCCCCAGCTGATAAGTCACGAGCAAGACCAGTACAACACTGGTGGCAGTGGTTTTCATGGAGATGCTTTGTTTTCCACAGGGGCTGATTAAAATCCGAGGGGATCGCTGCTGGAGGGAGCTGACCTGCATGGACTATCACTATGAGGTGAGTGGCACCTGCACGTGGAAGCTGGGTTCTCATCTGCTTTGCCATCCCCCCAGATGTTCTTCCCTAACCTTCTCTCTTCCTCCAGGCCCTTTTTCCATAGGTGTCTAAGTTTCCTCTTTCCCAGAGTTGTCAGTCCCGGACCAGCTGGGTCAGGGTGGGTTTCACACCCTGAAAGCCCCACTTCTCTCCTCACCATCCTGGTTTGGTTCAGGAGCAAACCTCAGGCTGCACAGTCCTGACACCCACCCTTCACATGTTGACCAACTTTCATGGGGTCACCCCTCAGGCTCCTCTTCTCCAACCCCAGCTCCCTCAGCCTCTCCTCAGCAGGGAGATGCTCCCCTCCCTCCATCAGCCCTGTCACTCTGCACTGGGCTCTCTCCAGCAGCTCTGTGTCCTTCCTGAGGGGCCCACAGCTGGCCACAACATTCCAGCTGTGGTCTCAGCAGGGCAGAGCAGAGAGGGAGGAGAACTTCTCTTGTTCTCCTAGCCACCCCGCTTCTGATCCACCCCAGGATGCCATTGAGCTTCTTGGCCACCAGGGTCTGTTGATGGCTGCTGGCCGTCCTGCTGGCCACTAGGACCCTTTCTCCTCCACTGCTCTCCAAGAGGCCAGTCCCCACCCTGTGCTGGTCCCTGGAGCTGTTCTTGCCCAGCTTCCAGACTCTACACTGCCCCTGTTCTGGTTCATTCCGTGTCCCCACACCCAGCTCTCCAGCCTGTCCAGGTCCCACTGGGTGGTAGCCCAGCCTGCCAGGGCGTTGGCCACTCCTCCCAGCTTGGTGTCATCAGCAGACTTGCTGATGGTGCTCTCTGATCCCTCATGCAAATAGTCAATGAGTAGATTGACTGGTGCTGCTCCCAGTACTGCTCCCAGTCATGACCCTTTGGGGCTGCACTAGATGCAGCTGGTGTCCTGCCTCATTCAGGCTGGGTCCTCTGGATGCAGAGACCCTTCGGTGCCATCGTTCCCAGCCCCAAACGCAGAGGCACCTGCAGCGAGTTGTCCTTCCCCGAGGGCACCTGGCACCGGGATGAGAAGCAGACCCTCCCCCCTTTGCCAGCCCATGCCCCCCCTGCAGCCCAGCGGGGCTAATCGAGGCCATTCCTGCCCCATCCCTAACGCCCGAGCGAGTAGCTGGGACCAGGGCCGGGTGCCGACCGCGGTGTCGACCTCGATTGATTCAATTCCACCCCAAGAGGATCAATCAAACAATCAAACGTCACCCCCCGGCAGCGCCAAGAGCTGCGGCTCCACCTGCGGCTTCCGTGGGAGGAAGAGGAGGGAGGGGAGGAGGGAGCTGGGCGTCTGCTCGCGATTAGGACCACGGGGCTGGGTGCTGGAGCGGCTCGCGAGGTGGAGCCGGGCCAAGCGCAGCCCGCTGTGATGTCTGGGGGCCACGCCGGCTCTCCCGTGGCCACCCCGCAGCGGGCTCCCCTGCCAAGAGCCTCAGTGGAAACACATGGCCTCCTCCTCGCGTGCCCGGCGCTGCTGCTCGTGGCAGGACCAGCGGCTCCGCTGGTGGAGCAGACCAGTGCCGGCAGTGCCGGCGTCCTCACGGCTCCGGGGATTCACCAGAGCAGCTGCTCCCCTCCCTCCTTCCTCCCCAACGTGCAGGGTCCTTGCAGGAGACTGTTTCTCAACCAAAGACCCTCTGTGAGGAGGTCTGGGAGCTTGGAGAGGGGGCTGGCTTGTGTCTTCCCACCAGCCCGAGGCTCCTGTGACCCCTGAGGAGCAGCAGACGAGCCCTGCTGAGGGTGGAAGAGACAGGCAGGGGCCGTGGGAAGGCTCTGCTCGCCCACCGCACGCAGCCCGGCCCGTGGAAGCCGCCTGGAGGCTGCGATGAGGCTCGTGGGGGTGGATTAGTGCTGGCCACAGGTGCCAGGGGGCCCGAGCTCTAATCCCAGCTTGGCAAGGCACCACGGACTGGGGATTTGCCTCCTCCTGCATCGGCTCCTTGGCCAGCGCGGCCGGAGGCCCCGAGGTAGGTGCTGCTTGCGCCGTGGGGTGTGTGAAGGTCAAGGCTCCTGATGCAGCCTGAAGAGGAGAAGGCTCCAGGGCGAGGGGCAGCCAGTGTGAGCTGGAGCAGAGGAGGTTCCACATCAGTGTGAGAAGGACCTTCTTCATGGTGAGGGTGCCAGAGCCCTGGCAGGGGCTGCCCACGGGGGCTGTGGAGTCTCCTTCTCTGTGGAGACATTTCAGACCCACCTGGACATGTTCCTGTGTGACTGGATCTAGGGGATCCTGCTGTGGCAGGGGGATGGGACTGGATGGTCTTGCAAGGACCCTTCCAGTCCCTAATGTTCTGAGATTCTGTGGGACAGGCTGAGGGTTGTGCACCCTGAAGAGAAGAATCTGGAGGGACCTTCTAGTGACCTTCCAACCCCTGAGAGGGGCTGTCAGGAGGCTGGAGAAGGCTGTTGCCAAGGGCAGGGAGCCATAGGATAAGGGGTGATGGTCTGAAGCTGGACAAGGGCAGAGTGAGACTGGACAGGAGGAGAAAGATCTGGAGTCTGAGGGTGGGGGATCCCTGGAACAGGCTGCTCAGAGAGGGGATGGAGGCTCCATCCCTGGAACCATTCAAGATCAGACTGGCTGGGGCTGTAGGCAACCTGGTCTGGTGAGTGCTGGCCCTGCTTAGAGTGGTTGGACTGGATGCCCTTTGGAGGTCCCTTCCAGCCCTGTGATCCTGTGCCCTGGAGTGTCCCATGCAGTGGTGTGAAACTGGGACACGTCTGGTGGTAACTGGTGGGTAGAGACCTGGGGTCTGACACTCTTGGTGGAAGGTTTAGTGGTCACCTGGCAGTGCTGGCCTGGAGGCTGGACTTGATGACCCTGCAGATCTCTTTCCTCGGTGGGATGTGTTGGGTTGCTGGCAGCTCAGTGTGTCCCCTGCCTGAAGTCCCAGCAGAAGGGAGGGTTGTCCTTGGTGGAACCTGTTCCTGTTGCTCGTATCGCAGAGGGGAAGCTCTGCTGGCCATCACGACTCGAGCCTCTGCCTGCCGTGCACACGCCAGGGCTCGCAAACCCAGCGGTCTGCAGGCTGCAGCTAGCCCCTGGCTCCCACCCGTGGGGACCGGGTGGGTTCCCTGCTCCCGAGCAGCTCCCCCTGAGCTGGGCTCCTGCAGGCACCATCTGCTGCGGAAGGTTTTGCACCGCTCAGGGCTGTTTGTGGAGGACGTGGTCCAGCCCGTGGGCCCTGAGCAGCTCTCCAGCTGCTGTTGGGAGGTACCGGGGCCGAGAGCCAGGTGTGGGGAGCGCCAGCTGCTCCCCGGGGGCCTCGTACCTCTCCCTCCCGTGCCAGGCTTTGTCTGGCCCCAGCTTTGCTCGCTCTGGAGGTGCTGCTTAGCTGGCACCAGCACGTGCTCCGCGCGGAGAAAATCCTCTTGCTCAAGACTTGGCTTTCAAACTCGCTCTGTTCCACCAGCCCGGGGCTCTGCGGCACTGGCACTTCCACTGCCAGGGCACCTTGCAGCCCCGTGTCCTGGCACTGACCAAGTTTGGGTGGCACGAGCAGAAGACCAACATTAGTGACCCACAGCCAGGCCCCTTTGGATGCTGGTGGTGGTCTTGGCAGAGCTGTGAAGCAGATGGTCGTCAGGGTTTAGGAAGGGGAGACTCCTGTGTGGTCTCAGTGAGGGCATCTCCCCATTTTCCAGGGCAGAAGCTCATGGACTGGCTGGGGTTGGAAGGACCTTAAAGACCATCCAGTTCCAACCCTCCTGCACAGGCTGGGAGGACCCCTTCACTAGAGCAGGTTCCTCAGGGCCCCAGCCAACCTGCCCCTCAGCACTGCTAGGGATGGGGTAGCCACAGCTGCCCTGGGCAACCTGCTCCAGCATCTCCCCACCCTCACAGCAAAGAGTTGGTTCCTCATGGCCAGCCACTATCTCCCCTCTTCCAGTCAGGAACCCTCTCCCCTTGGCCTCTCACTACCATCCCTATGAGAAGCCCTCCCCCAGCTCTCTTATGGCCCTCTTTGGAGCTGCTCAAAGGTCACCTGGGAGCCTCCTCACCTTGCTCAGCCCATCCTGGCAGGGGAGGTGCTGCAGCCCTGTGGGCGCTGGCGCTGCTCTCCGGTGGACACGCTTCTCCTGGTGGGTGCCATCCGGTGATCTTTTTCATCAGGGCTGCCCAAATGTTGTTGCTGTTTAATTACAGACAGATACTGGGTGAGATTCAGCCACCAACTGGTAGGAACAGCTGCCAGAGCAGCTGCTGGGGCGGGCGGGTTGTGTGGAGGGATCCCCACTGCACGTCCCACTCCTCCACCAGCCTCAGGCTGGATGAGACCTCCCAAATCACCAAGTCCAACCGTCAACCCAACCCCACCCTGTCTTTTAAACCCATCGAGGGTCCCATGTGCCCTGGTGGGCTTGGCTGGGTCGGTGCTGGGTGAAGCTCAGCCGTGGTGTCCACCAGGTGAGGAACCTCTGCACCTTCTGCTCACAACTTCATGCCTTGAATTGGAAGATGAAGCTGTTTCACTGCTGTTCTGAAGGAGGTGCCTCTCAGCCAAGAGTTTCTCACCCACTTGCTGCAGGTAGAACTAGAACCATCATGATGGTTCCTTCCAACCCGGCCCATTCTGTGATGATGATGATGGGCCAAGACCAGTGGTATGAGGGACAACAAGGCCAAGCATCGGGTCCTGTATCTTGGTCACAACAACCCCAGGCAAGGCTCCAGGCTGGGTGATGAGAGGCTCCAAAGCTGCCCAGCAGAAAAGGACCCGGGCTTGCTGGTAGGCAGCAACTTCTTGTGAGCCAGCAGTGTGCCCAGGTGGCCAAGAAGGCCAGCAGGATCCTGTCCTGGATCAGCAGCAGCGTGGTCAGCAGGAGAAGGGAAGCTGTGGTGCCTTGTACAGCTTCTCCTTGAGCACTGGGGTCAGTTCTGGGTCCCCCATTACACGAAGGACATTGAGGTGCTGGAAGGTGTCCAGAGCAGAGCTACCCAGCTCATGAGGGGTTTAGAGACCCAGTTGTGTGAGGAGAGGCTGAGGGAGCTGGGCAGGTTCAGTTTGGAGACGAGGAGGATGAGACAGGACCTCACTGCCCTCTACAGCTCCCTGAAAGGTGGTTGTCCAGAGGTGGCTGTTGGCCTCTTCTCCTTCGGCACTACTGACAGACCAGCAGTGGTCTGAGGTTGGGGCAGGGGACCATTGGGTTGGATCTTAGGAAGAAACTCTTTGCAGAAAGAGTGGTTGGGCCCTGAAAGGGCCTTCCCAGGCAGGGGGTTGAATCCCCATCCCTGGAGGTGTCTAAGAGACATGTGGCAGTGGTGCTTCAGGACCTGCTCTAGGGTCATGGGGGTGAAGGGGGTTGGTTGTGTTTGTCAGTCCATCAGGTCTTTAGGGTTGTTGTTGTTGTTGTGGGTCTGGTGATGTAGGAGGTCCTTTCCAACCATGACTATTCTGTGGTGAGAACCAGCAAGGAGGACAGACCCACTGCTGAGACCAAGGGCTAACGACGGGATGGGAGACGCAGAGCCCGCTCCCACCTGCTTTTTGGAAGCAAACCCCAGAATTCACTGGGGTGCTCGGGGTGGGCTGGTTGCCACGAAGCAGAGAAGTTGGAAGGACTTTGAAGCAGCTTCTTCTTGACGAGGAGGTCCCCCGTGTGCGTTCTGAAGATGCTGCTTGTGCTCCGCGGAGCCGCCGAGGTCGCTGCTGCCGCTGATTGTCCCTTCAGCAGGGGCTGTCGGTCGGTGCTCCAGCGCCGCAGCTCTCCTCCTGTGGCTAATGAGGGGCTTGCTGACGGATAGCTCCGCTGATAAGGCTGCGGAGGAAGCTCCCACTGCTCTTTAACTGCCTCTCACAGGCTTTTCTCTCTTCTCTTGGCCCCATTAGACTTTTCATCGAGGCTTTCCCCAGCTATTACCAGAGCTCAAGGTGAATAATCCGAAAAGGAGCTGCTGTCATGAGCCCCGGAGGCTCAGGACGGGCTTTGTTCCAGCAGTTTGCATGGCTGGAGGCAAGCTCCTCTTCCTTGCCATGGCAGCAGCTTCTCAGGTCTCTCACTGCAGGTGTCTGCTGCAAAATGTTGAGATAATGGAAGGGAAATGGGGCTGAGTTCCACCTAAATGTGAGAAGGACCTTGTTCCCAGTGAGGGTGCCAGAGCCCTGGCAGGGGCTGCCCAGGGGGTTGTGGAGTCTCCTTCTCTGGAGACATTTCAAACCCACCTGGACATGTTCCTGTGTGACTGGATCTAGGGGATCCTGCTGCGTCAGGGGGATGGGACTGGATGATCTTTTGAGGTCCCTTCCAACCCCTAATGACTGGATCTAGGGGATCTGCTGTGGATCCTGCTGTGCTGCTCTCGTTGCAGTTGAGGTGACAGACAGCAGGAGGAAGAGCACCCTTGAGCTCAGGTTGTGACCGGTCAGGAGCCCTGACTGAAAAAGCCATTGTCCTTGTCCACACCTCTCAAAGAGCTGCTTTGAAGCTGAGGATCAGGGGCTTTCTTCTGCTCTGGGGTGATGTCAGTGCTGGCCCTGGAAGAAGAGCCAACCCCTGGCCTCGCCTGCGGTCAGCTAACGGGATCCATCACCGGGTGAGCGTGTGGAGCGGTGATGCTGGCAGGTAAACGTCAGCACCACATCAAAAGCTTCTTGCCTTGGGTCTGGACTTTGTATCAGGCTGCTGCAAGGTGTTTTCTCTCTCTGAGAGGGTTTGCAGATGAATCCCAGCTGCTCTGCGCTGCTTATGAGGGATCTCTGGGCAGAGCTCGCTAGAAATAGTTGCTGGTCCCAGTGCTGACTTGGGCTCTGCCCTGGTGGTGTTGGAGCTTGCTCATCACTTGGGAAGAGAGGGAGTAAGTCTCCCAGTACTGAGCACTGGTGGTGCTGGGGTCAGGTTTGGGCACCTCAGTCACAGAACATGAGGGATTGGAAGGGACCTTGGAAGATCAATCCCCCTGCCAGAGCAGGATCCCCTAGATCCAGTTATTAGGGACTGGAAGGGACCTCCAAAGATCACCCAGCCCAACCTCCCTGCCGCAGCAGGACCACCTACCAGAAGGACATTGAGGGGCTGCAGCTCTCCGGTCCGAAGGCCAGTAGGGATGTGCAGGTACCAGCATCCTGCCCACCTGTAGTGGGGATGGGGAAGGGTCTGGAGAACAGACCTCGTGAGGACCAGCTGAGGGAGTCTGGAGAAGAGGAGGCTGAGGGGAGACCTTATTGCTGTCTGCACCTGCCTGAAGTTCATGAGGATGGAGAGACAGGGCCAGGGGGTTGGTCTCATCTCACAAGGAACAAGTGACAGGACAAGAGGAAACAGCCTTAAGCTGCCCCAGGGGAAGGTTAGGTTGGGTATGAGGAGAAAGTCCTTCCTGGAAAGGGCCACCAGCCCTTGGCAGAGGGCAGTGAGTTGCAGTCCCTGATAGCTGCCTGTAAGCAGGTGCTGGGAGGGGAAGCTTTCCAACTGGTTTTACAAGGAAACCCAAGGCAGGAACTAGAGGGATGGGGTGGGATGCAGTGAGCAACCCCTGCCAGACACCCTGCTGGGTGCCGGGGCAGCAGTTCTGCTGAGGGGTTTTGTTTGTCTCTTGGGTCCAGCTCTGCTTCTTCTCGTGCAATTCTTCCCTATCAGGAGCTGCATTAGAACAGAAAGAATGAGCAACCTCTGGAGGTTCTGCCACCGGTGTCAGGTGAGCGGGTTTGGTGTCAGCATCACAGAACATTGGGGGTTGGAAGGGACCTCGAAAGAGCATCCAGTCCCATCCCCTAGATCCAGTCATTAGGGGTTGGAAGGGATCTTGAAAGACCATCCAGTGTCATCCCCTAGATCCAGTCATTAGGGACTGGAAGGGACCTTGAAAGATCATCCAGTCCCATCCTCCTGACACAGTAGGATCCCCCAGATCCAGTTGCACAGGAACATTCCCAGGTGGGTTTGAAATGTTTCCAGAGAAGGAGACTCCACAGCCCCCTGGGCAGCCCCTGCCAGGGCTCTTGTCAGCCTCCCTGCGAAGAAGCCCCTTCTCCCAGTGAGTGATGTGGAACCTCCTCTGCTCCAGCTCACACCCGCTGCCCTACTAGTAGATGTCACCTCCCAGAGGGCTCCCCCAGTGCTCTCCCCAGCCTCCCCCCTCATTCCCAGCAGCACCAAACCAGAGCAGGACAAACCAGCCCAAAGTTCTGCAGAAAACACCCTCTGGGGTGACTGTTGTGAGGCTGCGGAGGGTTTTTCCCTTGGGAAGACACCCCCGGTCCCGCAGCCGCCCGGACCGGCGGCAGGGCTGTCAGTCACGTGCCGGAGCCGCGCTGGGAAGGTGCCAGCACCGGTGCCGGCACAAATCCAATTCCCCTTCCTGGATCCTGGGCTGTTTTTCTTACGGATTTGCTTTAAGCCCGACGAAAGCTTCCTGCACCACGATTGGGTTTCAGCCCTTCGCTGCGCTCTCCCCGCAGCTCCAGGCTCGGCTGCGGACCACCCAGGACCCTCACTGCTGGCCTCGAGTGCTCTCTTCCTCCCCCTTCCTCCTGTTTGAGGGTTTTTCCCATCCTAATCAGATTAATCCTTTACAATCTGCCTGGACACGTTGCTGTGTGACTGGATCTAGGGGATCCTGCTGTGGCAGGGGGATTGGACTGGATGATCTTTGGAGGTCCCTTCCAAGCCCTAATGTTCCATGAACCTGCTTCACAGCCACTTGACCAGCTCTCCATGCTCTGACCCTATATTGTGGCTTCAATCTAGGGGATCCTGCTGTGGCAGAGGATGGGAGTGGATGATCTTTGGAGGCCCCTTCCAGTCCCTAGTGCTCTGTGACTCCGCTGGCCAGGAGCGATGGAGCCCATCACTCCCCTTTACTTACTGGGGGGCTGTGGGGAATAACCTGCTGCTCGGGAAACGTTCAGACCCCGGGAGGTTTGTCAGCCTGAAGGCAGCAGCGGCAGAGCTCCCATCAGTATTTAAATGGGGCATTGATGAGCTGCTTAATGGGGTGTGTTAAGAAATCTGCCAAGAGAAGGAAGGTGACAACTCTCGGTGCTGCCTGGAAGGCAGAGATGAGATGGGAGGGGGAACAGGTGGAAAGAAACCAGAGCCTTCTGCGCTCTCCAGCAGCGTGTCTGGTATCTCTCCTCCTGTGTAACTGGGTCTGGGGGATCCTGCTGTGGCAGGGGATGGGACTGGATGGTCTTTCGAGGTGCCTTCCAGTCCCTGATGCTCTGTGATTCTGTGGATCTTCATGGACGGGAATTGCTCCGTTGGCCTCTCTTGGGCAGTGTCAGCAGCTCCTGCATTTCTCAGAATCACAGCATCACAGAGCTTCAGAGGTTGGAAGGGACCTTGAAGAATCATCCAGTCCAGTCCCCAGGCTGCTTTTTCCCAGCTCCCTCAGCCTCTCCTCAGCAGGGAGATGCTGCCTCCCCTCCCTCCATCACCCCTGTGGCTCTGCACTGGGCTCTCTCCACCAGCTCCATGTCCTCCTGGCACTGAGGGTCCACAACTGGACCCAGCACTCCAGCTGTGGTCTCAGCAGGGCAGAGCAGAGGGGCAGGAGAACCTCTCCCGACTCAGAACTTGGGGTGCACTGCGAGCAGGGTGCTGGGGGTGCACGAACGAGTTAACAGCCGGCCGGGGCCAGGCTGTTCAGCTCCCAAGTCGTGTGTGCCCAGCTGACCTTTACTCCCCCAGTATAAATCACTTTCCAGTCCTATTATCTGTAAAATCCTACAGGCTTGCAAATGCACAAAAGGGGCCTTTGTCTCCTATTAATTGAATTTATAGGTTAAAGTTTCAAGCCAGTGGCAAGCAAAAGGCTGATTTACTGTTCACTTCAGGCATCACCACCGTGGCCAGCCCAGTGCTGGCTGCAACTGGGGCTGGGGAATCAGGGGCTGCTGCAGTGAGCTGGTGCCCAGTGCAATTTGCTTGTGTCTTTGTGGGGAGGGGGGACCGTGTGAGACTGGAGGGTGACTCCGTGTGGATTAGCCCTTTCAAGCCCTGCGAGCTCGCCAGAGCAGCGGGAGCAGCAGGTTGTGTCTTTGTCTGTGAAGGTGGTGGCAGCATCGGGGCTCTCGAGCCTTTGAAGTTGCTGCTCTGTTCTTTGGGGTCCAGAGTCATCCCGGCTTCTCTTGTCCAGTGCAGGGAGAAGGAGACACCCTGGGGTGGGTCAGAAGGGGGCTGGGTAGGAGATTGAGAGAGGTTCTCCTCCCCCTCTACTCTGCCCTGCTGAGACCACAGCTGGGATGTTGTGTCCAGCTGTGGGCCCCTCAGTTCCAGGAGGACACAGAGCTGCTGGAGAGAGCCCAGGGCAGAGCCACAGGGATGATGGAGGGAGGGGAGCATCTCCCTGCTGAGGAGAGGCTGAGGGAGCTGGGGCTCTGGAGCTGGGAAAAAGGAGCCTGAGGGGTGACCCCATGGGTATTGATAAAGATATGAGGGGTGAGTGTGAGGAGGATGGAGCCAGGCTCTGCTCAGGGGCACCCAGTGACAGGACAAGGGGCAGCGGGTGTGAGCTGGAGCAGAGGAGGTTCCACATCAGTGTGAGAAGGACCTTGTTCCCAGGGAGGGTGGCAGAGCCCTGGCAGGGGCTGCCCAGGGGGGTTGCGGAGTCTCCTTCTCTGGAGACATTTCAGACCCTCCTGGCCATGTTCCTGTGTGACTGGATCTGGGGGATCCTGCTGTGGCAGGGGGATGGGACTGGATGATCTCTTGAGGTCCCTTCCCATCCCTAATGACTGGATCTAGGGGATCCTGCTGTGTTAGGGGGTTGGACTGGATGATCTTTCCAGGTCCCTTCCTATCCCTGATGTTCTGTGATTCTGTGATTTCCAGTTCCAGGACAGTCCCTCTCCAGAATAATTCAAGGCAAAGCAGTAGAACCTTTCCATGGCTGGGCTGCTCCAGGGGGAGATCTCCAGAGGTCCAGGGTGCTCCTGCAGCTGGCAGCCAACAGGTAGCGATTGGGAACCGTCGCTGTTCCAAACGTTTGGCACCCCGAGTCGACGCTGCTCTGACTCCTAGTCAGGAATTCACTTCTCTGTGTTTCCCAGGATCATCTCCTCCCTCTGCCCTTCCAGCCCAGCCTGAAGAAAAGGGGATTTTATTGCTGTAGCCCGGAGCAGGGAGCTGTGACAGCCCCGAACTGGGTCCCAGCCAGCTGCGCCGAGACGAGATTGAGTTTCCCACTGTCACGTTGGATCCATTTGATGTAACACAAGCTCGTTGCTCCCTGCCTTCAATCCCCAGAGCCTGAGGTGGGTGAATGCCCACCTTTCCCCTCCCCACAGCGTGGCACCCTCCGTGCTGAGGTTTGCCCAGCAGCTGCTGGAGGCACTGAACAAAAGCTCTGTGGGATGGGCAGAGGGGGAAGGTTGTTTTTCCCCCTCAGGAACCTGCTCACATCTGGAGTCCTGCTGCTGGTTCCCCTCTTCCCCCAGGCTCAGCATTCCAAGCCCTTGCAACAGGCTGCCCAGGGAGGCTGGGGCTGCTCCATCCCTGGTCCAAGAGGAGGTTGGATGGGGCTGGGGGCAACCTGGGCTGGTGAGAGGTGTCGCTGCCCATAGCAGGGGGCTGGCACTGGGGGAGCTCTGAGGTTCCTTCCAACCCAAAGGGATCAAGATCCCTTTTCCCACCAAGTCTTGGGCATCGAGGTGTAAGGGGGATTGGACTTAGGTTTTGAGGTCCCTTCCAATCCTTAATGTTCTGTGATTCTGTGAAGAATTATTTAAAATCTGTTTTTATAGGGTTTTTGATGCTGAGAGTGGGGAGAGCCTGGCCCAGGGTGCCCACAGAGGTGGGAGAAGCCCCATTGCTGCCCCCATCCCAGCTCAGGTTGGATCTTGAGGCTCTGAGCAGCCTGCTCTGGCTGGAGATGTCCTACCTGGCCCTGTTCCTGTGTGACTGGATCTAGGGGATCCTGCTGTGGCAGGGGGATGGGACTGGGTGATCTCTTGAGGTTCCTTCCAATCCCTAATGACTGGATCTGGAGGGCCCTAGACTGGAGCTTCAGGGGGTTCGGGGAGACCACTGCAGTCAGGCAGGGTGCAGACAAGCCAGTGAGGAGCATGGATCAGGTTGTTAAGTGCAGGGTGCTGGCTGCGTCGCTGTTCCCTGCTTTCCCAGGAAACAAGGACCCTGCAGCTGCTCTTTGAGGTTTGGGCAGCTGGATCCAGTGGTGCTGGCTTGCTGGGAGGGGGCGGCGGGGTCAGGCGGGTCAGTGCTGCCCTTGGGCCGTGGTGGAGACAGGGTCCTCCCGTGATGCTGAGCTGAACGCAGGGCTTTGTGCCAGATGTGGGCTCTTTGTAGTGTGGCTGGGACGCTGATCCAGTGCTGGGGCTGAAAGGGGTGGCCAGCACTGGCCAAAGTGGGCTCCTTCTTTAATTAGCTTCAGTCGCTTCACACATTCACAGAGCATCAGGGGTTGGAAGGGACCTCGAAACATCATCCAGTCCCATCCCCCTGTCACAGCTGGATCCCCGAGGTCCAGTCCCACAGGAACATGCCCAGGGGGGTTTGAAACATCTCCAGAGAAGGAGACTCCACACCCCCCCTGGGCAGCCCCTGCCAGGGCTCTGCCACCCTCACTGCCAACAAGGTCCTTCTCACACTGATGTGGAACCTCCTCTGCTCCAGCTCACACCCACTGCCCCCTGTCCTGTCACTGGGTGCCCCTGAGCAGAGCCTGGCTCCATCCTCCTCACACCCACCCTTCCCAGATTGATCAACATCCATGGGGTCACCCCTCAGGCTCCTTTTTCCCAGCTCCAGAGCCCCAGCTCCCTCAGCCTCTCCTCAGCAGGGAGATGCTCCCCTCCCTCCATCATCCCTGTGGCTCTGCACTGGGCTCTCTCCAGCAGCTCTGTGTCCTCCTGGAGCTGAGGGGCCCAGTGCTGGACACGACATCCCAGCTGTGGTCTCAGCAGGGCAGAGTAGAGGGGCAGGAGAATCTCTCTGGATCTCCTAACCACCCTCTTTCTCATCCAGCCCAGGATGCCACTGGCCTTGGCCACCAGAGCCCATTGCTGGCTCCTGGCCATCGTTCTGGCCACCAGTACTCCCCACCCCAGTCCCTTTCTCCTACACTGCCTGCAAACCCCAGCACAGTAGCCGGCCCTAACCGGCAGGACTTTTCCTGCTGGGAACAACAAACCCACGTTTGCCTTCAGGAGGCTCCACATCACACTGGTCTTATGGGGCTTGCACCAGAGCTGGCTTTAGGGTCCCTCTGGGTGAATGGCTCAGTGACTCCTTGTTGGGTCTGTGCTTCCAGAGGTTGTATTTTGAGGTAAAACAGCTGTAAAGTTGTGTGATCTCTCCTTGAAGGTCCTGGGAGAAAGTCTTGGGGGAAGGTCTCGTCTTGTCTTGTCTTGCGAGACGGTCTGGTCTTGGGAGAGGGTCTTGGGAGAAGGTCGTGGAACCAGGAGGTTGTACATGGCAGATGGTGCTGTATGAGTAGACAGTGGTCTGTTCCAACCTAACCAGTTCCGTGACTCTCTGATTTGGAGCCAGAAGGGTGACGGCCAGGCGCCATTTAGCCAGAACCTGCTGAGATCATCTCCTTGCAGGGTTCCAAACGGTCATTGTGGTCCTGAACCGTCAGACTCAGGGTGTTAGGGATTGGAAGGGACCTGAGAAGATCATCTAGCCCAGTCCCCGTGCCTGAGCAGGGTGCCCTAGACCAAGGAACACCTGGCTGGACGTCGCTGGGTAGGAACGACCTCGCCCAGTGGCGTTGCTGGCTTGCAGTGGGAGACCCCAGCCCTCGGACTCACGGGGCTTTGCCCATCGCAGGAGCTCGCCTCGGGCTCGGCGGCTACCTGCTGAAAGAATTTATTAGCCAAGCTATTGAGAGCTTTGTCTTGTTTCGCTGGCGGATTTCACGGAATAAATCGTCTCGGTGCCGGGGGACCGCGCGGCCGCCTGCGACACCAGCTGCTTTTGATAAAGCCCCCGGCCCGGCCCAGCTGAGTGAAACACAAACCTCGCGGAGCAGCGGCGGCGGTGGCCGCCCTCCCGTTCCGTTCCCTTCCCTTCCCTCGCCGCCCGACTTTGGTTTCACCGCTGGAGACTTAGCAGGAGTCGACTCCTTGATCCTCTTCTGTGGAAGCCGACGTTCCGATGTGGACGGGGGTCCCCAGCCCGGCTGGTTGCCGAGCGCGCGAGTGGCGCTCTTGATGGTGGCTCTGGAATGTGCTTTGGGTTGAGTCTCGTGGCAGGAGGGGTTGCTCATCCTTCGTACTTGGTCCCTTTCAAGCAGCCTCTGGTTGAGCCGTTGGGAGTCGCTAATGGCCCTGAACACTGGGCTTGGGGCTTGTGGAGGGATCTGTTTGTTTCATGAGGATCCAAGACTTGGTTTTGGTGAAAGGAGGGAGTTGGGAGCCACCAAGGCAACGCTAAGTCTTGTGGTTGTTGGATGAGAATCTGATCTGCTCAGCAAGTGGGGCTGTGGTTCTTCAGCTTGACTAGTGGTTGGATGTCTGCCCAGGGCGTTGTGGAGTCTCCTCCTCTGGAGACATTTCAAACCCTCCCGGGCAAGTTCCTCTGCAGCTGGATCTAGGGGATTGGACTGGATGACCTTTTGAGGTCCCTTCCAGTCCCTGATGTTCTGTGATGTCCTCAGTGTCTGTGTAATAAACCCTTCCACGTGTGAGAGTTTGGAGTGGACAGGAGCTTCGTGGTGCACAAAGGCTCCCACCAGCTCTGGAGCGCTTAAGGTGGGATCAAAACAGTCTGATGCTGCTGCCCAGGGAGGTGGTGGAGTCCCCATCCCTGGAGGTGTAGAAGGGCAGCCTGGCTGTGGCCCTTAGTGCCCTGACCTGGCTGCTGGGGTGATATGAGGTCCTGGGCTGGGCTGGGTGACCTCCGAGGGCTTTGCCAGCCTCAGATCTGTGAGATGGAAACCTGGCAGGCAGGTGGAAGAGGGTTTAGAAGGTGCCCTGGGCATGACTGAATCTTGAGGAGCCCTGAGGTGTCACCATTTAAGCTGGATGTTAGAACAAAGCTCTTCAGCAGGAACAGAGTTGAGCACTGGAACAGGTTGCCCAGGGAGGGAGTTGAGGCCCCATTCCTGGAGATATTCAAGAGGAGGCTGGACAAGGCTCTGGGCAACCTGATCAAGTTGAGGATGTCCCTGCTAACTGCAGGGGATGGGTACTGGATGACCTCTGGAGGTCCTTTCTGACCCATCCTGTGGTTATGTGATGCTCCTCCCTTGGGAGATGTGGGTGGGAATGTGGTGGGAGAGGAGGACATGCAGAGGTTGGTCTGTAGGAAACCAGGCTTCAGAGCCTCAACTCTTAGGGCTTTTGGTGCTGTTGGCTGAACATAGGAGGTCTGCATCCCAGGAGAGACAACTAAGCAGACTACTAATCCTCTTGGATTATTAAGCAGATGCAGACAGCAGCTACGTCCTGGCTTGGCCTTGGGTCAGAGATTGCTGCTTCCTACATTGTGGGCTGCCTCTAGGACTGTCATCTGGGGGCTTCCCTACGGTCCTGGAGCATCCCAAGCTCTTGTTTTGGAGAAGGTGAGACCTCTGTTGGCTTGTTCTGTAGTGCTGAACCGAGGGCTTGTGAAAAACCAACTAGTTGTATCCAAGTGTCTTTGGACACTTCGTGGTTGACTTCTGCTTGGCATGAACTTCAGGAGGTGTGAGGGGGAGATCTCAAGCTGGTTGGTGACTGTCCTGCAGAGTTGGCTTGTGTTGCTGTCACAGAATCCTGGAATGATGGAGGCTGGAGAAGTCCTCTGAGCTCAGCCAGCCCAGACCAGCACCCAACATCATCCCAGTGACCACATCAGGGCACTAAGGGCCACATCCAGGCTGGCCTTCAACACCTCCAGGGATGGGGACTCCACCACTGCCCTGGGCAGTCCAGTCCAGGCTCTGAGCACCCTTTCCATGAGGAAGGGCTTCCTGACACCCAACCTAACCCTCCCCTGGCAGCTTCAGGCCCTGTCTGCTCACCCTGGCGCTTGGTTGCCTGGGAGAGGAGCCCAAGCCCCGCTTGACTCCAGCCTCCCTTCAGGTAGTCGTAGAGTCCTCTGTGTTTGAGAGAAGAGCATCTCTGCAGGGGCTCCAGCACAGCTGGGTGAAGGCAAACACCAACCCTGCTTGGTCAGGGATTGGGACAGGCTGTTCGTGGAGATGGTGGAGGCCACCATGCATGGAGGTGGTCACCGTCAGTGGAGGTGGTGGAGGTCACCATCCATGGAGGTGGTCACCGTCTGTGGAGGTGGTCACCATCTGTAGAGGTGGTGAAGGTCACCATCCGTGGAGGTGGTCACTATCCATTAAGGTGGTGGAGGTCACCATCCCTGGAGGGGTTCAAAAAGCAGGTAGTTGTGGCTCTAGGGAGCAGGACTGAGTGGCCATTGGTGGGGCTGGGTCAGTGGTTGAACTTGGTGATCTTGGAGGTCTCTTCCAACCGTAGCCATTTGTTCCTTGACGCTGGGGTCCCGGCGCAGACCTGGGGGCAGCCGCTGAGCTGCCCCTTCCCCAGATGAAGCTCCCAGGCCGCCAAAGCTGCTCCGCCGCCGCCCAGCCCCGCACGTGCTCTGGTCGGTCGTGGTCTCCACCACACGCTGCTCCGTGGTGGAGTTGCTCTCCCAGCTGCTGGGGGGCACAGCTCCGGGCTCCCGACGCCCCATCGCCAGCCTGCTCGCTGGAAGAACGACGGCCTTTGTTCCTTTGGAGCTGAACTGGTGCCCCGGGGCGCTCTCGTGGGAGGGTTGAGGTGGGTGGAAGAATGACCACATTATTCCCCGCAGACATGTGGTTGGACTGCACATGCGGAGGGGCCACTTCTGTGGTGTCTGAGGGCGACTGGGGGGGCATTCTGAGCCGGTTGGCATCACCCCAGAAGACTTCACCTCCAAAGGTTGGCAAGATTTGGGAGCATTTGCCCCCTGGTGCGTTTGGTCTTGTATGAAGATCCCCAACTCCCCATCATCATGTTTGCTCCTTCACTGGAAACATTTAAGACCCACCTGGATGTGCTCCAGTGTGACCCGGTTTAGGTGATCTGCTGTGGATCCAGAGCCATGGAACATCAGGGATGAGAAGGGAGCTTGAAAGACTATCCAGTCCCATCCCCCTGCCAGAGCAGGGTCCCCTAGATCCAGTCACACAGGAACATGCCCGGGTGGGTTCCAAACATCTCCAGAGAAGGAGACTCCACAGCCCCCCTGGGCAGCCAGTTCTGTGATGCCCTTTGGTGTTGGGAGTGATCCCACATCTGGTGGGTTTGTAGAGGATGCTGAGCTGGTTCAGTGATGAGTCGATTGGGTGGGACTGGTCAATCCAGGGACTCTCAAAGGCAGGATGAGGCTCTTGGCATCTTGGCCCAGATCAGCAGCTTTGTGGCCAGCAGGGGTAGGGAGGTGATTGTCCCCCTGCACTCAGCACTGGGGAGGCTGCACCTTGAGGACTGGGTCCAGTTTTGGGCACCTCAGGACAAGGGAGACATCAAGGGGCTGGAGTGAGGGCAGAGGAGGGTGTCAGAGCTGGGGAAGGGCCTGGAGAATCCATCTGATGAGGAGAGATGGAGAGAGTTGGGGCTGTTGAGTTTGATGAAGAGGAGGCTGAGGGGAGACCTCATGGGTTTCTACAACTATCTGAAAGGACCTTGTAGAGATGCTGGTGCTGGGCTCTTCTCACAGGTCATTAGCAACAGAAGCAGAGGGAAGGACTTCAAGCTCCACCAGGGGAGGGTCAGACTGGCCATCAGGAAGAGATTCTTCCCGGAGAGAGTGGTCAGGGACTGAGATGGGCTGCCCAGGGTGGTGGTTGAGTCCCCATCCCTGGGTGAGTGTAGAAGTCGCTTGGATGTGGCACTGGAGGACCTGGTTCAGGGGTGCCCTTGTAGAGTGGGGTTGCTGGTTGGACTCGCTGGTCTTTTCCACCCCAAGTGACCCGACGACTCTCTGGCAGGTCCCCGGGGCTGGTGGCTCCGGCGGGAGAAGCCGTTGCGGGGCCGTTGGAGGTGTCACGCTCCTTATCTGCTTTGTGCTTGTTGAAAACACCGGGGGAGAAGAGGAAAAGGAGAAGAAAAGGCTACAACCCCAGCGGTGTCACGAGATCCCCCTTGTAATTGAGGGCCCTAACCGCATTAGCCACGGCCAATGTTCTGCTCGGCGGCGGGAGAAGGAGCCCTTTGTGCGCGGAGCAGCCCGGGGCGGCCGCGCGGGATCCACACATGAAGGACCCGAGGCCATCGCGGGGCCTTCCCCTCCCTCTTCTCTTTTCACACTTCTCTTGACTTGCCCCTGCCCTGTCCTTCCAAAGCCGTCGCGGCGGCGCTTCCTCGGTGGCTTCCCCGCGGTCCCCTTTGATGCCTCCCGGACCCGCGTTGGTTTGGGCATCGTGAGCGCAACGGGGACCTGCTGGCTTCTCTTCAGACTTGCTTCTGGTGGCCAGCTCCATCCTTCCGTTTGGGACGGGCAACGCCGGTCGGCTCTTTGCTGGCTGAGCTGGGAGAAGGCTGCATCGCTCTAGTTTTGGGCTGTTCTGCCTTTTCTCTCTTCATTTCTTTCTGGGGGTGCTGGTGGCCAGCAGGATGGCCAGGAGCCAGTGATAGACCCAGGTAGCCAACAGGCCACTGGCATCCTGGGGTGGATCAGAAGTAGGGTGGTTAGGAGATTGAGAGAGGTTCTCCACCCTCTCTACTCTGCCCTGCGGAGACCACATCTGGATTGTTTGGTCCAGTTGTGGCCTCTCGGCTCCAGGAGGACCCAGAGCTGCTGGAGAGAGCCCAGCGCAGAGCCACAGGGGTGATGGAGGGAGGGGAGCATCTCCCTGCTGAGGAGAGGCTGAGGGAGCTGGGGCTCTGGAGCTGGGAAAGAGGAGCCTGAGGGGTGANGATCTGCATCCGAGGAGCCTGAGGGGTGACCCCATGAATGTTGGTCAATATGGGAAGGGTGGGTGTGAGGAGGATGGAGCCAGGCTCTGCTCAGGGGCACCCAGTGACAGGACAAGGGGCAGTGGGTGTGAGCTGGAGCAGAGGAGGTTCCACATCAGTGTGAGAAGGACCTTGTTCCCAGTGAGGGTGCCAGAGCCCTGGCAGGGGCTGCCCAGGGGGGTTGTGGAGTCTCCTTCTCTGGAGACATTTCAAACCCTCCTGGAGATGTTCTTGTGTGACTGGATCTGGGGGCTCCTGCTGTGACAGGGGGATGGGACTGGATGATCTTTGAGGTCCCTTCCAACCCCTGATGTTCTGTGATAAACCCTAAAGAGGGGTGAATCTAACAATGACCTGTTCCCCCATCTCATACCCTAAAGAGGGGTCAATCCAGCGATGACCTGCTCCCCCACCCAGTAGCCCTGAAGAGGGGTAGACACCAAAGCCAGCGACGTGGCTGCAGAGCAGGGGGTGTTGTTATTTGGGGGGTTAGTATTATTGATGAGGGGGTTGTTCTTATTGGGGGAGGGGGTTCTTATTGATTATGTAAGGGGGTTTATTACTATTTAGGGAGTTTCCTTATTATTTGCAGATATTGCTTATTATTTGGGGAGTTTTATTCTTATTTGGGTGCTTTTTATTCTTATTTGTGGGGGTTTATTCTTATTTGGGGGTTTATTCTTATTTAGAGGGTTTTATTCTTATTTGGGGGTTATTATTTGGGGGTTTTAATTTTAGTTGGGAGTTTTTATTATTATTTAGGGCTTTTTCTTATTTGAGGGGTTTATAATTATTTTGGGTTTTTTATTCTTATTGGGGGTTATTATTTAAGGAGTTTTTATTATTGACGGAGTTTTCTTATTATTTGGGGACTTTTTCTTATTTGGGGGGTTTTTTCCTTATTTGGGGGTTTTTATTCTTATTTGGAGGGGTCTATTATTATTGAGGGGGTTTTCTTATTATTTATGTGGGGTTATTGTTATTTGGGGGTTTCATTATTATTTGGAAGTGTTTTATTCTTGGGGTTTTTTATTCTTAAGGTTTTCTTGGTTTTGGGGGTTTTATTCTTATTTTGAGGGGTTTTAGTCTTATTTTTGGGGTTTTATTCTTATTTAAGGTTTTTTATTCTTTTTTATTCTTATTTTGGGGGTTATTTTTATTTGGGGGTTTTATTCTTATTGTATGGATTTTATTATTATTTGGGGGATTTTATTATTATTTAGAGGTTTTTAATTATTATTTGGATTTTTTTCTTATTTGGGGTTTTTTACCATTATTTGGGGGTTTTTATTCTTATTTGGGCCTTTTTATTCTTATTTGGGGGTTATTTTTATTTGGGGGTCCTCTTATTCTTATTTGGAGGGTCTTGTTCTTATTTGAGGGTTTTTGCTCTTAGCTGAGGGTCATTATTCGGGCTTTTTATTAGTATTTGGAGATCATTTGTTATTATTGGGGCTTTAATTCATATCTGGGGTGGGGGGGTTGTATTTAAACAACCCAGCCGACCCCCCCCAACACACTCCCCAAGTGTTTTGGGGTGGGCTGAAGCAACAGCAGGCTCCTTCCCCAACAGTCCCAGTCCCAGAGCAGACTCCCCGGGGTGGGGGGAGCGTTTCTTGCCCCCGGAGCTGGGTGCCAGTTCTCCCAGGGCTGGGTTTCACTGGGAACTCCGGAGCCTGGACGTGTGCAGCCCGTTCCCCCCGTAATGGGATGGGGGTCACCGCCTGCCCCGCGGTACGTGGCCGCACTAGCCCGAGAATCACTCCAGCCCCGGCCGAGGTGGCCGGCAGAAAGTTGTAAAAGTTAATTTTCTAGGAGCGAGCGGCTGCGTCGTTGGGGTTGGGCTGCTCCGGCCGCTGACGGTTTTATGGGGTTTTATTGGTGTTTGGGTTTTCAAGTGGCATTTTTGGGGAGAAGGGGGAGAGGAGGGGGGCACTGACCCCATTAGCAGACGGATCAGCCAAAGCAGGAGGAATTTGTAGACCGACCTCTGGTTGTGCCCCGGTCACAGTCAGCTCTAGAGAGGGGGGGTTTTGTATGAAAATGTTTATTTTCTTGTAATTTATAGATTTTCAGCCTTATATCCCTTCCTTTGATTTCCAGCATCCAGAGGGTATCAAGTAAAGGGGTTTACAGATGCTGTAGGGATGGTGGGACGTGGTGGGAACACCCAGGGTTGGGGATTTCTGAGAGAGCTGATCGGTTGGTTTGGAGCTTCATTGAAGCCATCCAGGATCACAGAACATCTGGGATGGGAAGGGACCTCAAGAGACCATCCAGTCCCATCCCCCTGCCACAGCAGGATCCCCTAGATCCAGTCACTAGGGATTGGAAGGGACCTCCAGAGACCATCCAGTCCCATCCCTCTGCCACAGCAGGATCCCCTAGATCCAGTCGCACAGAAACATGCCCAAGAGGGTTTGTAGCAGGAAGATGAATGAGAAGGGTGCTCTGAAGAACAACCCCAACTCCACAGTCCCAGAGATTGGACTGGATGATCTTTCAAGGTCCCTTCCCACCCCTGATGCTCTGGGACTCCGTGATCTGAGCTTCTCAGCCAAGCTGCAGAGTCTCTACTGCTTGCTGCTGGATGGAGCCTGGTAGCAGCCAAAGGATGTTGGAGACCCCTCAGGGGACTCCATCACTAATAATCAACCACTGGAGGAACCAGCAGGTGTTTTGCATTGGTTCCTCCAGTGGTTGATTATTAGTGATGAACTTGACCTCAGGGAGTGGCTGCTGGTCCCTTCCTCTTTCTTTTTGGACTCCCTGTGTGTGAACTGAGGTCCTGCCCCATCTCAGCTGTGGGGCAGCTGGTTTCTTTATTACTTGGGGCTGAGAGCGTTGAATTTGAGATGTTGTCTGCAGTGGTGGAGTGGGAGCTGTGTCTGTTCTGAGAAGCAAGAGAGACCTTCAGCCTGGAGAGGAGAAGGCTCCTGGGGGGACCTTCTAGCGACCTTCCAACCCCTGAAAGGGGCTGTCAGGAAGCTGGAGAAGGCTGTTGCCAAGGGCAGGGAGCCTTAGGATGAGGGGTGATGGTCTGAAGCTGGACAAGGGCAGAGTGAGGCTGGACAGGAGGAGGAAGGTCTGGAATCTGAGGGTGGAGGATCCCAGGAACAGGCTGCTCAGAGAGGGGATGGAGGCTCCATCCCTGGAACCATTCAAGGTGAGACTGGCTGGGGCTGTAGGCAACCTGGTCTGGTGAGTGCTGGCCCTGCTTAGAGTGATTGGACTGGATGCCCTTTGAAGGTCCCTTCCAGCCCTGTGATCCTGTGCCCTGGAGTGTCCCATGCAGTGGTGTGAAACTGGGACACGTCTGGTGGTAACTGGTGGGTAGAGACCTGGGGTCTGACAGTCCACGGGCTTCATGGTGAAAGGTTTAGCTGCCCCTGGCAGTGCTGGCCTGGAGGTTGGACTTGATCTCATCCCCCCACGACCTCTAAGAGCATCGAGTCCAACCATGAACCCACCCATCCAACAAGCCCTCTCGGGGGGTCTGTGGGGGATCGCACACTTTCTGGGGGGTGCCTGTGGGCTGCTGCTGATTCTCAGCGCAAACATCAGCAGCAGAAAGTGGCTTCAATTATTGTGAGAAGTATTTGCAGGATTGAAACCATCTGCACCCGGCCGGGGCTGCTCCTGGCGAGGGGGAGAGACGCTAATTGCTTCGGACTGCAGCGGCAGCCTGTTTGTTCAAAGCCTCCCCTCGGCCCGGCGAGGCTGCTAATTAAGTCCTTTCTTCTATTTAGACAATTACGTCTAAACAATTGGGGGGCTTCCGGGAGCTCTGGCTGGGCTCTTGATTCTCCTACCTGCTGCAGGACCGCAGCGGCGGGGGCTGTGTCCCCGCGGACGGGGAGACCCTCGCGGTCGGGACCGACCACGTTCCGGCGGCTCCTGCTGCCGTCGGTGACGTTTGGGAGGAGGGGAGAGGGGGCTGCTCGGCTCCTCCTGCAGCCCTTCTCAGCTCCCACCTTCGCTTATCTGACTCTTCCTCGAACTTCTTTCGCTCTGAAAATCTTCTTCTCCTTCTTTTACCTTTTTCTTTCCCTTTTGAAAAACCTTCGCTTTGACTTTGTTCCCTTTCTGATGCTTTTGAAGCCTTTTTTTTTACTGTTTTCCCCTTGCATTTCCCCCTTTTTACGTTTTTTCCCCATTTTTTTACATTTTCACCCTTTTATTATATTCCCCCTCTTTTTTCCACTATATTTCCCTTTCCCCTCTTTTTCCCTTCCCCACGATGTTTCCATTTCTCCCATTTTTTCACTTTGCTCCATTTTTCTTTTGTTCCCTTTTTCCACCTATTTTCAGTTCTTCTTCTCCCTTTCCCTCTCTTCACTCTTCTTTCTCAATCTTTTTTACTTCTTTACCCTTTTTTTTAAAACTTACTTTTTACTTTTTAACTTCTATTATTTTTAAACTCTCCTTTACCTTCTTGTACCTTTTTCTTTCATTTAAGAAATTTGTAAACATTTTTACACCTTTCTTTACCTTTTTCCTGTTTAAATTTTCCCCTCTTTTTACATTTTCCCCTTTTTTTACTAGTTTTTCTTCCATGTTTCCCTTCTTCTTCTGTTTTTTTGCCTGTTGAACTTTTTGCTTTTAACCTTTTTCCCCTTTTTACTCCTTTTATTTCTTTTTACTTTTCCCTGCTTTTAAAATCTTTTTTCCTTGTTTTCCTTCCTTTTTTTACTTTTAAAACTTTTTTTACTTTTCTTGACCTTTGTTTCTACTTTTTTCTTTTTTTAGCCCCCCCTTTTTTTAGCCCCCCTTTTTTAAACCTTTTTCTTTTTACCCTTTTTTCTACCCTGTTTTTTTTTACCCTTTTATCATTTTTTTTTTTTACCTTTTTTAAGCCTTTTTTTAACGTTTTTAACCTTTTTCCCCACAGCCCTGCGGTGAGGTGCTGGGGCTGCGAAGCCCAGCCCCGCTGCCGGAGCTGAGCGCCCCCACAGAGCTGCAGGAGGACGAGGAGCTCCCGTTGGAGCCAGACCCCGAGCTCCTCCGCCCGCACCCCGTGAGCTCCGGTTCCTGCAGAGCTCCCCGTTCTCCTGCCCCGAAGCTACTGAATTCCCCAGAGCAGCGGTGGAGGGGGTGGCAAAGGGCTTTGTGCAGCCTTTCCCTGGCAGTTTGGTTTCTACTTGTAGGGATCTCGGAAGGCAAATAGGATCCTTTCTCCCCTGGCCACCAGGCACCCGTTTGCCCGTCTCTCCATGTCCCTCAGCTGCAGCTCTCAGGCACTTCACCTCTTGCGCCCTCGTCTTGCTGCTTCCCTGGCAGTTTCCAGCTCTGTCCCAGTCAAACGAAGACAAAACCCCTTCCAGCCAGTTCAGTCTGTGTCCCCCCGTAACTGGTGTGTGTAAATCCCCCTCTTCCCAGCGCAGAGCCCCACGGTTAGCCTTTCCCCTCACCCCGCAGCACCCCTCAGCTCAGAGGGGTCGGCTGTCGCTCTCCTTTCCCTTGTTCCCTTCCCATTCCCAGGCTCCAGGGTTTTCCCTGCCCCGCAGCTGCCTCATCCCCACGGTCCCAGTTTGATCTCCAGGGCTCCAGCGCTCCCAGACCCCTCTCTGCTGCTTTGCCTTGAGAACCTGGCGGCACGGAGCGCGAGGGAGGGAGGGTCTTCCCCCCACTGCAGGGGTTTGGTAACGGGGATGCAGGGCTGTTTTAACAGCATTTCCTAAACGTGTTCCAGGTGTGAAACCCTTAACCTGCTCCCCCCCCCCCCCCTTGGCTCTCCTCTCCATCCTCTCCCGGGGCGCTGCGGGGTGGGTTTCCCTCCTGGCTGCAGCCCAGAGCCCGGCTCAGCGGCTGGAGCAGAGACCCTGGGGCGGTCCCGCGGGGCTTTGCCAGCCAGGACTTGGGGTCTGTGCTGGGGTGATGTTATCCATGGAGGGTTGTAGCGTGGGGAGGAGCTGTGGAGCCCCCAGCTTGGGGCTGGGATGTGGCTGCGCCCAGTGTAGGGAGTGGAGGGTTGGTGGGGTGAGTGATGGAGGGCAACTGGAGGTAGAAGGGTGGCAAGTGAAGCTGGGAGCCACCGTGTGCAAGGGAGACGCCGGGAACTTCAGGTCAGTCCCCAAGGCTGGTGGGGGGAACTGCTTTTGCGGTGCCAGCAGAGGCTCTGGGCACAGACTGGAACAGGGGAGGTTCTGCCTAAATAGAAGGGACAAGTTCTTCCCAGTGAGGGTCCCAGAGCCCTGGCTCAGGCTGCCCGGGGAGGTTGTGGAGTCTCCTGCTCTGGAGACATCCCAAACCCACCTGGATGTTCCTGTGGGCTCTGATCTAGAGCGGGATTGCTCCAGCAGGGGGATTGGACTGGATGATCTCCAGAGGTCCCTTCCAACCCACCAGTGAGCAGGGGATCTGCTGTAGGGGATCCTGCTCCAGCAGGGGGATTGGACTGGATGATCTCCAGAGGTCCCTTCCAACCCACCAGGGAGCAGGGGATCTGCTGTAGGGGATCCTGCTCCAGCAGGGGGATTGGACTGGATGATCTCCAGAGGTCTCCTCCAACCTCTTTGGGGAGCAGGAGATCTGCTTTAGGGGATCCTGCTCCAGCAGGGGGATTGGACTGGATGATCTCCAGAGGTCCCTTCCAACCCACCAGGGAGCCAGGGGATCTGCTCTAGGGGATCCTGCTCTAGCTGGGGGATTGGATTGGATCAGATGGGATGTGATGGGATGATCTCCAGAGGTCCCCCCAACCCACCAGGGAGCCAGGGGATCTGCTCTAGGGGATCCTGCTCTAGCTGGGGGATTGGATTGATCGGATGGGATGTGATGGGATGATCTCCAGAGGTCCCTTCCAACCCACCAGGGAGCCAGGGGATCTGCTCTAGGGGATCCTGCTCTAGCTGGGGGATTGGATTGATCGGATGGGATGTGATGGGATGATCTCCAGAGGTCCCTTCCAACCCACCAGGCTGAGATCCCGTGGTTCCATTAATACCTCTCCCTTAGACCTCAGTTACCCCATCTTTGGGAAGAGGAGCTCATTCCCTGAGGTGCCTCCCAGTCCAGTTGTCAAACAGCTGTGGGTCAGGGGGATGAGATGCTTCTCGTGCTTGAGAATGAGGAGGGGTTTTGCCTCATCGGGGAGGAGCTGGAACATTTCTGAGCCAGCAGACCTGCTCTGACTGGCTCTTCTGCATGGACCAGGTGAACATGGCCCCTGGTACCCCCCACCCCGTCCCTCTGCTCTTCCACTGGGAGCACAAACAGGCAAGTAAAATCAGTGTAAAGAAGGTAGGAATTAACTATCTCCTGAATCTACAAAAAGGAACATAAACATAACTAGTGTTTGCTCAGCAGCGCAGGGTGGGGGGATGTTTTCAGCCCTGGGCACTTGTTTGTGAGGAAAAGCAGCAGGAGACCTCCCTGGCCTTTCCCACCTGGTTTGTAGCCACGAGGCTGCTTGTTAGCTACAAAATAATACGTTGCCCTTTGGGCTTGTGACTGCTTTAAGCCCCAAGGGGTGTGTTTGAGGGCTTCTGTGGCCTGTGCCTGTAGGAATAAGGGGTGTTGTGACCGTTCCTGTCGTTGCCTCCCTGTTTGCCGTCCCCTGGTGCCTCCTGCGTGGTTCCTTAGGGGCATGGAGGGGACCAGAGACCCCCTGAGCTGGGGAAGCTGCAGGTCTTGGGGACCATCGTGGCCATCTGAGGTCCTCTGGGTCTGCAGGCAGCTGGCTCCCTTGTCCTCATCTTCCTCGCCTGGCAAATGAAGTGAATGCTAGAGTTGGGCTAACTAATGCCAACTTGGGCTAACTAGTGGACCAGGTTAGTCCAGGTTTAGTTGCCGTGACAGAGTTTGGACGGGAAGGTGGGGTCAGCGCTGAACCCTCCTGCTGGGATGGGGTGAGAGACCCAACCGAGCAGGAGGGGATGAAGGAGAGTCACTCCTCCTCCTGCTCTTTCACAGAGTCACAGAGCATCAGGGGTTGGAAGGGACCTCAAAAGATCATCCAGTCCAGTCCCCCTGCCACAGGCTCCCCTAGACCACCATGGGGTTGGAAGGGACCTCCAAAGGGCATCCAGTCCAGCCCCTCTACACCAAGCAGGGCCAGCGCTCCTCAGACCAGGTTGCCCACAGCCCCAACGCACCTGACCTTGAGTGGCTCCAGGGATGGAGCCTCCAGAACCTCTCTGGGCAGCCTGTTCCAGGGATCCCCCACCCCCAGATTCAACAACTGGTCCCTCCTGTCCAGCCTCTCTCTGCCTTTTCTCAGCTTCAAACCAGGACCCCTCGTCCTGTGGCTCCCTGCCCTTGGGAACAGCCTCCCCCAGCCCTCCGACAGCCCCTTTCTGGCGCTGGAAGGTCACTAGAAGGTCACCCACCCCTTCCCTTGCATCCTGTCACAGGAAGCCTCCAGGGAACAACGGGAGAGCCCCATCCCTCGAGTCCCCCCACCGCTCACGGACGCCCCGGGGCGCCCGCAGGTGTCTGCAGCCAGTGGGCTGGGAGCCCCCATCAAAGGGTGTTTCCTGCCCTGGGGCCACGGAAGGGCTGGGCTGTGCCAGGTGCCACCGGAGCTCGCCCAGCCCTCACCCTCCTGTCTCCAGTCCCGGAGCCGTTCAGGGAAAGGGGGGAGCCCCCAGCGTCGCCACCTCCCCCCGGAATCAGAAGGGTTTGTTATCGTCCCCCCAGTGCCGGGGGTGTCAGGGGGATGATGGATTCGGTCAGAAAGGTAAACACTCCCGGGGCTGCAGTGACCCTGGGAACACGCAGCCGCGCTCTGGGGGTGCCGTGCGTTTCTCACCCCTGGGTTTGACACGTCTGGGTAATGGCCCCCCTTCCCCTCTGCTTTGGGAACCCCCAGTGGAGCGACTTCAACACCCCCAAAGTTGTTCTTCTCTAACCAGTTGGGGCGGTTTGTGGAGGCTGGAAGGTGCTGGGTGCCTCTGGCATCGCTCCGGTGTGAAGAGTTAGACTCAGTCCAGGCTGTGCAGTGAGCACAGGGTCACAGAGCGGTGGGGACTGGAAGGGACCTCGAGGGACCACCCAGTCCCATCCACCTACCACAGCAGGATCCCCTGGATCCAGTCATTAGGGACTGGAAGGGACCTCGAGAGACCACCCAGTCCCATCCCCCTGCCACAGCAGGATCCCCTGGATCCAGTCATTAGGGACCTTGAGAGGGGTGATGGTTGTCTGATGTCTGGGCTGTGGTTGGGCAGTGGCCTTGGGACTGTTGAGTTTATGGTTGAGGTTATGGTTGTCTGATGTTAGGGCTATAGTTGATCAGTGGCCTTGGGACAGTTGGGTTAATGGTTGGGTTGATGGTTGTCTGATGTTAGGGCAGCAGTCCCCATCTGCTGCAGGTCTGGAGCTCTGGCCACCCTTGGTCCCTGTTGCCCTGCAGTGGGATCACTGGGTGGTTTTGTAGGACAAGGGCGATGGGTTGGAGCTGAATGAGGGGGGATTTAGGGTGGATCTGAGGCAGAAATTCCTCCCTGGGAGGGTGCTGAGGTTCTGGAAGAGGCTGCCCAGGGAGGTTGTGGCTGCTCCATCCCTGCAAGTGCCAAAGAACCACAGACTGGACGGGACCTTGAAGAGATCATCTACTCCAATCCCCCTGCCTGAGCAGGACCACCTAGATGAAGTCACACAGGAGCATGGCCAGGTGGGTTGTAAACATCTCCAGAGCTCCAGAATCGTAGACTCAGAGTCGTTTTGGCTGGAGAAGACCTTTGAAATCGAGTGCAACCATTAACCCAAATGTCCCAAGCCCACCACTCCAGGACTCCCTCCCAGGTCCCACTGCTCTGCTTCTTCTCAGAGGAACCGATGCCAAGGTGCCCCAGAAGCCCCTGGGTGAGCTCTGAGCGCCCTTCCAAGCCAGCCCAGTCCGTGCTTCTGTGATTCTCTCGGTGCTGGTGGATGTGGGTGGGTTCCTNGGGAGAGTGCCAGAGCCCTGGCAGGGGCTGCCCAGGGGGACTGTGGAGTCTCCTTCTCTGGAGGCATTTCAAACCCTCCTGGGCTGTTCCTGTGCAACTGGATCTGGGGGATCCTGCTGTGTCAGGGGGACTGGATGATCCTTGGAGGTCCCTTCCAATCCCTAATATTCTGTGATTCCTCTGCATTTCTGTGGCATAAGGGGGTCCCAGATGGGAACAATTTGGGGGTTTCTGAGTGTCTGCGGAAGCATTTGGAATGAGCAAATGGGGAACAGCCCAGAGCTCACTCTCCTCTCCTTCTTTGCTCCTTCTTGGCAGCAGGATGCTCAGACAGTTGNTATAGTTGATCAGTGGCCTTGGGACAGTTGGGTTAATGGTTGGGTTGATGGTTGTCTGATGTTAGGGCAGCAGTCCCCATCTGCTGCAGGTCTGGAGCTCTGGCCACCCTTGGTCCCTGTTGCCCTGCAGTGGGATCACTGGGTGGTTTTGTAGGACAAGGGCGATGGGTTGGAGCTGAATGAGGGGGGATTTAGGGTGGATCTGAGGCAGAAATTCCTCCCTGGGAGGGTGCTGAGGTTCTGGAAGAGGCTGCCCAGGGAGGTTGTGGCTGCTCCATCCCTGCAAGTGCCAAAGAACCACAGACTGGACGGGACCTTGAAGAGATCATCTACTCCAATCCCCCTGCCTGAGCAGGACCACCTAGATGAAGTCACACAGGAGCATGGCCAGGTGGGTTGTAAACATCTCCAGAGCTCCAGAATCGTAGACTCAGAGTCGTTTTGGCTGGAGAAGACCTTTGAAATCGAGTGCAACCATTAACCCAAATGTCCCAAGCCCACCACTCCAGGACTCCCTCCCAGGTCCCACTGCTCTGCTTCTTCTCAGAGGAACCGATGCCAAGGTGCCCCAGAAGCCCCTGGGTGAGCTCTGAGCGCCCTTCCAAGCCAGCCCAGTCCGTGCTTCTGTGATTCTCTCGGTGCTGGTGGATGTGGGTGGGTTCCTCACTGCCCCCACGGTGTCCCACTGGAGTGGGGAGCAGATGTCCCACGTGGAGGAGTGTTTTCACCGCTGCACGAGCTCTGCCTTCTTTCTCCACGCCTGAGGACCACGATGAGCTGATAGGTGCTGATTGTCTGAGCAGTCCTGATCTGCTTAATAGAACAGTCTTAGAATTTACTCATCGTGGTGGTTTGTCTTCCTCTTGGAGACATCCCTGGCAACTCATCGGCACTCGGTCGGCTGCTGCTGGTCCCTGTGACTCTGACTTTCTTTCCAATAGCTCCTCCTCCTGTTCAGCAGCTCCTGCTCTCTGGAACTCCTGCCCTGAGGTGAGGGGTGGCCACATCTCCCTGCTGAGGAGAGGCTGAGGAAGCTGGGAGAAGAGGAGCCTGAGGGGTGACCCCATGGGTGTTGATCAATGTGTGAAGGGTGGGTGTCAGGAGGATGGAGCCAGGCTCTGCTCAGGGGCACCCAGTGACAGGACAAGGGGCAGCGGGTGTGAGCTGGAGCAGAGGAGGTTCCCCATCAGTGTGAGAAGGACCTTGTTCCCAGTGAGGGTGCCAGAGCCCTGGCAGGGCTGCCCAGGGGGGGTTGTGGAGTCTCCTTCTCTGGAGACATTTCAAACCCTCCTGGGCTGTTCCTGTGCAACTGGATCTGGGGGATCCTGCTGTGTCAGGGGGACTGGATGATCCTTGGAGGTCCCTTCCAATCCCTAATATTCTGTGATTCCTCTGCATTTCTGTGGCATAAGGGGGTCCCAGATGGGAACAATTTGGGGGTTTCTGAGTGTCTGCGGAAGCATTTGGAATGAGCAAATGGGGAACAGCCCAGAGCTCACTCTCCTCTCCTTCTTTGCTCCTTCTTGGCAGCAGGATGCTCAGACAGTTGGAATAATCATAGAATCATTAGGGATGGGAAGGGACCTCCAAAGACCATCCAGTCCCATCCCCCTGACACAGCAGGATCCCCTAGATCCAGTCATTAGGGATGGGAAGGGTCCTCCAAAGACCATCCAGTCCCATCTGGGGAAGCTCACGGAGCCTGGAGCAGCCAGGGGCTGGGCTGCTCTGCGCTGCAAATCCAGAGGACGGAAGCCCCAGGGAAGGCAGAGTGGCCCCATCCTCGCTCCCTGGATGTGAGCAGAGCTGGGCAGGCGCCTCCGCCCACGTCTCAGGACGACCCCGTCACCACGAGAGGTGCGGGGAGCCCCTGTCCCCGCGCCAGGCGCCGTGAAGAAAGGGCGGCTTGTTGGTCCCCGCGCAGGGAGCTTCACCGGGCACGCGGCCGCGAAGAGAGGGAGCCTTGTGCTCTGTTGATCCACGGAAACCGGAGCCGGCCGCCGCACGTCACCAGGTACCTCCCGACGTGGAATTTCTGGGAGAAGCAGCCGGCCGGCTGGCTTGTTGTTCTAGTCCCTCCTCCTCTGGCTGCTTCCAGCTTCTGACCACCCTCTCCAGGAAGAATCTCTTCCTGATGAGCAGTCTAAAAGTCACTTAGATGTGGTGTTGGGGGATCTGCTTTAGGGGTGGCCTTGTAGAGTAGGGTTGATAGTTGGGCTTGATGATCCCAGGGGTCTTTTCCAGCTGGAATGATTGTGTTTTAGGTGCTCCCAGTGCAGAATCAGGGAACCATTTAGGCTGGAACAGACCTTCAAGGTCATCGAGCCCAACCGTTAACCCAGCTATCCCAAGGCCACTACTAAGCTCTGTGCAGGAGCTTGCAGGAGCTGTTGAAGACACCACAAATGCAGCGGGGTGAAAATGAAGGGATCAGAAATGGTCTGAGGGAGGTGTCGAGCTCAGGTTTATCCTGAATCCCAGAGTATTAGGGATGGAAGGGACCTCGAAAGATCATCCAGTCCCATCCCTCTGCCAGAGCAGGATCCTCTTGATCCAGTTGCACAGGAACAGTCCAGAGGGTTTGAAATGTCTCCAGAGGAGGAGACTCCACAACAACCCTGGGCAGCCCCTGCCAGGGCTCTGGCACCCTCCCTGGGAACAAGGTCCTTCTCACACTGATGGGGAACCTCCTCTGCTCCAGCTCACACCCACTGCCCCCTGTCCTGTCACTGGGTGCCCCTGAGCAGAGCCTGCAGGACGGGTGCTCCCACGGTGGGGGGACTGGCGTAGACGATTTTCTGAGGTCCCTTCCAATCTCTAACAGTCAGTGACTCTCCTTGTAGAGGTGGAGTCCCCATCCCTGGAGGGCTTCAAAAGGCGAGTGGATGCGGCACTTTGGAACGTGATCTAGTAGTGATGGAGGTGTTGGGTTGAAGGTTGGAGTAGATGATCGTAGAGGTCCTTTCCAAGCTTGATGATTCTGTGTGCAGCTACCAGAGGAGGTGTCACTGGGCACTGCAGTCCCAAACGAGGTGATCCTGCTCTGCCAGGGCGATTGGACTGGATGGTCTTTCAAGGTCCCTTCCAACCCCTGATGCTCAGTGAAACACAACACCCTGGAGAGTTTCAGCTCTGCACCATGAATCATATTCTCACCTCTTAGTCCTTCTCTGAAGATCATCACTCCAGCTCTGCTGATGTGTCAGAGGGGGAGGACGGGGGGCGGCGGAGCGTTGGCCAGATGTGTGGAAGGGCTGGCGGGGCCGACCCCTCTCATATCTCAGGGGGGTCTTGTAAAGCCTGGGGAGCACCGGCTGTGGAAACACTGACACAGGTGGGAAAACCACAGGGGAGGGATCGGCTGGAGACACGGTGCCGCGTTACCCGTGGTTGGGCTCTGCGAAAGGACTTAACGCCCCAACAGCACCTCTGGTTCTCCTGTTTCCTCTTCAGCTGCAGTCAGGTGCTCAGAGAGGTCCTGCTTCTAGTCCAGGTATTTGTGTAGAGTCTCCATTTCATGGTTCAGAGAGCACTAAGTGGAAGATCTGGCAGGCGGATTGGACTGGGTGATCTTCCAAGGTCCCTTCCAATCCCTGATCTTCTGTGGTCTTTCAGATCTCTTTTTATCTTCTTGTTGGACATCTACACGGCTTCTGTTGGCCTCATGGATGTTGGTCAATATGGGAAGGGTGGGTGTCGGGAGGATGGAGCCAGGCTCTGCTCAGGGGCACCCAGTGACAGGACAAGGGGCAGTGGGTGTGAGCTGGAGCAGAGGAGGTTCCACATCAGTGTGAGAAGGACCTTGTTCCCAGGGAGGGTGGCAGAGCCCTGGCAGGGGCTGCCCAGGGTTGTTGTGGAGTCTCCTTCTCTGGAGATGCTTCAAACCCTCCTGGACTGTTCATGTGTGACTGGATCTAGATGATCCTGCTGTGGCAGAGGGACTGGGGGATCTTTCGAGGTCCCTTCCAACCCCTGATGCCCTGTGAGTCTCCAGCTTTAAATTATTTCCTGGGCAGGTTTCAGTTCTGCAGAGGTGATTATCTAGGTGATCCTGCTGTGGCAGGGGGATTGGACTGGGTGATCTCCTGAGGTCTCTTCCAATCCCTAATGTTCTGTGAACTAAAAGAGGGGAGATTGAGATGAGAACTGAGGCAGAGATCCCTCCCGGTGAGGATGCTGGGGCCCTGGAACAGGCTGTCCACGGAGGTTGTGGCTGCTCCGTCCCTGGCAGTGTCCAAGGCCACGTTGGATGGGGCTGTGGGCACCCTGGTCTGGTGAGAGGTGTCACTGCCCATGGCAGGGGCTTGGCACTGGGTGAGCTCTGAGCTCCCTCCCAACGCAACGCAACCCAACCCAACCCAGTCAGGGGTTCTGTGAGGCCCAACTCTGACCTCAGTGAGCCCAGCTGGGTCACCCCGTCAGGAAGCCTTGTGGGTGCCCCCATTCAGTTCCTGACGAGTGGATTTGGGGGTTGAGCCTTGCACCCTCAGGTCTTCCCCACCAGCAGGGTTGCAGTGAGTTATCCCCCTGCATCATCACGAGCAGCGTCTGTCACCGTCACGGTCAGGCACTTCCAGAGGCAGATGTTCCTCTGTGGCAGCAGGATCTGCCTGGACACGGGCAGTAGGTCGGCAAAGCTCTTCAGCCCACGCTGGGTTTGGGACTGGGAGCAGTGGGTTCCCACCAGACTGGGACCAGCACAGCGGCAGTGGTGACCTGCTGCGAGATCTGAGATGGCCAGGGGCTCCTGGGGTGGTGAGTTGGAGCCACCAAGACCGCAGCAACTCGGCGCAGGTCTGCATGGTCCCTCTTGCATCCCTCCCCACCAGTTGGAGCGATGGCAAGACGCCGCCTTCCCTCTCAGCCCCCAAGTAATGGTGTCCAGCTGTCCTGACAGCCCGTGATTGCTCCTCGCTTGGCCTGATGACTTAATCTGGGGCTGATTAGCGTCCTGGCGACGGGCCAGGCCATCCCAACCGACTCCTGCTGCTGCTGCGGGGCCGCGGTTTGTGTAACGTCCTCGCATCCTCCCGGCGCTGGCAGAGCGACGGGGGCTGGCGGAGTGGTGCTGCTTGATTGCTCCTCACCCCGCCAGGGTTTGGAGAGGAAGCCAGAGTCCTGCCACAGCGGGTTGTCCTGTTGGGCTGCAGCTACAGGACGTGTGTCAGTGGCTGGAGCTTCATGGGGTGGAGGAGGAGAAAAGTGGGGAGGAGCAGAGCATCCCCACTGGAAGGCTATTGTGTCCTAGGGGTGATGCTGAATCCGTTGGAGCCATAAGAATCCTCTCCTTCCCCAACAAGCTGCAGCCTTCAGCAGTGGAGATTGGACTCAGAGGATCTTTCGAGGTCCCTTCCAACCCTTAAGTCTGTGATTCTTAAGCACCTTAAGCCCAGGGGGGTTGTGGAGTCTCCTTCCCTGGACAGGTCTCAAACCCCCCTGGATGTGGTCCTGTGCAGCTGGATCTAGGGGATCCTGCTGTGGCAGGGGGATGGGACTGGATCATCTTTTGAGGTCCCTTCCAATCTCTAATGGTCTGTGATTCTTGGTCTAGGGGATCCTACTGTGGTAGGAGAATTGGGCTGGATGATCTTTCGAGGTCTTTTCCAGTGTCTAATGCTCCGTGAGTCTGTGATTCTTGGTCTAGGGGGTCCTGCTCTGGCAGGAGGGTTGGACTGGATGATCTTTCGAGGTCCCTTCCAATCCCTAGTGCTCTGTGAGTCTGTGATCACCCAGCTCTTTGCTGCTGGAAGGCCAGCATGAGGTGCAGGAGAGGCGAGAAGACCCGCGGGGCTGTCTGAGCCCCCAGCCCAGCAAGGGTTAAGGCTGGAGCGGGGACTGGCTGGCAGAGTTCAGTTGTTTCGCATTAGACGGGGCGGCCCTGGCTGCCTTCCGCGCTCGGGGAGCCGGGGGCCGGGTCCCCAGTGTTGAATCCGCGTCGCCGGTGCCGCGCGGCTGGCACCAGCCTCGACCGCAAGTGGCCGTTAAAACAAACATCCCCGGAGCTGGGCTGACAGCCCCGGGCGCGGGGAGAGGCAGCCCTGCGTGACGGCGAATGTTAACTAGCCAGCGCCGGGCGAGCGTGGCCGGCCGGGCGCGCCGCCCCCATCAATGGGCCAGTGTCTGGGGCGGGCGAGAGCCGCTCCCCGGGGCGGGCGAGAGTCGGGCTGGTGCCAGCGCTGGGGGGGTGGGGGGGATACGTGAGAAACCCAGCCCCCAGAACCCACCCCGAGGTGACCCCACAGCCCCACGAGGGACCGTCCGGCCCGTGGGGCTGGAGCCGCGGAGGGTGGCGGCTGCTGCCCCGCGGTGGCTCCGGCTCTCCGGGGATGGCTGTTGGGGTTAGGAAAGGAGGGGAAAGGCTTCGCTAGGGCTGAGGCGGCTGGCGACCGGATTCCTAGCGGCGAGGATGTGCGAGCTGGCCAAGTGGGGTCCGCGGGGAGAGCGGCGCCGCGCGTTCGTGGGGAGGGACCGCGGGGTTCAGTTACTCTGGCGGTTGCGAAACGAGCGCCCCTTGCACAGCACCGGCAGCGGCGACACAGGGCAGGACCCCGGGGCGGGAAGGTTGGAGCCTTGAGACGTCCCTTGGGTGTAGAGATGTCACAGAGAGTCAGGGGTTGGAAGGGACCTCGAGGGATCAGCCAGTCCCACCCCCAACACAGCAGGATCCCCGAGATCCAGTCTCACAGGAACATCAGGGGTTGGAAGGCACCTCCAAAGATCATCCAGTCCTGTCCCCCTGACACAGCAGGAGCCCCTAGATCCAGTCACACAGGAACATGCCCAGGTAGGTTTGAAATGTCTCCAGAGAAGGAGACTCCACAACCCTAACCCTGGGCAGCCCCTGCCAGGGCTCTGCCACCCTCCCTGGGAACAAGGTCCTTCTCACACTGATGTGGAACCTCCTCTGCTCCAGCTCACACCCACTGCCCCTTGTCCTGTCACTGGGTGCCCCTGAGCAGAGCCTGGCTCCATCCTCCTGACACCCACTCCTCACATATTGATCAACACCCATGGGGTCACCCCTCAGGCTCCTTTTTCCCAGCTCCAGAGCCCCAGCTCCCTCAGCCTCTCCTCAGCAGGGAGATGCTCCCCTCCCTCCATCACCCCTGTGGCTCTGCCCTGGGCTCTCTCCAGTATCTCTGTGTCCTTCTGGAACTGAGGGGCCCACAGCTGGACCAAACATTCCAGCTGTGGTCGTACCAGGACAGAGTAGAGGGGCAGGAGAACCTCTATCTATCTCCTAACCACGTCCATTCTGATCCACCCCATGATGCCATTGGTCTTGGCCACCAGGGCCCATTGCTGGCTCTTGGCCATCCTGCTGACCACCAGGACCCCAGGTCCCTTTCCCCTCCACTGCTCTCCAGGAGGCCAGTCCCCACCCTCTGCTGGTCCCTGGGGTTGTTCTTGCCCAAATGCCAGGCTCACGCTGCCCTTGTCACCCAATCCCACAAGACTTTGGCGACTAACAGGCTGCTCCAGGCACGTGTGGCTTAAACTCCGTCACGTCTCTGTGCTGGAAGGTAAAGCAGCAGTTATTAGAAGCTTGCTGGAGAACTTTCCAGCCCTAAATTGTCCTTAAAATCCTGGTAATTATCACGTTTTTACCCAAGGAAGGGCCTAGAGCAGGACCAGGGTGTTTAGAACAAGTTCTCTCTTGTCTCCTCGTGGCCAGAGGTGCCCGAGTCTGGTCCCTGGCATTAACAGGATTCAGTATTTCTGGGTGTGGAGACTCCCTCGTTGGAAGAACTTGCTATTTTAACCCTTTATTTATTTATTTCATAGAATCAGAGACGGGCTCAGGTTGGAAGGGACCTCAGAGCTCGTCCACTCTGTCCTCTGCTGTGGACAGTGACACAGTGTCCTCTTGACCAGACTTGGTTGCTCAAGGCATCATCCAGCCTGGCCTTGAACACCTCCGGGAAGGGGGCAGCCAAAGCCTCTCCAGGCAGTCGATTCCAGAGTCTCTCCACCCTGGGGCTGAAGAACTTCACAGAGTCCAGGGTGATGGAGGCTGGCAAAGCCCTCTGAGCTCATCCAGCCCAGCCCAGGACCTAACGTCACCCCAGCAGCCAGACCAGAGCATGAGGGGCCACAGCCAGGCTGCCCTTCAACACCTCCTTCTTCCCAAGATCCATCTTGAACCTCCTCTCCTCTGGTTTCAAACCATTTCCCCTTGTCCTGTCACTAGACCCCCTTCAGAAAGGAGCCTGAGGGATGACCCCATGAGTGTTGATCAATGTGGGAAGGGTGGGTGTGAGGAGGATGGAGCCAGGCTCTGCTCAGGGGCACCCAGTGATGGGACAAGGGGCAGCGGGTGTGAGCTGGAGCAGAGGAGGTTCCAGGTTGGGGTCTGGTTTTAGAGTTGGGATTGGTGGCTTAAAGCCCTGGGGCTCTGGATCTGCCTGAGCACCCTCCCCACCAGTGGAGGCTGGTTGAGGAGATGGTCAGAGAGATGTTCTTCCCCCTGTCTGTCTTTGTCTTTCAGAGACAGAGAAGGGGCCATGTTGTGTCATGAGGTAGAAAATGGTCACTGGCTGGTTTGGAAATTGCTTGTGGTTTGGGGCAGCTCCTGGTTCTTAGGAGCTTGGTTTTGAGATGGGAGCTTCTTGGTGATCGCCTGCTGCCCTCAGCTCCTGGTTCTTAGGAGCTTGGTTTTGAGATGGGAGCTTCTTGGTGATCACCTGCTGCCCTCAGCTCCTGGTTCTTGCAGAGGAACCTTCCAGCCTGCTCCACTCTCTAAACCAAACGTGACCCGATCTCTGGTGCTTTCGACAAGCAGCCCTTCTCCCTGAAGGCACTAATGACCCACAGTTGGTTGCACCAGCTCCTTCTGGCCCCACCAGAGCCCCAGTGTCTGTTGCAGGCCCCACTAATTATTTGTGAGGGATTTTGAGCAAATAAATAGCCTGGGCAGCTCGGCGGTTCCTCGTGTAATTTTAGCTCCGGAGCCTCCAGGAATGTGCAGAGTAAACAGGTGCCTGGTACCGCGGCCACCACCAGCCCAGCACACGGCGAGCGGCTCGGGGGCTCGTGGCGCAGAAGCAGAGTCAATAAACAGGTACACGGGGAGCTCTGGGAATGTGATGTCAGTGGAGAGGGACGTGCTCAGGGCAGGAGGCAGGGCGCAGGCTGGGGGAGCAAGGGGGCAGCTGCAGAGCCTCCTGCCCCCCGACCCGCCTGCTTGGAACGGAGGAGTCTGGTCGTGTCGGTGCAGCCCTGGGAAGGTCGGTCCTTGCTGGGGTTGGTGGAAGCCAAAGTTGGCTTAATTAATGTTGGTAAATGTGTGAAGGGTGGGTGTCAGGAGGATGGAGCCAGGCTCTGCTCAGGGGCACCCAGTGACAGGACAAGGGGCAGCGGGTGTGAGCTGGAGCAGAGGAGGTTCCACATCAGTGTGAGAAGGACCTTGTTCCCAGGGAGGGTGGCAGGGGCTGCCCAGGGGGTTGTGGAGTCTCCTTCTCTGGAGACATTTCAAACCTACCCGGCCATGTTCCTGTGGGGCTGGATCTAGGGGATCCTGCTGTGGCAGGAGGATGGGACTGGCTGATCTTTCAAGGTCCCTTCCAATCCCTAATGAATGTTCTATGACTCTGTGATGAGGGCTGGACTTGATCTGCTGGATCTAGGAGATCCTGCTGTAGCAGGGGGTTCATACTGGATGCTCTTTTGAGGTCCCTTCCAGTCCCTAATGACTGGATCTGGGGGATCCTGCTCTAGTAGAGGTTTTGGACTGGATGATCTTTTGAGGTCCCTTCCCATCCCTAATGACTGGATCTAGGGGATCCTGCTGTGTTGGGGGACTGGCCTGGACGATCTTTCAAGGTCCCTTCCAGTCCCTCCTGTGCTGTGGATGGGGGCTGGAGACTTGATGATCCTGGAGGTCCTTTCCAGCCATGATGAGTCCGTGTTGAGTCCATGAGGAGCCTCGGCTCTGCAGCTCGGTGTCGTGGCTGTGGTCGCCCCTGCACCAGTGACTCTGCAGGTTCAAGCCCTGTGAGCAGGGAGAGACGGTTCCTCAGGAGCTTTTCCGACACCGAGGCAGAAGTCTCTCCCGAGACCCTTTCCCCCTCCACCCCCCTCCCCGGGCGCAGCCGTGGCTCCCCCAGCGCCCAGCCCAGCGCCAGACGCGAGTCGTCGCCCCGGCTCTTCGCGCTGTCAGCTCCTCGCTGCTGCGGCTTCGCTCGGAGGAGGCGGCGGCAGGACGGGAGACCTGCTTCGGCTTTGGGAGGGGAGGAGGAGGGGGAAAAGCAGCCCTTGGACGGAGGGAGGGGCGTTAAAAACGAACCAGCAGATTTATACGGGCGAGGAGTAAAAATACACGTTCTCCATCTGAAGCCGATTTGGGTCCTCGGGGAGGGCGGCGCGGCTCCGCGTCTCGCCCAGATTGCCCACGTTCTGCGGTCGCGCTGGCCCCCAGTCAAACGCACGTCGCCCTGGCCCGGCTCGGCTCGGCTCGGCTCGGGCGGGTGCCGGCGTGGTCGCTGCCAGCTGGGCTGCTGACTGGGCGAGGGGGGCTCTGCCCAGCGCGAAACACGTCGGATGGGGGGCAGCGGGTGTGAGCTGGGGCAGGGGAGGTGCCACATCCCTGTGAGGAGGACCTTCTGGCCAGGGAGGGTGCCAGAGCCCTGGCAGGGGCTGCCCAGGGGGGCTGTGGAGTCTCCTTCTCCGGAGACATCTCAGACCCTCCTGGCCATGTTCCTGTGTGACTGGATCTAGAGGATCCTGCTGTGGCAGGGGGATGGGACTGGATGATCTTTTGAGGTCCCTTCCAACCCCTAATGACTGGATCTAGGGGATCCTGCTGTGGCTGGAGGATGGGACTGGATGATCTTCCAATCCCTGATGCTCTGTGATTCTCTTTTCTAATAGATCTATCAAGGCTTCATTATTTTGATATAGATTTATCAAACAGCCCTAGAATCACAGAATCATGGAGTTACTAGGGATTGGAAGGGACCTCGAAGATCATCCAGTCCCATCCCCTGGACGTTGGATCTCCGAAGTGTTTTCAGTCAGATCAGTGATTTGAGGGACAACTACCTACACGGAGGTTGGAATGAGGCTGCTGCAGGTCTCTACTCCCAGATTCCTGATGATAGGACAATAGGAAATGGCCTCCAGTTGCATCAGGGGAGGTTTAGATTGGATCTGAGAAAGAAGTTCTTTGCTGAGAGAGTGGTTGGGCACTGGCACAGGCTGCCCAGGGAGGTGCTGGAGTCCCCATCCCTGGAGGGGTTTGAAAACCCAGGAGCTGGAGCACTTGAGGCTGTGGTCTGGGGGTTAGGGAGCTGTTGGGCTGAGGGCTGGGCTTGATGCTCCTGGAGGTCCTTCCAAGCCCTCAGGTCTAGGAAGGAAGTAAGGAAGGAGGGAGGGAGGGAGGCAGAGAGGGTACAATCCCATCAGCACATGGGATGCCATTTGCTGGGTGCATTTCTGGGCTTCTCATCCGTGATCCCATGGGAGCAGCATCTTCCCCACCCTCCCGCTTCCCGCGTGGCTCCTGCAGGACGGTCGGAACCACCTCCCCAGCCCCGGTCTGCACCAGGGGGTTGTTCGAGGACAATGTGGGGCTTGTTTCGGCGGGCACCAGTGGGGAGCTGGGAGGTGGCCCTGGGCTGAGCGGGGCTGCCGGACGCCGCTGGAGCTCGTGGGGAGGCTGAGGGCAGAGCCGGCTCCGCTCTATAATGGCCTTCTGTGGGCTTGGAGCAGCCAGTTCAGTAAATCAGGAGGCTTCAGGTACTTAGCGCTTGACTGCTTCTCACTCAGAACATAATTAAACAGCAGACCCCTCAGGGAGAAACAATCCCCCCCCCAGTTTATTGGGGGTATTTTTAGAAGCTGTTCCCAGCCCTCATAAAAAACCCAACAACCCTGGACAGACCCAACCCCCCTCCCTCCCTTCGCAGGGCAACCCCAGCCGCCGCTTGGCAACTGGTGGTCGCACGTTGCAGATCTGCCCCGTGGGGGATGGAGTCAATGCTGCCCCCCGTCTGCTTTCCCGAGGGTTTGTTGGGTTGGTTGGGTCCCCCCTCTTTTCCTCCAGCTGCCGGAGGCCTGAGGGAGGCAGAAGGTCTATTGTCTGGTGCCTCGTGCTGACACGGAGAGCTGGGGGTTCTCCTGCCCCTCTGCTCTGCTCTGCTGAGGCCACAGCTGGGATGTTGTGGCCAGCTCTGGGCCCCTCAGGTCCAGGAGGAGACAGAGCTGCTGGAGAGAGCCCAGGGCAGAGCCACAGGGGTGATGGAGGGAGGGGAGCATCTCCCTGCTGAGGAGAGGCTGAGGAAGCTGGGGCTCTGGAGCTGGGAAAAAGGAGCCTGAGGGGGGACCCCATGGATGTTGATCAATATGTGGGTGTGAGGAGGATGGAGCCAGGCTCTGCTCAGGGGCACCCAGTGACAGGACAAGGGGCAGTGGGTGTGAGCTGGAGCAGAGGAGGTTCCCCATCAGTGGGAGAAGGACCTTGTTCCCAGGGAGGGTGCCAGAGGTTGTGGAGTCTCCTTCTCTGGAGATGTTTCAGATCCTCCTGGCCATGTTCCTGTGCAACTGGATCTCAGAGATCCTGCTGTGTCAGGGGGATGGGACTGGATGATCTCTTGGGGTCCCTTCCAACCCCTGATGCTCTGAGATTCCTTGATCTCCAGCAGCAGGATGGGATGGATCCCAGCAGGATCTAGGGGATCCTGCTGTGGCAGCGGGATGGAACCGGCTGATCTCTGGAGGTCCCTTCCCATCCCTAACGCTCTGATTCTGTGTGTAGGGGATTTTGCCCGTCTCTTCTCCCAGATGAGGGGCTTGGGGTCTTTCAGACCCAAATATCTTGCAGAGGGCACCTTGGAGCTCTGGGAAGCTGGTTTCCATTCCTGGCTCCCCGTTTCCTTCGCTGTGACCCCGAGAAGAACCTTGTGCTCGCTTTCCACAGCTCCGACAGTTGCTCCGACGACCTGCAGCTCTCACCGGTGCCCAGGCCCGTGGAGAGACCAAGGACCAGTGAGCACCAAGGGCTGGTCATGATGAGCAAGGGAGAGACTTTGATTCCTGTTTTGCTCTCCCCTTTCAGACGCAGCCGGTGCCCAACCCCGTCGCCTACTACATGCATCGCTCGCCGTGGTGGTTTCACCGGTTTGAGACCTTGGTCAACCACTTCATCGAGCTGGTGGTGCCCTTCTTCCTCTTCCTGGGCCGGCGGATGTGCATGGTGCACGGCCTCCTGCAGATCCTCTTCCAGGTGAGATGCTCCTGGGTTTGCGTCCTAGAGGTTACGTCTTCTAGGGGTGTCCAAGGGGTGTAGAACCCCTCCTGCTACCTGTGTGTGGGGGCTGTAGGGTGGGCTGGGACCTTGGGGGCCACGATGCAGACGCTCGCTCCTCACACCAGCTCCATAATCGTCATAGAATCATCTTAGAATCACTCTGGATGGAAATGACCCACCGGATCATTGAGTCTGACCAGCAACCCTACTCTGCAAGGTCACCCCTAAACCCGATCCCCCAGCACCACATCTAAGTGACTTCTACACTCATGCAGGGATGGGTACTCAACCTCCACCCTGGGCAGCCCAGTCCAGGGCCTGACCCCTCTCTCCAGGAAGAATCTCTTCCTGATGGTCAGTCTGACCCTCCTCTGTTGGAGCTGGAAGCCCTTCCCTCTGCTTCTGTCACCAGTTCCCTGTGAGAAGAGCCCAGCACCAGCATCTCTCCAGTGTCCTTTCAGATAGTTGTAGAGAGCAATGAGGTCTCTCCTCAGCCTCCTCTTCCTCAAACTCAACAGCCCCAACTCTCTCCATCTCTCCTCATCAGACTGATTCTCCAGGCTTTTCCACAGCTTGGTTGCCCTCCTCTGCCCTTGCTCCAGGCCGTCAATGCTCCCTTGGACTGAGGTGCCCAGAACTGGACCCAGTACTCACGATGAAGCCTCCCCAGTGAGAAGAATTGCCCCATGAATTACTGGCTGTCATGTTCCTGTCAGGGGGGATTGGCCTGGATGATATTTGAGGTCCCTTCCAATCCCTAATGTTCTGAGAGTCTGTGACACCAATGATAGAGGTGATACCCATGGTGGAATGATGCCATAGCTGAGGTGATGGCATGGTGAGGGTGATGGAGGTGATATAAAGGTGGTGATGCCATGGTTTAGGTGGTTCCTTGTTTGGAGATGTGATGGTGCTCATGGAAGTGATGACATAGCAGACATGATGCCATATGGTGGTGGTGATACCATGGTGAAAGTGATGCTATGTCAGAGGTGATGCTGTGGCAGAGGTGGTGCCATGCTGGGGGTGATGCTGACGCAGAGGTGGTGCCATGATGGGGGTGATGCTGTGGCATCTTCCTTCAGAGACTGGAAAGCTGCTTGAAGGTCACCTGGGAGTCTCCTGTGGAGTGGAATAAAATGGAGTAGAGTGGAGTGGAGTGGACTGGAGTAGAGTGGAGTAGGACAGAATAGAATAGGAGCAGAATAAGAGAGCAATAGAATGGAATCATAGGGCTGGTGGAAAGGACCTCCAAAGGTCATCCAGTCCAACCCCCCTGCAACAAGCAGGGCCATCACTCACCAGACCAGATGGCCAGAGCCCCATCCAGCCTAGAGCCCCAGCGAGATCCAGTCTAACTGTGTAAATCTGGTGCTTGCAAACCCGCTCCAGTGGCTGCGGTGGGCTTGGGTTGACAATTGGACTTGGTGGTCTTCGAGGTCTCTTCCAACCTTAAGGGGTCTATGACTCTGTGATGTTTTCCTCCAGTTGCTCCTTTTCCCTTCACCCCCATGGGGGAGGTGATGAAAGGGTTTTCTCCCCCGTTCTCTCTTGCAGGAGGGGAGGACCAACCCCCCCCCATCCACCATGAACTGCCCTCCCCTGCCAGCTCTTCCCCCCCACCACCAAATGAGATCCTGCTGCTGCCATCCCACAGCTGCAACACATTGGGCTGCTGCCTTCGGAGGTAGCAGAGGTCACCGCAGCAGCCCGGCCAGGGAGAGGGAGCAGCAATCAAACAGCTTCCACCCCTTCCTGCGCCCGACCCGCCGTGTTTGTTTTCACTTGTCAGATGTGAGCTGGGGGGCTGTGCTGCGCTCCGAGTGCTGCTGTAAATCAGATCTGGGGGGGTTGCCAGGGAACCCAGGGCTGGGTTGAGTTGGAAGGGAGCTCAGGGATCACCCGGTGCCAACCCCCTGCCATGGGCAGCAACACCTCTCACCAGACCAGGTTGCCCAGAGCCCCATCCAACCTCCCTCCCCTTGGACACTTCCAGGGTTGGTGGAGCAGCCACAACTTCCCCAGGCAACCTGGTCTGATGAGAAGTGGCATTGCCCACGGCAGGGGGTTGGCACTGGGTGAGGTCTGGGGTCCCTTCCAGCCTAAACTGTTCCATGATTAGATGTGGTGTTGGGGGATCTGGTTGAGGGGTGAACTTGCAGAGTAGGGTTGATGGTTGGACTCAGTGGGTCTTTTCCAACCGTTGATGGTTGGACTCAAAGGGTCTTTTCCAACCAGTGATGGTTGGACTCAAAGGGTCTTTTCCAACCAGTGATGGTTGGACTCAAAGGGTCTTTTCCAACCAGTGATGGTTGGACTCAAAGGGTCTTTTCCAACCAGTGATGGTTGGACTCAAAGGGTCTTTTCCAACCAGTGATGGTTGGACTCAAAGGGTCTTTTCCAACCAGTGATGGTTGGACTCAAAGGGTCTTTTCCAACCAGTGATGGTTGGACTCAAAGGGTCTTTTCCAACCAGTGATGGTTGGACTCAAAGGGTCTTTTCCAACCAGTGATGGTTGGACTCAAAGGGTCTTTTCCAACCAGTGATGGTTGGACTCAAAGGGTCTTTTCCAACCAGTGATGGTTGGACTCAAAGGGTCTTTTCCAACCAGTGATGGTTGGACTCAAAGGGTCTTTTCCAACCAGTGATGGTTGGACTCAAAGGGTCTTTTCCAACCAGTGATGGTTGGACTCAAAGGGTCTTTTCCAACCAGTGATGGTTGGACTCAAAGGGTCTTTTCCAACCAGTGATGGTTGGACTCAAAGGGTCTTTTCCAACCAGTGATGGTTGGACTCAAAGGGTCTTTTCCAACCAGTGATGGTTGGACTCAAAGGGTCTTTTCCAACCAGTGATGGTTGGACTCAAAGGGTCTTTTCCAACCAGTGATGGTTGGACTCAAAGGGTCTTTTCCAACCAGTGATGGTTGGACTCAAAGGGTCTTTTCCTGCCAGTGATGGTTGAACTTAGAGGGTCTTTTCCAACCTGACTGATTCTATGATTCCATGACAGGGTGGTATCCCTGGTCCAGGTCCTGCTGCCACGTGCAGCTTCCCCATGAGGTGGGATGCTGGAGCTACCGATCCCCCTGGACCAGCATCCTTGGGTGGGCATGGGGGGGCATGGGGGTGCTCGCTGCTCGTGCTGGGCTTTTCCCCCGAGAAAACAAACCCATCCCAGTCCTGCCGAGTGGCCGGGGGAGCTGCTGCCCCGGCTCATCCTTGCAGCCTCCCACGCTCAGCCCTGGAGCGGCTCCAGCTGGGCTTCTCCCGACAGCAAAACGAGAGGAATGTGAAGTCAAAGGGAGCATCGGGGCAGCTTTTCTGCTGCATTAAATCCCCCCCAACCCCAAAACTGAGGCGGGATCCCCCTCCAACAAGCAGAACCCCAGACTGTCCAGTGACTCCAGCCCGATGGAGCCTCGTTGCCAGGGCCAGGCGGCCAGACGCCAGAACACCAGCTCACACCACCCCAAACCAGTCAGTAGCGCTGTCTGGGATCAGTTAGCAGCAAGTGACGCTCGCGCAGCCGCCAGTAGTCGCTGGGAGTTACTGGGAGCCGTAGGAGCGCGTTTAATTAGCTGCTGAGCCAGGGGGCTGCCGGTTTTTTCTTGGCACCCCCCCCCCTTCTTATTTTTATTTAGTTTTCTTTAAAAAGTCATTAACTAAAGTGTCGCCCTCAGCCAGCCCCGCAGCACCCCCCCCCCCTTTCGCATCGCGGTTATTAAACCCCTCGTTCGCGTCGGGGCTCCAACAGCCCCCGTGGGCGCCGTCGGGAGCGGGGCGGGCGGCAGGGACGGGGCTGGTGCCGGGCGCTGGTTTCTCTCCCGACGGAGCGGGCGGGCGGGCGGCTCTGACGAGCCCCTAATGAAAAACAAATTGTTCTATTGCTGGGGAAAGTGAGGCGGAGGAAGTCGGAATTAGTCGCCAAGGTGGAAGAGGTTCAGCTACTGCGGGGAGCGGGGGCTGCTTGTGGAGCCATTAAGCCGGCGGCTTCGGAAAACACAAGCCCCCGTTTGTTAGGGGAGCGCGGCTAACGAGAGCCATGAGGCACGCTGGGCATCGGCGTGGGAGCTCGGTTAATGGGGAGGGGGACCCGCCGGGGACGGGACGGGCGGAGCCGCCTGGCAGCGCTGCCGGGATTTAGCATCGCTCATCCCGCCGGCACCGGGGGGGGGGATCCGTGGGGTGGGCTGGGGTTCGGCTTCGTGTGGAAAACTGAGCGTAAACTGGTGGAGCATCCTCCTCTGGAGAGGAGCCACGTCAGCGTGAGAAGGAGCTTCTTCATGGTGAGGGTGCCGGAGCTCTGGCAGGGGCTGCCCAGGGGGCTGTGGAGGCTCCTTCTCTGGAGACATCTCAAACCCACCTGGACTGTTCCTGTGTGACTGGGTCTAGGGGACCCTGCTGGGGCAGGGGCATGGGACTGGCTACTCTCTTGAGGTTCCTTCCAGTCCCGAATGCTCTGTGGTTCTCTGATCAGTCTCTGTGGTTCAGTGATGCTGCTGCTGTCTGGGGGTTGATTTCTCTCCTCCCAGCATCTAGGTTACGGCACCTTTAAACGATCCTTTTCCATTTCAAACAAGAAGCCAACCCCTAAGCGAAGAAGAAGCAGGGGTGGGAGCAGCCTAACTGGAACCAGATGGCAGATGATGAACTTTCAAAGGGAACTCATCATCCTCATCTCAGGAAGAGGTCACCTCAGAGCGCCAGCTAGAGCCGTGTGGGACGAGAAGGTGCCCGTGCGAGGGGTGGAAGGGGCTGCGAGGGGGCTGCTGCCTTCGGAGCCCTGTGGCTCGGGGTGATGGGAGCAGTTTGCCGCCGGTGGTGGCTGCAGGGAGCTCTTCCAGCTGGGTTGGGTTTTCCTGGGTGTTTTCTCTGCAGTTTGGGGTCAGAAGGGCATTGAGGGGCTGCAGTGTGGCCAGAGAAGGGGCTGGAGCACCAGTGCTCTGAGAGTGGCTGAGAGCAACTGGGGAAGGTGGTCGCTGGGTTGATCAAGAGATACTCAGGTGATGCCACTGGAGCAGAGGAGGTTCCCCATCAGTGTGAGAAGGAACTTGTTCCCAGTGAGGGTGACAGAGCCCTGGCAGGGGCTGCCCAGGGGGTTGTGGAGTCTCCTTCTCTGGAGACATTTCAAACCCTCCTGAACTGTTCCTGTGCAACTGGATCTAGGGGATCCTGCTGTGTCAGGGGGCAATTGGACTGGATGATCTCTTGAAGTCCCTTCCAATCCCTAATGTCCTGGGATTCTGGGATTCTGTGACATGTTCCTGTGTGACTGGATCTAGGGGATCCTGCTGTGGCAGGAGGACTGGGCTGGATGATCTCCCAAGGTCCCTTCCAACTCCTAATGCTCTGGGATTCTGTGATCTCCTGCAGCAGGGTGGGCTGGATCCCAGCAGGATCTAGGGGATCCTCCTGTGGCAGGAGGACTGGGCTGGATGATCTTTCAAGGTCCCTTCCAATCCCTCCAGTTCTGTGGTTCAGAGCAGGTTCTTCCACCTTGCAGGGAGAACCTCCCACCCTGAATGTTCATCTCTAACTGCCCCCAGACCAGAGGGGCAAGTGCTCTGACCAGTAGCCCTTGCACAGAGACCCGACAGCTTTCATTAGAGCCACTAAAACGAATCCCATCTCATTCCAGAGCAGAGACAGAACCTTGGAGCTTGTGTATCCGGGGCTGCCTCGGGATGGGGCTGAAGCTGGACATTGTAGTGTCCTGCTGTGATGAAGACAAACCTCCTCTGCCTGTCCTGAGCCAAGTTGCTGCTGGGTTTCAATGCTTCTCCGTAACGATGCTGCCGCCTCCAGAGAGGGTTTATTTGGACTTGGAAGTGTTGGGATGAGGATGCGGCCCCGAGGATCCGTCCTGGAGCCCACACGCAGTTTACACAGCTGTCCAGCCCCTTCCCCAGGCGCCGGCCATCGTCTGTCTCCTTGGTGAGGCAGCAGCTAGAACTTCAGAAGACCCCTGTCACTCAGTGCCTGCATCTCCCTGTAGAAGCCAGGGGGGTTCTGGGAGCAGCTGCAGGTTGTTTGTGGCACCAGCCGGGGTGACGGGTGGGCAGTGGTGCCCAGCTCTTGGTTGGGTGGTGATGGAGCCCGTGGGCTGTGCGGATCTGGCTGAGGGGTGAACTTGTCCATCCCAAGTTCCTTCTCCTTTGCCCTTCTCACAGAATCACAGAATGTTAGAGGTTGGAAAGGACCTCAGAAGATCATCCAGTCCCATCCTGCTACCACAGCAGCATCCCCCAGGTCCAGTCATGAGGGATGGGAAGGGACCTCCAAAGACCATCCAGTCCAGTCCCCCTGCCAGAGCAGCATCCCCTAGATCCAGTCATGAGGGATGGGGAAGGATCTTGCTGGAAGCTTTTCCTCTTCCTCCCGTTACTGGAGCGCAGGGAAAGGGAAGAGGTCCGCGTGGAGATCTGGACCTCGACCACCTTGGGAGCCCAAGCCACGGTGGCCAGAGTTTTTGCCCCCAACGTCATGTTTATGGCCAATGTGAACCTCCACCTGTGGCCACCACATGGTGTCCTCTGCAGGACTGCAGTAAATGAAAGCCCAACAGGGAGTGTGAAGCAATACTTCCTCTTCCTTCGCGGAGTCCGGTTACGCCGACCCCCGAACATCTGGACGCAGTGTCTCAGGGCTCCCAGAGGTTCTGCTCTGCTGAAGGTTCATCTGGCCTTTCAGTTCCTGGCTCCTCGTGCTGCAGCCTCGAGCTCGGTGGAGCCGACCCTCCGGGTAAGTGATGTTTTCTGTCCAGGATGTAAAACACACCCTGGAATTTCAGGTGCCTGTAGCCATGGGCAAGCAGAGACCCCGTAGCCCATCGTCAGTTGTTGTGCTTGAGGGACAAGGCTGAAAGTCAAACTCACTCCTCGTTTTCCAAATTCATTTAAAGCTCCTGGTTGCCAGCAGCCTCAAAGGCTGAAATGTGAGGTTCAGTTGAAAATTAAACCCTTACAGCTGTTCCCTGCTGTTGTCCAGGGTGTTTGGTGGTTGATCACAGCGTCACGGAGCATCAGGGGCTGGAAGGGACTTCGAGAAATCATCCAGTCCAACCCCCCTGACACAGCAGGATCCCCCAGATCCAGTCACTCAGGAACAGCCCAGGTGGGTGTGAAGTGTCTCCAGAGAAGGAGACTCCACAACCCCCCTGGGCAGCCCCTGCCAGGGCTCTGCCACCCTCCCTGGGAACAAGGTCCTTCTCACACTGATGGGGAACCTCCTCTGCTCCAGCTCACACCCGCTGCCCCTTGTCCTGTCACTGGGTGTCCCTGAGCAGAGGGACTGGACTGGATGGTCTTTTGAGGTCCCTTCCAACCCCTAATGACTGGATCTAGGGGATCCTGCTGTGGCAGGGGATGGGACTGGATGGTCTCTGGAGGTCCCTTCCCATCCTGATGCTCTGTGACTCCTCAATCCCTGTGCTCCTCATCCAGCACATCTCCATGCTCCCCTCTGGCAGCACCACGTCCCTGTAGCTGTTGCACCCCAAAGTCAAACCCAGCTCCAGCCTGGTGGGGCCCCCCTGCGCCCCCACTGCTCTGAACTAGGTGGATAAGACTCTGCAGGACGAGAGCCAAGCGAGTCCTCACCCACCCTGCTGGGAAGTCTTGGTGAAGTGGGTCACTGGAGGGAAGGGAGGAGGAGGATGAGGAGGAGGACGAGTCAGGGCTGAACTGATTTGCCCCTCGAATTTTTTGCTGCTGATTTATTTAAAGGATTTTTATTACTGGGGGGTTTTGTGTTTCCTTGGTGGGGGGAGCAAAGAGAAGAAAAAGGTGGGGGGTGGATAAGAGGGATAAGAAAGCCTCAGGCTGCGGGGTAACCACCCCAGGCAGCTGCTCTCGTGGCTACTAAACAAGAAACCTCGTTTATAAAAATGAGGAGAAACAGATGAATGTGAAAAGGGAAGGGTGGGGGAGGCCTGATCCTAAAACTCTGGTGGTGAGGAAAACACAAGCAGATGCAGTCAGGGAATTGCAGCAGGAACGTGACTTGTTTAATACTTGTCCTCAAGGAGAAGCTTGAGGGAGCTCGGAGTGCCCCGGGGAGCCCTGCTCACCCCACACAGCCAGGGGCGGCCTCACGGGGGGTTTCCTTGGTGGCTGCAGCCTTCGGGGCTGTAATGGGGTTGTGGTGCCGGTCACCCAGTCAGGGATGTGGTCCCCTCGGGGATGGCAGCGGTGGCTTCTTGTGTCGTGGTGCTGGTGCCTCAGCTGAGGGCAGAGCTGCATCCCAAGGAGGCCAGTGGCATCCTGGGCTGGATCAGAAGGGGATGGGTAGGAGATGGAGAGAGGTTCTGCTCCTCCTCTGCTCTGTCCTGCTGAGAACACATCTGGAATGTTGTGTCCAGCTGTGGGCCCTTCAGGTCCAGAAGGACACAGAGCTGCTGGAGAGAGCCCAGGGCAGAGCCACAGGGACGGTGGAGGGAGGGGAGCATCTCCCTGCTGAGGAGAGGCTGAGGGAGCTGGGGCTCTGGAGCTGGGAAAAAGGAGCCTGGGGGTGACCCCATGGGTGTTGATCAAGATGTGAAGGGTGGGTGTGAGGAGGATGGAGCCAGGCTCTGCTCAGGGGCACCCAGTGACAGGACAAGGGGCAGTGGGTGTGAGCTGGAGCAGAGGAGGTTCCACATGAGTGTGAGAAGGACCTTGTTCCCAGGGAGGGTGGCAGAGCCCTGGCAGGGGCTGCCCAGGGGGTTGTGGAGTCTCCTTCTCTGGAGATGTTTAAAACCCCCTTGGACTGTTCCTGTGTGACTGGATCCAGGGGATCCTGCTGTGGTGGGGGGATGGGACTGGCTGATTTTTGAGGTCCCTTCCAGTCCCTATTATTCTGTGATTCCAGTCCAGTGGGGAGTGGGACTGTCTGATCTCTGGAAGTCCCTTCCCATCCCTAACACTCTGTGATGCTGTGAAACCCCCATCCCCTTGGTGCCAGCAGGAGTCACCTGCCTCTTCAGTTAAAGTGTCAGTGAGATGTGGATCTGGTTGTGTCTCAGGATGTGGAGGGATGCTGGGGGATGGATGGGGTCAGGGTTGGATCTGATGTTCCTGAAGCTGAGCTGTAATTGCCTCCCAAAGCTGAGGTGCCTGCAGAGAGGTGGCCTGAGGTGGGCTCTGCTCCCCTCTCCCGTCTCCGTAGGAGCTGTGCTGCTCCCTTTGCCTCTCTCCTCTCCCAAGTTTGGGAAGCTCATGGAGATGCTGGAAGCAGAGCACTGGGGAAGTCCCAGATGTTCAGCTTTTATCGTGATCACTCGTGAGCTCAAGGGTTAAGGACCCTTCTCTGTCCAGGGCAGGGTCACAGCAGGATGCCCTGAGGGTCTTCAAGACCCCTCAGAGCAGGTACCAGAGGGCTCCTTTTGGAGCAAATATCCTGGGCTGAGCTGAGCTGGCACCATCATCTCTTCGCTGGCGACAGTGCCCTGATGTGGCCCAGGCACCCGTGACCACCAGCTCCATGGTCGCCAGTGGTGCCACCACAAGACGCCAGAGAGGAGCTGCTGCGACCACAGGAGCCGCCGCGGGAGGGCTGGGAGATACCTCTGTGGTGTCTGGGGCTGGAGATCCTGGGCAGGGCTGTCATTTGCTGCTCGTTAAGCTCTGAGCTGCCCGTGGGGCTGCCCTTGCCCAGGGGGACGCGCCGGGCTCCGTGGGGACACTTGGACACTGGACCCGGCTGGCTCTGCCTGGCACTGGCCTGGGAACGGGCTGCCCGGCAGAAGCCTTCTGGGGTCCTTCATGCTTTTGGGAGAAATGCAGCTGCAGGGCCTTGCTGGACCCACCCCGAGCGCTGTCGGACTCCGGTCCGCAGCGTGAAGGTCCGGGTGCCCCCCCAAGCCAGCTCCTTCCCAGGCTGTTGGACCAGATTGTCTCCACCACAGACCACGGGGATCAAAGAACCACAGACTGGTTGGGGTTGGAAGGGAGCTCAGAGCTCACCCAGTGCCACCCCCTGTCGTGGGCAGCAACACCTCTCACTAGACCAGGTTGCCCAGAGCCCCATCCAGCCTGGCCTTGGGCACTGCCAGGTGCTGCTGCCCAGCTCTGGCTCACAAGGAACCATAAGGACCTCCTCGTGGTCCTGTCCTGCTCTGAGCTGGCACCAGCCATTTGCACATGTTAGTGGAGAAAACCTTGGCTGGGCAGAAAAACTGGGCTAGCAAAGCTCCCTGCACCTTGTCCCAGCTCCCTTCACCCTCCCCCAGCTCCCATCACCTTTTCCCCAGCTCCCATCACCTTTCCCCAGCTCCCATCACCCTTCCCCAGCTCCCATCACCCTTCCCCAGCTCCCATCACCCTTCCCCAGCTCCCATCACC
>VXBP01002056.1:64974-83049 GCA_013400115.1 Rhinopomastus cyanomelas | reverse complement strand
TCCCATCACCTTCTCCCAGCTCCCATCACCTTCTCCCAGCTCCCATCACCTTCTCCCCAGCTCCCATCATCTCTCCCAGCTCCTCCCTGATTGTTGCCACCTCAGACACCGCTGCCCAGCGACCTCTGGGCCCCTTTGCCTCGTGTGTAGCCCCCTTGCCCGTCTCAGCATCCCACGAGCCGTCACAGCCCCCGGCAGGGCTCGGGGAGGCTGCCTGAGCGGTGCCGGCTTCTCTCCCTCCGTGGACAAGTCCAATTTGCCCATGAGTCACGAGGAGCCTTTTCCAAGCAGCCCCAGCCCGGGGCTTGCCGGGTGGCTCGCACTCTCGCTTAGGGCCACAGGAGCTGACCCGTGGACCAGCAGCTGTAGCTCACCCTCTGCTAGGGATCAGCTGGAGCTGCCAAAGCTCAGCCCCCCCGAGCTCTGGTCCAGGAGTTGGTCACCTCTCGACGGGGTGCAGCTGCCACGAGGGTCCCGCCGGGCACCGCTGGGCTGCTCTGGCTGCTCCTCACGGGTTCCTCCCATCTGTGAGCCATCAGCCCGGCCCGGGCTCTCCTTGCAGCTGTGACCTTGACAGTGGGTGGGTGGCGTCTTCGTGCTTCCTCCCCGGCCCCCGCGGGACCCGCGCTCCGTGTGATCCCGGCCGCCGCGGGCTGGGGAGAGCGGGGAGGATGCTGGCAGGAGGCACCTGGCGCCCTGAGCCTCCTCGTGGTGAGGTCTCTCCTGGTGATGGAGAGGGGCTTTGTGTGAGGGATCCTGCTGATAGGACAAGGGGCTGGCTTCACGCTAAAGGATGGGAGATGGAGGTGAGATCTGAGGCAGAAACCCCTCCCTGGGAGGGTGCTGGGGCCCTGGGACAGGCTGCCCGGGAGGCTGTGGCTGCTCCACCCCTGGCAGTGTTGGATGGGGCTCTGGGCACCCTGCTCTGGTGAGAGGTGTTGGTGGCAATGGGTGAGCTCTGAGGTCCCAACCTGAACCAGTCCCTCCTTGTTTCCCACCCACTGAAGATGAGCCATGGCTCCCCAAAGGCATCTCAGTGTGAGTCACAGGCTCTGGACAAGAGCTCGTGGGTTCCTAAGGACAAATCACACCCACCTTGGGTGGTTCCCTGCTGACAACCTGCCAACCAGAGGTCTGGGATTGCTCACAGAGTCATAGAGCGTTAGGGCTTGGAAGGGACCTTGAAAGATCATCCAGTCCCATCCCCCTGCCACAGCAGGATCCCCTAGATTCAGTCATTAGGGACTGGAAGGGACCTCGAGAGATCATCCAGTCCCATCCTCCTGCCACAGCAGGATCCCCTAGATTCAGTCACACAGGAACATGGCCAGGGGGGTTTGAGCACAACCCACTGCAGACAAGGTTTGATGCTCTCCCTTAGACCCCAGTGTGGTTCCATTTGATGCCTGTTCATCAGCCTCTATTAATTGCTTTGTAGGGCAACAGTTAGGAGGATTGAACTTGATGATCTTTCGAGGTCCCTTCCAACCCCTAACACTCTCTGATTCTCTGATACAGAATCATTAGGGATTTGAAGGGACTTCGAGAAATCATCTAGTCCAATCCCCCAAGCTCCAACCAGCTCTCAACAGATGATCTTTTGAGGTCCCTTCCACTGATCTTTTGAGGCCCCTTCCACTGATCTTTTGAGGTCCCTTCCACTGATCTTTTGAGGCCCCTTCCACTGATCTCTCGAGGTCCCTTCCAACCTCTAACACTCTCTGATTCTCTGATACAGAATCATTAGGGATTTGAAGGGACTTCGAGAAATCATCTAGTCCAATCCCCCAAGCTCCAACCAGCTCTCAACAGATGATCTTTTGAGGTCCCTTCCACTGATCTTTTGAGGCCCCTTCCACTGATCTTTTGAGGCCCCTTCCACTGATCTCTCGAGGTCCCTTCCAACCTCTAACACTCTCTGATTCTCTGATGTCTCCAACTCCAGGCAGCTCTCAATGGATGATCTCTCAAGGTCCCTTCCAACCTCTAACACTCTCTGAATCTGATATCCCAAAGCTCCAAGCAGCTCTCAAATGATGATCTTTTGAGGTCCCTTCCACTGATCTTTTGAGGTCCCTTCCACTGATCTTTTGAGGCCCCTTCCACTGATCTCTCGAGGTCCCTTCCAACCTCTAACACTCTCTGATTCTCTGATGTCTCCAACTCCAGGCAGCTCTCAATGGATGATCTCTCAAGGTCCCTTCCAACCTCTAACACTCTCTGAATCTGATATCCCAAAGCTCCAAGCAGCTCTCAAATGATGATCTTTTGAGGTCCCTTCCACTGATCTTTTGAGGTCCCTTCCACTGATCTTTTGAGGCCCCTTCCACTGATCTCTCGAGGTCCCTTCCAACCTCTAACACTCTCTGATTCTCTGATGTCTCCAACTCCAGGCAGCTCTCAATGGATGATCTCTCAAGGTCCCTTCCAACCTCTAACACTCTCTGAATCTGATATCCCAAAGCTCCAAGCAGCTCTCAAATGATGGTCTTTTGAGGTCCCTTCCACTGATCTTTTGAGGCCCCTTCCACTGATCTCTCGAGGTCCCTTCCAACCTCTAACACTCTCTGATTCTCTGATGTCTCCAACTCCAGGCAGCTCTCAATGGATGATCTCTCAAGGTCCCTTCCAACCTCTAACACTCTCTGAATCTGATATCCCAAAGCTCCAAGCAGCTCTCAAACGATGGTCTTTTGAGGTCCCTTCCACTGATGATCTCTTGAGGTCCCTTCCACCCCCTAACACTCTGTGATTCCCTGATATCCCCAAGCTCCAAGCAGATCTCAGCCAATGATCTTTTGAGGTCCCTTCCACTGATGATCTCTTGAGGTCCCTTCCAACCGCGAACACTCTGTGATCCCCAAGCTCCAGCCAGCTCTCAACAGACGATCTCTCAAGGTCCCTTCCAGCCCCTAACGCTCTGATTCTCTGATGTCCCCAAGCTCCAGGCAGCTCCCAGCCACGTTCCCGAGTTTACAGCCCGGAGCTGTTTGATTCCTTCTGGACAAGCCTAGAGGCTGCAGCAGAGGACATGAGCTTCTCCTCCCCACCGTGTGCCCACAGCGACCTGTGGTGCCGAAACAACCGCCCCCCAGGCCAGACCCAGCCGGAGGACGCAGCCGCCCTGCACGGAGCGAGGGCTGGAGGTGCCCGTCCCGCGAGCGGAGGGCTTCGCTCACCGGTGCCGGGGCCAGCGATGTGAGGGCCGATTGTTTTGGGGGCTAGCACCAGGAAAGCTGCTTTTCCAAATTAATCCGGGGAGAGCCGCAGGTCCCCAGTATTTCATCTCACACCCCATAAAACTCCAGTCATAATCCATAAACCTGACATTATTAGATTAAAAACCTCAGGTCCTCCTGGAAGGAGCCCGCTCGTTAGACGAGCTGCAGTTTTATAACCTCGGGGCTCCCACCCAATTACCGTGATTAATACTCTGCTTCCATCAAGAAATGTCTTGGGGGGGAAAATCACCCCGGGGGTGGGACCCTCTGTTTGTTATAATTGGGATCGTCCGGCACGAGAGAGACACCCCAAAGTGAGACCGCGGGGCGGAGGGGACTGCCCGCCCAGCCCGGCCAAGGGCTGGAGCAGGGAGATGACAGGGAGGTAAGAGTTGGGTTGATGTTGTCATAGGAGTGTGGAAGAGCTGCTGTGAGATGGCTCCAACAAAGTCTCCTCCCAGGGGGGCTGTGGAGTCTCCTTCTCTGGAGACATTTCAAACCCTCCTGGGGATGTTCCTCTGCGACTGGATCTGGGGGATCCTCCTGTGGTGGGAGGATTGGGCTGGATGATGTCTTGAGGTCCCTTCCAGTCCCTAATGACTGGATCTGGGTGATCCTGCTGGGGCAGGGGGGTGGGACTGGATGATCTCTCGAGGTCCCTTCCAACCCCCAATGGTCTGTGGTTCTCTGAAAGTCATGGAGATCTGCAGCTGAGGGCCAGGGCTTAGTGATGGGACTGGGACAGTTGGCTTCACGGTTGGACTCAGTGACCCTAAAGCTCTTTTCCAAGACCTCGGTTGATTCAGTGATGATCCCGTGGTCGAGTCTGTGACTCCTTGGAGGCTTCATTGTCACACACCATGAACCCCCCTCTGCTTCTGTGCAAACGGTGACTGTGCAAAGCTCTTCCCAAGGTCTGCAGAGCTTTATGGAGGCTCCTCCAAGGGCTCCCAGGGTTTTGTCCCTTACGCAGGCAAAAGCCTCTCCTAAGCAGCCCCTAAAAGCTAAAATGAAGCACAAATACAGAGCAGAGCCTCTTACAGAACTGCCCAGGGCTGGACTTGCTGCTGCTCTCTCGTTAGAAGGTCCTCTCCTCCCTCCTGAAGGGCTTCTGGAGCGTCGCGGGATGGAGACGATTCCCCAGAGCCCAGGTGCTCTGCTCTCTGGAAGCCAAGGCACCTCTGGTGGTCCTGCCTGGTGGTCCTGCTGCAGAGCCAGGGCTGTGGGCTGTGGGCAGGGAAGGGCTCGTGCAGCGGTGCCCAAGGCCACCCGGCGTTCCCCCGTCGCTGGAGCAGGTGCAGCAGCCTCTGCTCCTCTCTTCCCCGTGCAGGTGCTCCTGATCGTGAGCGGGAACCTGAGCTTCCTGAACTGGCTGACCATCGTGCCCAGCATCTCCTGCTTCGACGACCGAGCCCTGGGCTTCCTCTTCAGCTCTGGGCGCGGGGGCCTGAGGGAGCAGCTGCTGCGGGTGCAGCGACAGGAGGCCACCGAGGAGCGGCCGCCCCTGGGTGAGTGGTGGAGGGGAGAGCACCCACAGGTGTGTTTGCTGGGTGGTCGTCTTCTTCTGCAGGGACCAGGAGACTCAGGGGGGACCTCCTCCCTCTCTCCAGCTCCCTGAGGGGACGTTGGAGTCAGGTGGGGGTTGAATTCTCCTCCCAGGCAGCCAGCACCAGGATGAGAGGGCAGGGGAGGGTTAGACTGGGTGTTAGGAAGCTGCCAGGGGAGGGTTAGGCTGGGTGTCAGGAAGCCCTTCCTCCCAGAACAGGTGCTTAGAGCCTGGACTGGACTGCCCAGGGCAGTGGTGGAGTCCCCATCCATCCCTGGAGGTGTTGAAGGCCACCCTGGCTGTGGCCCTGAGTGCCCTGATGTGGCCACTGCGGTGATGTCAGGTCCTGGTCTGGGCTGGCTGAGCGCCGAGGGCTTCTCCAGCCTCAATCATTCTGGGATTCTTATGACCTTAAAAGTCTTTTCCAACCTAAATAATTCCATGGTTCTACAACTCTGCCCCTGCATGGTCACCTCTGTGGGTTGGAGGATGCCTGGACCTCACACTGTGGACTGAGTGTGAGCCCAGTGGCTGGTTCACTTAGTTCTGACCCTTTAAAGACAAGGAGGAGACACCCAGTGTGGCTGGAGGGGAGGATTTTTGTAGAATCAACCAGGTTGGAAAAACACAGAGTGACTGAGGCTGGAGAAGTCTCTCTGAGCTCAGCCAGTCCAGCCCAGGACCTCCCATCACCCCAGTGGCCACACCAGGGCACTCAGGGCCACAGCCAGGCTGCCCTGCAACACCTCCAGGGATGGGGAGTCCCCCACTGCCCTGGGCAGCCCAGTCCAGGCTCTGAGCACCCTTCTAGTAAAGAAGTTCTTCCTGATACTCAACCTGACCCTCCCTGGGTGCAGCTCAAGGCCACTTCCTCCTGTCCTGTCCTGCCCCAGTTACTGGGTTCAACAGACCAGTCCCCACCTCTCTACCCTCTTCCTGAAGGCAGCAGCTCTCATCGTTCTAGACAGAGCTTGAATCAGCAGCTGTGGGCTGGTTGTCACGGGGCTGCCTGGCAGATGTGGAGCCCTGTCTGCAGCGCTTTTGTGAACCACCTGCAGCAGCAAATTGCCTGGAACAGCAACAGCCACCCCAGAGGCTCCTTGTGGAACAGCCCAGGCATCTGTCAGGAGAAGGACAGGCAGCACAGACCCAGAGCATCTGCCTCTGGTCACAGGGTCACAGGGCGTTAGGGGTTGGAAGGGACCTGGAGAGATCAGCCAGTCCCATCCCCTGACACAGCAGGATTCCCTAGATCCAGTCATTAGGGGTTGGAAGGGACCTCAACAGGTCATCCAGTCCCATCCCCTGACACAGCAGGATCCCCTAGATCCAGCTGCACAGGAACAGGAGGGTTTGAAAAGTCTCCAGAGAACCCTCACTGGGAACAACGTCCTTCTCACACTGATGGGGAACCTCCTCTGCTCCAGCTCACACCCGCTGCCCCTTGTCCTGTCACTGGGTGCCCCTGAGCAGAGCCTGGCTCCATCCTCCTCACACCCACCCTTCCCATCTTGATCAACATCCATGGGGTCACCCCTCAGGCTCCTTTTTCCCAGCTCCAGAGCCCCAGCTCCCTCAGCCTCTCCTCAGCAGGGAGAAGCTCCCCTCCCTCCGTCACCCCTGTGGCTCTGCACTGGGCTCTCTCCAGCAGCTCTGTGTCCTCCTGGACCTGAGGGGCCACAACTGGCCACAACATTCCAGCTGTGGTCTCAGCAGGGCAGAGCAGAGGAGGAGAACCTCTCTTGATCTGCTAACCACCCCCATTCTGATCCACCCCAGGATGTCAGTGGCCTTCTTGGCCACCAGGGCGTCTACACTGGACTCTCTCCAGCAGCTAAAGAAGCTGGAAAGTCCCACCCGTGTAGAAGAAGACACAAACCCCGTTGGACTGGGGACATTTAAGACCCTCCTGGACTGTTCCGGTGCGACTTGGTCTGGGTGATCCTTCTCCGCAGGGGGGTTGGACTGGATGATCTCTCGAGGTGCCTTCCAACCCCTGATGATTCTGTGACTCATCCTGCTCTGGCTGGAGCTCGGGGCGAGGGGGGCACCTTGGCAACTCCATCCCAGCTCAAGTGATTCTCCAGCAGTGGCCTCAGACTAAACAATTATTCATGGCTTCTGCGAAAGGTTCAGACAGCATCCCTCTGCTGCCGAGATGAGGGGGAGAGCTCTGGGCAGCGGAGTCTGACCCTCTGGCTGTTGGTGGTAGAGGAATTCCTGAGGGCAGCAGGTCTGTGCAGCCAGTGAAACGCAAACCAGAGAGCCGTGAGCAGCCCCATAAATGATGAAGAGGTTCTGCTGAGGGGAGAGGAGGTCTGAGCAGAGCTGGTGAGGAGAGGGGCAGAGCAGCCTGGAGCAGCAGGGAGGAGGCAGCTGGGGGAGCTGGAGACCCTCCCCGCTGGGCTCCGGGACCAGGAGGGCAGGGCCAGGCAAGGTGCCGGTGCCAGCTGCGGCTTCTCCCCTGCGCCGAGGCCGCGATGGGTCTGCATTGCAGACATTCTTCCTCTGAGCCCTGTCTCAGACTGTTTAGAGACGGGCAGATCCGGGGAGCGATAGCCGCTGGCCCTCGGCAACGTCAGCTCCCTCCCGCTGAGCGGCCGGCAGCATCAGGGCAGCATCCCGGCTGCATCCCAGTAGTATCCAAGCTGCATCCTGCCAGCATCCCAGCTGCATCCCAGTAGTATCCCGGCTGCATCCCGCCAGCATCCCAGTAGTATCCCGGCTGCATCCCAGTAGTATCCAAGCTGCATCCTGCCAGCATCCCAGCTGCATCCCAGTAGTATCCCGGCTGCATCCTGCCAGCATCCCGGCTGCATCCCAGCTGCATCCCAGTAGTATCCCGGCTGCATCCCGCCAGCATCCCGGCTGCATCCCAGTAGTATCCCGGCTGCATCCCGCCAGCATCCCGGCTGCATCCCAGTAGTATCCTGGCTGCATCCCGCCAGCATCCCGGCTGCATCCCAGTAGTATCCCGGCTGCATCCTGCCAGCATCCCGGCTGCATCCCAGTAGCATCCCAATAACATCCCAGCTGCCACAGAGGGTGGTCGGGCAGGGGGTGGCAGGGAGCAGAGCCCATCCCCAGCAGCGGGGTCACCTTCTGGTCTGGTTCTGTCCCCGGGCAGGCTGCCGCGTCCGCAGGGTGGTGAACGTCTCCTTTGGGCTCCTCGTGGCGTGCCTGAGCGTCCCGGTGGTGCTGAACCTGCTCAGCGCCCGGCAGGTGATGAACACCTCCTTCAACCCGCTGAGGATCGTCAACACCTACGGGGCCTTCGGGAGGTAGGTGGAGGGACGTGGGCGGCTCACGGCTTCTCGGTGCCTGAGGAGAGGGGTGGGTGCCTGGGGGTTGGAGGGTGGACCGTTGCACTTGATGACCTTGAAGGGCTTTTCCAGCCTTGATGAGTCCATGATCCCGGGGTGCAGCCCTGTGCCTCTGTCCTGGATGTTAGGGGAAGGGGACCTGGGGGTCCTGGTGGCCAGGAGCCAGCGATGGGCCCTTGAGCATTGCTGCTCTTGGGCAAGCAGGGTGGGGTTGGGGTGATGGTTGGACTGGGAATCCAGTGCTGCAGGGAGCTGTGGAGACACAAGTCTAAATGGCCTCAGGAGACTAAAAGAACCAGAGGGATGGAGAGGAGAAGCCAGCAGCAGACTGGAAATCCCGCTCTTGGCTGCGAGGTGGCACTGGCCAAGGGGAGCATCTCCAGCTGCCTTTGACACCACTCTGGTTCCTAAGCATCAGAGTTTGGAGCTTCTGGAGACAGGCTCCCTTTGGTCATGGGGCACCCAGTGACAGGACAAGGGGCAGCGGGTGTGAGCTGGAGCAGAGGAGGTTCCACATCAGTGTGAGAAGGACCTTGTTCCCAGTGAGGGTGCCAGAGCCCTGGCAGGGGCTGCCCAGGGGGGTTGTGGAGTCTCCTTCTCTGGAGACATTTCAGACCCTGCTGGCCATGTTCCCGTGTGACTGGATCTAGGGGATCCTGCTGTGGCAGGGGATGGGACTGGATGGTCTTTGGAGGTCCCTTCCCATCCCCAAAGGTCTGTGATTCAGGCAGGAGTCACCTTTGGGGGCTGTGCTGTGGCAGAAGGGAGGATCTGAGGATGTGAAACGTGGAGCTCTCCCTCTCCTTTGCTGTGGAGGAAGCAAAGCCTGGTGGAGAGACAAGTCCTCTGTAGGCTGACCCACCTGCAGCAGGAGGCCAGTGGGGCAGTGGCCATGCTGGCCCTCAGTGTTTGCTGCCGGCTCCGGGGTGAGTAACAGCATCTCGCGGTGTCGCAGCATCACCAAGGAGAGGACGGAAGTCGTCCTGCAGGGGACGTCCAGCCTGGACCCCAACGACCCCACAGCCATCTGGGAGGACTACGACTTCAAGTGCAAGCCCGGGGACCTGCGGAGGAGGCCCTGCTGGGTCACCCCCTACCACTACCGCCTCGACTGGCTGATGTGGTTCGCTGCCTTCCAGGTGGGTGCCTCCTGCTGTCCAGAGCCTTGGGTGGCCCTGGACCACGAAAGGCAACCTCAGGTGAATGTACTGGGTGTTGGGGTGGCTGGGGGGGTGTAAGAGAGCACAGAACCATCAGGGTTGGAGAAGACCCTCAGGTCAATGAAGTCCAACTGTCTGCCCTGCAACTCCCAACCCCTACCCCAGCTCTTCAAACCCCCTGGCTGTTGAACCCCTCCAGGGATGCTGCCTCCACCCCCTCCCTGGGCAGCCTCTTCCAAGGCCTCCCCACTCCTGCTGGGAAGGATCTGGATGCTCAGATCCAACCTGACCCTCCCCTGGCACAACCTGACCCCATCTCTGCTCCTATCTCCAGTCCCTAGGGAGAAGAGGCCAACCCCCTCCTCACTGCAGCCTCCCTGGAGGGAGCTGTCAGAGCAGTGGGGTCTCCCCTCAGCCTCCTCTTGCCCGGGCTGAGCACCCCCAGCTCCAGGACCCTCCTCTGCCCTGGGAGAGGCACCAGGAGCTGGGAGCCAGGGGCTGGTGCAGGGCGTCACTGGGATGTGCTGGACGTTCCCTGGGGCTTTGGGTGGGCACAGCGGAGGGGAACCCCCCCGGCCCCACCACCCCCCCGTGCTGGGCAGCGGGATGGAAGCAGCGGGATCATTTTTAGGGGTGAGATGACCGTGGGCTTCCTCTCAGCGGTGGCGAGCACCGGGTTGGCCACCCGGGGGGCAGAGCTGCCCCTCGACAGCCCTTCCCCTCAGCGGCTGGTGTCGTCCTTCGCTCCTTCGCCGTCGGGAAGGGCCCGCGGAGCGACTTCGGGGGTTCGTTCGCCGCTGGGTTTCGCTTGCCCACAGTGTCCCCTGCTGCCGGCACTGGGGAGTCTGAAGTCCTGCTGGAAGGACCGGAGTCCGCGGGAGGAGAAGCGGGTCCTGGGGAGCCCCCGCGAGGAGCGTGAGGGCTCGGGTGGGCTCCAGGAGGGAGCGAGGGGCGCTGCGGCTCCGGGCTCGGGGCTGGCGGGGGTGTGGGACCGGTGGGGTCGGAGCAGAGCCGGAGGAGAAGGGAGCGGGGAGCTGCGACGGGGCTTGCGCCCCTTTTCTCTCTGCCGGAGCAGCGCGGGAGGCGGTGCTGGTCCCCTGGGCAACCGGCTGCTGGAAGAGACGGTTCTGAGAAAGGGTTAAAAACACAAGAAACGGTCTAAAACCGGTGAAAAACCAAGACGTTGTGTGAAAAGAAACAGCTAAAAGCCAAGAAATGATTAAAAATGATTTAAAAAAAGGTGGAAAGCCGAGAAATAGTTAAAAGAACCCAGTTAAAAATCAAGAAACGGTTAAAAAACCCATTTAGAAACCAAGAAATGGTTAAAAACCCAGTTTAAAACCAATAAATAGTTAAAAAATAGTTAAAAATAGTTAAAAACCAAGAAATAGTTAAAGAACCCAGTTTAAAACCAAAAAATGGTTAAGAAGTCATTAAAAACCAAGAAATAGTTAAAAAGTAATTAAAACCCAAGAAATTGTTAAAAAATTGGTTAAAAACCCAGTTAAAAACCAACAAATGGTTAAAAAATGAGAAAGTTTAAAAGAACAGTTAAAAATCAAGAAATGTTTAAAAAAATAACCGGTTAAAAGAAATTGTTTTAAGAGAATTGGTGAAAAAAAATGTTAAAAACCAAAAAAAAGGTTGTTTTAAAAATCCAGAAAAGGTTAAAAAGGGGGTTAAAAACCAAGAATGATTGAAGGTAGAAGACATGGTTACAAAAAGCGATTTAAAAAACAAGAAAGGGTTAAAAAATGGTTTATGAAGTAATAAATGGTTTTAAAAATCGTTACAAATGGTTTTGCAGAAATAGTTAAAGAAATGGTTTTTCAAAAGGGGTTAAAAATTCAAGAAATGGTTAAAAAAGGGGTAAAAAACTGAGAAATGGTTTAAAAATTAAAAATCCAAGAAATGTTAAAAAGGCATAAGAAAACAGGAAATTGTGTAAATAGGGTTAAAATAACCCAAGAAATTGTTAAAAAGGGGTAAAAAACCAAAAAACGGTTTAATAAAGGTTAAAATAGCCCAAGAAAAGGTTAAAAAAAGTTAAAACATCCCAAGAAATGGTGATAAAAATAAAAAGAAAAAAAAGGTTTAAAAACGGTTCAAAAGCAAGAAATGGCCTAAAAACTCGGTGTTTCTCGACGTGTTTGGGGGGCAGGGGGGCTGAGACCTCCCCCGGCTCTGACCAGCAGTGGGGTCAGAGATCTGGGGTCCGAGGCGGAGGAGCTGCTGCGGCTGGGGGCTGCTGAGGAGCAGCAGGGGGCTCCTTGCCCAAGGGGCACCTCCTGCCCCAGCAAAGCCCCAGGAGCTCCTGCTGGCACCAGTTGGAGCTGGGCTCGGCGGGGCTGCAGAGGCCACTGGGCTGGGTGGAGCTGGAGGTCACTGGCCACCCTCTGGGCTCTGCTGAGGAGCTGAGCCAGGGCCACCAGCCGTGGGCACAGGCTGTGGTCTGCGTTCCTCTGGGGATGCTCCAGGTGGAGGGTTCCCGTAGCCACCTAAGGAGCAGCTCGTTAACCCTTTGTGCCCTACACCCGTGCCCGTAGCCCCATGTTCTCCAAGCTCAGCAGAGCTCTCCCTGCTCCCTGCAGATGCCAGAGGGTCTCAGACTGGACCTCAAGGCGTTGGATCCCCTGGGGTCCGTGCCCTCCAACACCGAGAACATCATGGTTTGCTCCCCAGATCTGTTGGAATCTCTCCCCCGGGGGCACGTGGAAGCCTGGCGCTGGCTGACATGGGGGTTTCTTGTTCTTTCCCCAAGACCTACGAGCAGAACGAGTGGATAATCCACCTGGCTGGGAAGCTGCTGGCGCAGGAAGAGGAGATCTTGTCCTTGATGGCCACCAACCCCTTTGCGGGCAGAGCAGCTCCACGGTGAGTTTTGAGCCAAAGGAGCTGGAAGCACGTGGACCAGAGGAAGGTTCCATGTCAATGTGAGAAGGACCTTCTTCCCAGTGAGGGTGCCAGAGCCCTGGCAGGGGCTGCCCAGGGGGGCTGTGGAGTCTCCTTCTCTGGAGAAATTTCAAACCCACCTGGGCTGCTCCTGTGCAGCTGGATCTAGAAGATCCTGCTGTGGTGGGGGGATGGGACTGGGTGGTCTCTCGAGGTCCCTTCCAGTCCCTAATGACTGGATCTAGAAGATCCTGCTGTGGTGGGGGGATGGGACTGGGATGATCTCTCGAGGTCCCTTCCAGTCCCTAATGACTGGATCTAGGGGATGCTGCTGTGGCAGGGGGATGGGACTGGATGGTCTTTCGAGGTTGCTTCCCATCCCTAATGTTCTGTGACTCTCTGACCCCCTCAGCCTGTCCCAGAGCTCAGGTGGACCTCACCGAGGAAGACAGGGCAGGTCCAGTAAGTACCTTCAACCCCAGCAGGTTGTTCCAAGCCCCAAGCTCCAAGCTGAGCTGTCAAGAGCAGACAGTTTGGGGTGGCTGTACCCCAGATGTCTTCCCAAGCCCATCGCAGTGCCCTCACCACAGATCCCAACATCAGCCCTTCCCCACACCTCCAGCTCAGGGTTGTGCCAGCAGCAGTAGCCGAATAAAAGCTCCTTTTCCTACCCCTTTCCACACCCCCCGACCCCGACCCAGCTCCAGCCGCTTTCCACTCCGAAGGGAGCGTTGAGCCCTAATTGTTTTCGTTCCCTGCTAGACTAAATAATTAGGGGAAGGGGCTGTTTTCCATGCGGACACGACGCCCCGCGCTCCGCGGAGCTGCTGCTGTTAATGGAAACTCTACACCTCCAGCAGCCAGGGGACTTCCCGAATGAGTTAATGCCTTCGAAATGAAATTTCGGAGACCAGAAGTTTGCAGGTTCCTTTTACAAGTGGAGAAATTAGAGTATTTTTTCAAGTGTGATAAAAAAAACCCCCCTCGAAATGAGAAACAGGTGACTGGTGGCGGAGGGGGTGCGGGTGACAAACAAAAGGAGGGCATTGTTGAGCCGAACCCCGCGCGGAGACTCGGCTGCCAGTGGAGTTTACTAAACACGGGAGTTCATAAAACAACCCGCCGTCGTAAATCGGGGCGGGAGGGCTTGGGCTGGGCAATTAGTCGGGGCTGCAGGTATCGACGTGGAGACGGGGACAGAAAGCCCCTCAAAATGGAGATGTTGACCTACAGGAACGGGAAAAGATGGGGCTGGTTTTATTTGGGGCTGAAGTGTTTGGTGAGCTCTGCCCTGATTTTAGATCTTCACAGCATCACGGAGTCGTTCAGGTTGGAAAAGACCCTTTGAGCTCAACCATGATTGGTTGGGCAAGACCCTTTGAGTCCAACCATGATTGGTTGGACAAGACCCTTGGAATCCAACCATCATTGGTTGGACAAGACCCTTTGAGTCTAACCATCATTGGTTGGACAAGACCTTTTGAGTCCAACCATGGTTGGTTGGACAAGACCTTTTGAGTCCAACCATGGTTGGTTGGACAAGACCCTTTGAGTCCAGCCATCACTGGTTGGAAAAGACCCTTTGAGTCCAACCATCACTGGTTGGAAAAGACCCTTTGAGTCCAACCATCACTGGTTGGAAAAGACCCTTTGAGTCCAACCATCACTGGTTGGAAAAGACCCTTTGAGTCCAACCATCGCTGGTTGGAAAAGACCCTTTGAGTCCAACCATTGCTGGTTGGAAAAGACCCTTTGAGTCCAACCATTGCTGGTTGGAAAAGACCCTTTGAGTCCAACCATTGTTGGTTGGACTCAAAGACCCACTGAGTCGAACAATCAACCTTAACCTTAACCATTAACCTTAAGGTTGATGGGGCTCTGGACAACCTGGTCTGGTGACTGCTGGCCCTGCTTGCTGCAGGGGGGTTGGACTGGATGCCCTTTGGAGGTCCCTTCCATCTCTGTGGTTCCGTGATCTTTCCTGGCTCTCCAGAGCCCTGTAACTCACCTGTGACCTCAAAACTGGTTCTGTACCCCAATCAGTCCATGGGTCATGACCCAGCAGCACCCAGTTTCCAGAGCTGGGCAGTCCCTAGACAACTGGGCAGCGGCTGGTGGGAGGAGGGGTCATGGCTTGAAGCTGGAGAACTGTCCTGGGGCTGAAGGTCTTCTGCCTTTTCCTCATGGTGTCACCCCGGTGAGAAGTTTTATTGCAGTTTGTGGCTTCTTTCCCTGCACAAAGTCATCAGAAATTTATAGAATTAAAATCAATGCAGATCTAATAATTGATCTAATTGAACAGAACAATTTCACCTATCGTTTCATTTCGTATGATAATGTAGTTTGACACAGCTTGATGTGTGATTTCACCGACAGATGATGTTGTCTACAGTTTGATAGAATCATGTGTCATCTCCATTTATATAATACTATCATTTCATACAATCATTTAATATGTTGTTTAATTTCTATTTAATCATCTGTGGAATGTCTCTAGAATTTTAGATTCCACTTATTGTTGATACTAGAAGCCTGAACTCATTGGGGGATCCTGCTGTGGCAGAGGGATGGGACTGGATGATCTCTTGAGGTCCCTTCCAATCCCTAATGACTGGATCTAGGGGATCCTGATGTGTCAGGGGGATGGGACTGGATGAACTCTTGAGGTCCCTTCCAGTCCCTAATGACTGGATCTAGGGAATCCTGCTGTGGCAGACGGATGGGACTGGATGATCTCTTGAGGTCCCTTCCAATCCCTAATGACTGGATCTAGGGGATCCTGCTGTGTCAGGGGGATGGGACTGGATGAACTCTTGAGGTCCCTTCCAGTCCCTAATGACTGGATCTAGGGTATCCTGCTGTGGCAGGGGGATGATCTTTCGGGGTCCCTTCCAATCCCTAATGCTCTATGATTCTATGGGCCTGGGTGATCTTTGGAGGTCCCTTCCAGTCCCCAACACTCTGGGATTCTTCAGGGCCAGAGCCTACAGAAGCCTTGGAGAAAGAGAAGCCAACGGCGTTGAAAAACAACCCATAAACCTGCCCTGATCCTACAGGCTGGGGCTGAGATGAATTTATGATCCCTCCTGCTAACGGGGCTGGAATCAGCAAGGAAAGCCACGATGGAGCCTCTGGTGCTGCCATGAGCTTGTTCTTTCCACTGCCACTCATCCCCTGATTTACAGGGGAGCGGGGAACCTTGAGACTGAAACCAAAACCCCAACAAAACCTCCAAGCGATGCCCCATGTTTTGGTTTCTTTCTTCCTTCTCCCACCCCATTAATTCTGACAGAAACCACGGGCTCGGGGTGAGGAGCTGGGAGGGGGCTGGTTTCCCCTTGAACCCCTCAGCTGTTGCAGGGAGACAGCTGCACCCTCTGGAACTAATTCCAGCTGTCTGGGAGATTTAGCTCTGCAGCCCAACAGCTCTGCTCTTGGCTGCTAATTCTTGACGCCTGCAGTTGGGCGACGTCAGGAGCCACTGATGGATGGGCCGCTCCGTGCAGCTGCTACTGGGCATCTGGCGGGGGGTGGGGGGTATCTTGATTAAAAAAATAATCCTGAGTATTTTTAGCCCTTCCTGCCTTCCCCGCGGCTGCGGCTTCGCTCAGCCCGCGTGGGGATGGAGAGCATCGGTACTGGAAGGTGCGTTGGCGGGTTCTTCTAGGCTGCTCCATGGTCACGGAGTCATGGGTTGGGTTGGGATGAGATGGGTTGGGATGGGTTGAAAGGAGCTTTCGAGCTCCTCCACCTACCCCCCTGCAGTGAGCAGGGACATCCCCAAACAGAGCAGGTTACCCAGAGCCCCAGGGTCCCACCTGCCCTGGGATGGGGTTCTCCCACCATTCTGGGCACCCTGAGCCAAGGTCTCACCACAGTTTCTTCCTTATATCCACTCTGAATCTCCCTCTTTTAGTTCAAACCCATCAGCCCTTGTCCTGTCACAAGAGGCCTTGCTGAAGAACATTGTCCCTGTCTTTTTTAAGACCCTGTCTTATTGTCCTCCCTCTTCCATCCACCCATCCATCCATCATCCATCCACCCATCCATCCACGCATCCATCCATTCATTCATCCACCCATCCATCCATTGATGCATCCATCCATCCACTCATCCATCCATCCACCCATCCATCCACCCATCCATCCATCCACCCATCCATCCATCCACCCATCCATCCATCCACCCATCCATCCACCCATCCATCCACCCATCCATCCATCCACCCATCCACTCATCCACCCACCCACACCAGCATCAGGGGGCATCACTCCACCAGCACCTTCCAGGCACCGCTGTTGGGCTCAGGAGAAGATTCCAAGGACATCTTCAAGGAAGTTTCAAGAAGAGGCCCTTCTGTCCCTGTCCCATGTCCCTGTTACAGCAGAGCGGGTTTTCCATCCCCTAGAGGAGAAGGGACTGACTCGCTTTAGCTGACCAGGTCTTGCTTCTGGCTTCTCAAGCGATGATTTTCTCCTGATTTTCAGGTCCTCTGAGCTTCTCCACCCTGCTGCAGCCTTCTAAAGGTTCTTTGAGGGCTCCATCCATCAGAGTGGATCTGATCAGGGCTGATCACTGTCTCAGGGGTGAGGGTCAGGAGGATGGACCTGGCATGGGTCAGCCAGCGTGTCTGAGGGACTGGGTTAGCAGCTGGGGGCTGTAGGGTGGACGTTTGGACTTGATGATCTTGAAGGTCTTTTCCAACCTTGATGATTCTGTGATCACTCTTCTAGGTGCTGTCTAGTGGTAGAGAAGGGACACTGGGCACAAACTGGGACACAGGAGGTTCAGTTTGATGCTAAAGAAAGGCTTTCTTGTGGTGAAGGTGACAGAACCCTGGCCCAGGCTGCCTGGAGATGTTGTGGAGTCCCTGCTCTGGAGAGATCCCAAACCCACCTGGACTGTTCCTACGGGATCTGCTCTTGGGGATCCTGCTCTGACAGGGGGGTTGCACTGGCTGATCTCCAGAGGTCCCCTCCAACTCATCCCTGGATGAGTTTAACAGATACTTAGATGTAGTGTTGGGGGATCTGGTTTAGGGGTGACCTTACAGAGTAGGGTTGATGGTTGGACTCAGTGGGTCTTTGAGTCCAACCAACGATCATTGGACTCAAAGGGTCTTTTCCAACCAATGATGGTTGGACTCAAAGGGTCTTTTCCAACCAGTGGTGGTTGGACTCAAAGGGTCTTTTCCAACCCGAATGATTTTATGATCTCCAGAGCTCCCATCCAACCCCACCAGTGGGGACTCTACGAGATGCAGACCCCATCACTGGCTGCAGTCCCGCCCATCCTCAGCACCTCCTGCTGCTTCCCACCGCCGTTAGGCAGGGGAGCGCCGACGGCGAGCGGCGAGGGCTGGTCCCAAATGGCCTTAGCACTCGGAGGAGCCTGAGGGCCGCCCCAGGAGCCCGCAGCTGCGGGAGCCCCCCCGTGCCCCCGGCTCAGCAGCAGGGGTTTGTGTTTGAGTAGCGGAGCAGAGCGGGTTCTAAATGAGCACTGACATGACCTTGACATTTTTACGTCGCCGCTTGGTTTATGGACTCCCCCCGCCGGCGCGGCGGCGACGCAGCGCGGCACCCGGGGGCGGCGGGATGCTGGCCGAGCGCGGGGGGCTAGCGCTGCCCTTGTCAGCATGCCCTACATCACGCGGGGCCGCGGCCCCGGCGGCATCGCTGGCCTCCCGATGTGTTTGGCGACGCTGCTGAACGCTGCTTTCTGCGCCGCTTGGAAGGCTCCTCTGCCGGCAGCTCCCACGGCTCACGGGCTGCGGAGAGGGAGGGGCTGCCGCCACTCGGGGCAGTGGGATACCGGGGGAGCTGCGTGGGTGTCAGACCCCTCACCAGGAGGGTTCCGTAGTTGTTCTTGGAGAAGAGGACAGTTGGTTCTGTTTTGGGCTTTTCCCACCATTTGGGCTGTGGGGAGGTGGGGGG